>NW_026844116.1:0-407061 GCF_029531705.1 Pantherophis guttatus
GGTTGCTTAAACTTTTTAAAAATCAAGCCTTTTTGGTGCCAGGAGAAGAAAAGGCTTTACTCCACGGTCAGGAAAAATCCTGCCCAGGAACCAAAATGTTTTTTGAAGCCAATTTTTTTTTTGAAACCAAATGCAAAAACGGACACCAGGATGAGTTTCAGGATGAAATTCCATGTCTAAAAATGGTGTTGCTTCAACTTTTTAAAAATCAAGCCTTTTTGGTGCCAGGAGAAGAAAAGGCTTTACTCCACGGTCAGGAAAAATCCTGCCCAGGAACCAAAATGTTTTTTGAAGCCAAATTTTTTTTTTGAAACCAAATGCAAAAACGGACACCAGGATGAGTTTCAGGATGAAATTCCATGTCTAAAAATGGTGTTGCTTCAACTTTTTAAAAATCAAGCCTTTTTGGTGCCAGGAGAAGAAAAGGCTTTACTCCACGGTCAGGAAAAATCCTGCCCAGGAACCAAAATGTTTTTTGAAGCCAATTTTTTTTTTTGAAACCAAATGCAAAAACGGACACCAGGATGAGTTTCAGGATGAAATTCCATGTCTAAAAATGGTGTTGCTTCAACTTTTTAAAAATCAAGCCTTTTTGGTGCCAGGAGAAGAAAAGGCTTTACTCCACGGTCAGGAAAAATCCTGCCCAGGAACCAAAATGTTTTTTGAAGCCAATTTTTTTTTTGAAACCAAATGCAAAAACGGACACCAGGATGAGTTTCAGGATGAAATTCCATGTCTAAAAATGGTGTTGCTTCAACTTTTTAAAAATCAAGCCTTTTTGGTGCCAGGAGAAGAAAAGGCTTTACTCCACGGTCAGGAAAAATCCTGCCCAGGAACCAAAATGTTTTTTGAAGCCAAATTTTTTTTTTGAAACCAAATGCAAAAACGGACACCAGGATGAGTTTCAGGATGAAATTCCATGTCTAAAAATGGTGTTGCTTCAACTTTTTAAAAATCAAGCCTTTTTGGTGCCAGGAGAAGAAAAGGCTTTACTCCACGGTCAGGAAAAATCCTGCCCAGGAACCAAAATGTTTTTTGAAGCCAAATTTTTTTTTTGAAACCAAATGCAAAAACGGACACCAGGATGAGTTTCAGGATGAAATTCCATGTCTAAAATGGTGTTGCTTCAACTTTTTAAAAATCAAGCCTTTTTGGTGCCAGGAGAAGAAAAGGCTTTACTCCACGGTCAGGAAAAATCCTGCCCAGGAACCAAAATGTTTTTTGAAGCCAATTTTTTTTTTTGAAACCAAATGCAAAAACGGACACCAGGATGAGTTTCAGGATGAAATTCCATGTCTAAAAATGGTGTTGCTTCAACTTTTTAAAAATCAAGCCTTTTTGGTGCCAGGAGAAGAAAAGGCTTTACTCCACGGTCAGGAAAAATCCTGCCCAGGAACCAAAATGTTTTTTGAAGCCAAATTTTTTTTTTGAAACCAAATGCAAAAACGGACACCAGGATGAGTTTCAGGATGAAATTCCATGTCTAAAAATGGTGTTGCTTCAACTTTTTAAAAATCAAGCCTTTTTGGTGCCAGGAGAAGAAAAGGCTTTACTCCACGGTCAGGAAAAATCCTGCCCAGGAACCAAAATGTTTTTTGAAGCCAAATTTTTTTTTGAAACCAAATGCAAAAACGGACACCAGGATGAGTTTCAGGATGAAATTCCATGTCTAAAAATGGTGTTGCTTCAACTTTTTAAAAATCAAGCCTTTTTGGTGCCAGGAGAAGAAAAGGCTTTACTCCACGGTCAGGAAAAATCCTGCCCAGGAACCAAAATGTTTTTTGAAGCCAAATTTTTTTTTTGAAACCAAATGCAAAAACGGACACCAGGATGAGTTTCAGGATGAAATTCCATGTCTAAAAATGGTGTTGCTTCAACTTTTTAAAAATCAAGCCTTTTTGGTGCCAGGAGAAGAAAAGGCTTTACTCCACGGTCAGGAAAAATCCTGCCCAGGAACCAAAATGTTTTTTGAAGCCAATTTTTTTTTTTGAAACCAAATGCAAAAACGGACACCAGGATGAGTTTCAGGATGAAATTCCATGTCTAAAAATGGTGTTGCTTCAACTTTTTAAAAATCAAGCCTTTTTGGTGCCAGGAGAAGAAAAGGCTTTACTCCACGGTCAGGAAAAATCCTGCCCAGGAACCAAAATGTTTTTTGAAGCCAAATTTTTTTTTTTGAAACCAAATGCAAAAACGGACACCAGGATGAGTTTCAGGATGAAATTCCATGTCTAAAAATGGTGTTGCTTCAACTTTTTAAAAATCAAGCCTTTTTGGTGCCAGGAGAAGAAAAGGCTTTACTCCACGGTCAGGAAAAATCCTGCCCAGGAACCAAAATGTTTTTTGAAGCCAAATTTTTTTTTTGAAACCAAATGCAAAACGGACACCAGGATGAGTTTCAGGATGAAATTCCATGTCTAAAAATGGTGTTGCTTCAACTTTTTAAAAATCAAGCCTTTTTGGTGCCAGGAGAAGAAAAGGCTTTACTCCACGGTCAGGAAAAATCCTGCCAGGAACCAAAATGTTTTTTGAAGCCAAATTTTTTTTTTGAAACCAAATGCAAAAACGGACACCAGGATGAGTTTCAGGATGAAATTCCATGTCTAAAAATGGTGTTGCTTCAACTTTTTAAAAATCAAGCCTTTTTGGTGCCAGGAGAAGAAAAGGCTTTACTCCACGGTCAGGAAAAATCCTGCCCAGGAACCAAAATGTTTTTTGAAGCCAATTTTTTTTTTTGAAACCAAATGCAAAAACGGACACCAGGATGAGTTTCAGGATGAAATTCCATGTCTAAAAATGGTGTTGCTTCAACTTTTTAAAAATCAAGCCTTTTTGGTGCCAGGAGAAGAAAAGGCTTTACTCCACGGTCAGGAAAAATCCTGCCCAGGAACCAAAATGTTTTTTGAAGCCAAATTTTTTTTTTGAAACCAAATGCAAAAACGGACACCAGGATGAGTTTCAGGATGAAATTCCATGTCTAAAAATGGTGTTGCTTCAACTTTTTAAAAATCAAGCCTTTTTGGTGCCAGGAGAAGAAAAGGCTTTACTCCACGGTCAGGAAAAATCCTGCCCAGGAACCAAAATGTTTTTTGAAGCCAATTTTTTTTTTGAAACCAAATGCAAAAACGGACACCAGGATGAGTTTCAGGATGAAATTCCATGTCTAAAAATGGTGTTGCTTCAACTTTTTAAAAATCAAGCCTTTTTGGTGCCAGGAGAAGAAAAGGCTTTACTCCACGGTCAGGAAAAATCCTGCCCAGGAACCAAAATGTTTTTTGAAGCCAAATTTTTTTTTGAAACCAAATGCAAAAACGGACACCAGGATGAGTTTCAGGATGAAATTCCATGTCTAAAAATGGTGTTGCTTCAACTTTTTAAAAATCAAGCCTTTTTGGTGCCAGGAGAAGAAAAGGCTTTACTCCACGGTCAGGAAAAATCCTGCCCAGGAACCAAAATGTTTTTTGAAGCCAATTTTTTTTTTGAAACCAAATGCAAAAACGGACACCAGGATGAGTTTCAGGATGAAATTCCATGTCTAAAAATGGTGTTGCTTCAACTTTTTAAAAATCAAGCCTTTTTGGTGCCAGGAGAAGAAAAGGCTTTACTCCACGGTCAGGAAAAATCCTGCCCAGGAACCAAAATGTTTTTTGAAGCCAAATTTTTTTTTTGAAACCAAATGCAAAAAACGGACACCAGGATGAGTTTCAGGATGAAATTCCATGTCTAAAAATGGTGTTGCTTCAACTTTTTAAAAATCAAGCCTTTTTGGTGCCAGGAGAAGAAAAGGCTTTACTCCACGGTCAGGAAAAATCCTGCCCAGGAACCAAAATGTTTTTTGAAGCCAAATTTTTTTTTTGAAACCAAATGCAAAAACGGACACCAGGATGAGTTTCCTGATGAAATTCCATGTCTAAAAATGGTGTTGCTTCAACTTTTTAAAAATCAAGCCTTTTTGGTGCCAGGAGAAGAAAAGGCTTTACTCCACGGTCAGGAAAAATCCTGCCCAGGAACCAAAATGTTTTTTGAAGCCAAATTTTTTTTTTTGAAACCAAATGCAAAAACGGACACCAGGATGAGTTTCCTGATGAAATTCCATGTCTAAAAATGGTGTTGCTTCAACTTTTTAAAAATCAAGCCTTTTTGGTGCCAGGAGAAGAAAAGGCTTTACTCCACGGTCAGGAAAAATCCTGCCCAGGAACCAAAATGTTTTTTGAAGCCAATTTTTTTTTTGAAACCAAATGCAAAAACGGACACCAGGATGAGTTTCAGGATGAAATTCCATGTCTAAAAATGGTGTTGCTTCAACTTTTTAAAAATCAAGCCTTTTTGGTGCCAGGAGAAGAAAAGGCTTTACTCCACGGTCAGGAAAAATCCTGCCCAGGAACCAAAATGTTTTTTGAAGCCAAATTTTTTTTTTGAAACCAAATGCAAAAACGGACACCAGGATGAGTTTCAGGATGAAATTCCATGTCTAAAAATGGTGTTGCTTCAACTTTTTAAAAATCAAGCCTTTTTGGTGCCAGGAGAAGAAAAGGCTTTACTCCACGGTCAGGAAAAATCCTGCCCAGGAACCAAAATGTTTTTTGAAGCCAAATTTTTTTTTTGAAACCAAATGCAAAAACGGACACCAGGATGAGTTTCAGGATGAAATTCCATGTCTAAAAATGGTGTTGCTTCAACTTTTTAAAAATCAAGCCTTTTTGGTGCCAGGAGAAGAAAAGGCTTTACTCCACGGTCAGGAAAAATCCTGCCCAGGAACCAAAATGTTTTTTGAAGCCAAATTTTTTTTTTGAAACCAAATGCAAAAAACGGACACCAGGATGAGTTTCAGGATGAAATTCCATGTCTAAAAATGGTGTTGCTTCAACTTTTTAAAAATCAAGCCTTTTTGGTGCCAGGAGAAGAAAAGGCTTTACTCCACGGTCAGGAAAAATCCTGCCCAGGAACCAAAATGTTTTTTGAAGCCAAATTTTTTTTTTGAAACCAAATGCAAAAACGGACACCAGGATGAGTTTCAGGATGAAATTCCATGTCTAAAAATGGTGTTGCTTCAACTTTTTAAAAATCAAGCCTTTTTGGTGCCAGGAGAAGAAAAGGCTTTACTCCACGGTCAGGAAAAATCCTGCCCAGGAACCAAAATGTTTTTTGAAGCCAAATTTTTTTTTTGAAACCAAATGCAAAAACGGACACCAGGATGAGTTTCAGGATGAAATTCCATGTCTAAAAATGGTGTTGCTTCAACTTTTTAAAAATCAAGCCTTTTTGGTGCCAGGAGAAGAAAAGGCTTTACTCCACGGTCAGGAAAAATCCTGCCCAGGAACCAAAATGTTTTTTGAAGCCAAATTTTTTTTTTGAAACCAAATGCAAAAACGGACACCAGGATGAGTTTCAGGATGAAATTCCATGTCTAAAAATGGTGTTGCTTCAACTTTTTAAAAATCAAGCCTTTTTGGTGCCAGGAGAAGAAAAGGCTTTACTCCACGGTCAGGAAAAATCCTGCCCAGGAACCAAAATGTTTTTTGAAGCCAAATTTTTTTTTTGAAACCAAATGCAAAAACGGACACCAGGATGAGTTTCAGGATGAAATTCCATGTCTAAAAATGGTGTTGCTTCAACTTTTTAAAAATCAAGCCTTTTTGGTGCCAGGAGAAGAAAAGGCTTTACTCCACGGTCAGGAAAAATCCTGCCCAGGAACCAAAATGTTTTTTGAAGCCAAATTTTTTTTTTGAAACCAAATGCAAAAACGGACACCAGGATGAGTTTCAGGATGAAATTCCATGTCTAAAAATGGTGTTGCTTCAACTTTTTAAAAATCAAGCCTTTTTGGTGCCAGGAGAAGAAAAGGCTTTACTCCACGGTCAGGAAAAATCCTGCCCAGGAACCAAAATGTTTTTTGAAGCCAATTTTTTTTTTTGAAACCAAATGCAAAAACGGACACCAGGATGAGTTTCAGGATGAAATTCCATGTCTAAAAATGGTGTTGCTTCAACTTTTTAAAAATCAAGCCTTTTTGGTGCCAGGAGAAGAAAAGGCTTTACTCCACGGTCAGGAAAAATCCTGCCCAGGAACCAAAATGTTTTTTGAAGCCAAATTTTTTTTTTGAAACCAAATGCAAAAACGGACACCAGGATGAGTTTCAGGATGAAATTCCATGTCTAAAAATGGTGTTGCTTCAACTTTTTAAAAATCAAGCCTTTTTGGTGCCAGGAGAAGAAAAGGCTTTACTCCACGGTCAGGAAAAATCCTGCCCAGGAACCAAAATGTTTTTTGAAGCCAAATTTTTTTTTTGAAACCAAATGCAAAAACGGACACCAGGATGAGTTTCAGGATGAAATTCCATGTCTAAAAATGGTGTTGCTTCAACTTTTTAAAAATCAAGCCTTTTTGGTGCCAGGAGAAGAAAAGGCTTTACTCCACGGTCAGGAAAAATCCTGCCCAGGAACCAAAATGTTTTTTGAAGCAAAATTTTTTTTTGAAACCAAATGCAAAAACGGACACCAGGATGAGTTTCAGGATGAAATTCCATGTCTAAAAATGGTGTTGCTTCAACTTTTTAAAAATCAAGCCTTTTTGGTGCCAGGAGAAGAAAAGGCTTTACTCCACGGTCAGGAAAAATCCTGCCCAGGAACCAAAATGTTTTTTGAAGCCAAATTTTTTTTTTGAAACCAAATGCAAAAACGGACACCAGGATGAGTTTCAGGATGAAATTCCATGTCTAAAAATGGTGTTGCTTCAACTTTTTAAAAATCAAGCCTTTTTGGTGCCAGGAGAAGAAAAGGCTTTACTCCACGGTCAGGAAAAATCCTGCCCAGGAACCAAAATGTTTTTTGAAGCCAAATTTTTTTTTGAAACCAAATGCAAAAACGGACACCAGGATGAGTTTCAGGATGAAATTCCATGTCTAAAAATGGTGTTGCTTCAACTTTTTAAAAATCAAGCCTTTTTGGTGCCAGGAGAAGAAAAGGCTTTACTCCACGGTCAGGAAAAATCCTGCCCAGGAACCAAAATGTTTTTTGAAGCCAAATTTTTTTTTTGAAACCAAATGCAAAAACGGACACCAGGATGAGTTTCAGGATGAAATTCCATGTCTAAAAATGGTGTTGCTTCAACTTTTTAAAAATCAAGCCTTTTTGGTGCCAGGAGAAGAAAAGGCTTTACTCCACGGTCAGGAAAAATCCTGCCCAGGAACCAAAATGTTTTTTGAAGCCAATTTTTTTTTTTGAAACCAAATGCAAAAACGGACACCAGGATGAGTTTCAGGATGAAATTCCATGTCTAAAAATGGTGTTGCTTCAACTTTTTAAAAATCAAGCCTTTTTGGTGCCAGGAGAAGAAAAGGCTTTACTCCACGGTCAGGAAAAATCCTGCCCAGGAACCAAAATGTTTTTTGAAGCCAAATTTTTTTTTTGAAACCAAATGCAAAAACGGACACCAGGATGAGTTTCAGGATGAAATTCCATGTCTAAAAATGGTGTTGCTTCAACTTTTTAAAAATCAAGCCTTTTTGGTGCCAGGAGAAGAAAAGGCTTTACTCCACGGTCAGGAAAAATCCTGCCCAGGAACCAAAATGTTTTTTGAAGCCAAATTTTTTTTTTGAAACCAAATGCAAAAACGGACACCAGGATGAGTTTCAGGATGAAATTCCATGTCTAAAAATGGTGTTGCTTCAACTTTTTAAAAATCAAGCCTTTTTGGTGCCAGGAGAAGAAAAGGCTTTACTCCACGGTCAGGAAAAATCCTGCCCAGGAACCAAAATGTTTTTTGAAGCCAAATTTTTTTTTTGAAACCAAATGCAAAAACGGACACCAGGATGAGTTTCAGGATGAAATTCCATGTCTAAAAATGGTGTTGCTTCAACTTTTTAAAAATCAAGCCTTTTTGGTGCCAGGAGAAGAAAAGGCTTTACTCCACGGTCAGGAAAAATCCTGCCCAGGAACCAAAATGTTTTTTGAAGCCAAATTTTTTTTTTGAAACCAAATGCAAAAACGGACACCAGGATGAGTTTCAGGATGAAATTCCATGTCTAAAAATGGTGTTGCTTCAACTTTTTAAAAATCAAGCCTTTTTGGTGCCAGGAGAAGAAAAGGCTTTACTCCACGGTCAGGAAAAATCCTGCCCAGGAACCAAAATGTTTTTTGAAGCCAAATTTTTTTTTTGAAACCAAATGCAAAAACGGACACCAGGATGAGTTTCAGGATGAAATTCCATGTCTAAAAATGGTGTTGCTTCAACTTTTTAAAAATCAAGCCTTTTTGGTGCCAGGAGAAGAAAAGGCTTTACTCCACGGTCAGGAAAAATCCTGCCCAGGAACCAAAATGTTTTTTGAAGCCAAATTTTTTTTTTGAAACCAAATGCAAAAACGGACACCAGGATGAGTTTCAGGATGAAATTCCATGTCTAAAAATGGTGTTGCTTCAACTTTTTAAAAATCAAGCCTTTTTGGTGCCAGGAGAAGAAAAGGCTTTACTCCACGGTCAGGAAAAATCCTGCCCAGGAACCAAAATGTTTTTTGAAGCCAAATTTTTTTTTTGAAACCAAATGCAAAAACGGACACCAGGATGAGTTTCAGGATGAAATTCCATGTCTAAAAATGGTGTTGCTTCAACTTTTTAAAAATCAAGCCTTTTTGGTGCCAGGAGAAGAAAAGGCTTTACTCCACGGTCAGGAAAAATCCTGCCCAGGAACCAAAATGTTTTTTGAAGCCAAATTTTTTTTTTGAAACCAAATGCAAAAACGGACACCAGGATGAGTTTCAGGATGAAATTCCATGTCTAAAAATGGTGTTGCTTCAACTTTTTAAAAATCAAGCCTTTTTGGTGCCAGGAGAAGAAAAGGCTTTACTCCACGGTCAGGAAAAATCCTGCCCAGGAACCAAAATGTTTTTTGAAGCCAAATTTTTTTTTTGAAACCAAATGCAAAAACGGACACCAGGATGAGTTTCAGGATGAAATTCCATGTCTAAAAATGGTGTTGCTTCAACTTTTTAAAAATCAAGCCTTTTTGGTGCCAGGAGAAGAAAAGGCTTTACTCCACGGTCAGGAAAAATCCTGCCCAGGAACCAAAATGTTTTTTGAAGCCAAATTTTTTTTTTGAAACCAAATGCAAAAACGGACACCAGGATGAGTTTCAGGATGAAATTCCATGTCTAAAAATGGTGTTGCTTCAACTTTTTAAAAATCAAGCCTTTTTGGTGCCAGGAGAAGAAAAGGCTTTACTCCACGGTCAGGAAAAATCCTGCCCAGGAACCAAAATGTTTTTTGAAGCCAAATTTTTTTTTTGAAACCAAATGCAAAAACGGACACCAGGATGAGTTTCAGGATGAAATTCCATGTCTAAAAATGGTGTTGCTTCAACTTTTTAAAAATCAAGCCTTTTTGGTGCCAGGAGAAGAAAAGGCTTTACTCCACGGTCAGGAAAAATCCTGCCCAGGAACCAAAATGTTTTTTGAAGCCAAATTTTTTTTTTGAAACCAAATGCAAAAACGGACACCAGGATGAGTTTCAGGATGAAATTCCATGTCTAAAAATGGTGTTGCTTCAACTTTTTAAAAATCAAGCCTTTTTGGTGCCAGGAGAAGAAAAGGCTTTACTCCACGGTCAGGAAAAATCCTGCCCAGGAACCAAAATGTTTTTTGAAGCCAAATTTTTTTTTTGAAACCAAATGCAAAAACGGACACCAGGATGAGTTTCAGGATGAAATTCCATGTCTAAAAATGGTGTTGCTTCAACTTTTTAAAAATCAAGCCTTTTTGGTGCCAGGAGAAGAAAAGGCTTTACTCCACGGTCAGGAAAAATCCTGCCCAGGAACCAAAATGTTTTTTGAAGCCAAATTTTTTTTTTGAAACCAAATGCAAAAACGGACACCAGGATGAGTTTCAGGATGAAATTCCATGTCTAAAAATGGTGTTGCTTCAACTTTTTAAAAATCAAGCCTTTTTGGTGCCAGGAGAAGAAAAGGCTTTACTCCACGGTCAGGAAAAATCCTGCCCAGGAACCAAAATGTTTTTTGAAGCCAAATTTTTTTTTTGAAACCAAATGCAAAAACGGACACCAGGATGAGTTTCAGGATGAAATTCCATGTCTAAAAATGGTGTTGCTTCAACTTTTTAAAAATCAAGCCTTTTTGGTGCCAGGAGAAGAAAAGGCTTTACTCCACGGTCAGGAAAAATCCTGCCCAGGAACCAAAATGTTTTTTGAAGCCAAATTTTTTTTTTGAAACCAAATGCAAAAACGGACACCAGGATGAGTTTCAGGATGAAATTCCATGTCTAAAAATGGTGTTGCTTCAACTTTTTAAAAATCAAGCCTTTTTGGTGCCAGGAGAAGAAAAGGCTTTACTCCACGGTCAGGAAAAATCCTGCCCAGGAACCAAAATGTTTTTTGAAGCCAAATTTTTTTTTTGAAACCAAATGCAAAAACGGACACCAGGATGAGTTTCAGGATGAAATTCCATGTCTAAAAATGGTGTTGCTTCAACTTTTTAAAAATCAAGCCTTTTTGGTGCCAGGAGAAGAAAAGGCTTTACTCCACGGTCAGGAAAAATCCTGCCCAGGAACCAAAATGTTTTTTGAAGCCAAATTTTTTTTTTGAAACCAAATGCAAAAACGGACACCAGGATGAGTTTCAGGATGAAATTCCATGTCTAAAAATGGTGTTGCTTCAACTTTTTAAAAATCAAGCCTTTTTGGTGCCAGGAGAAGAAAAGGCTTTACTCCACGGTCAGGAAAAATCCTGCCCAGGAACCAAAATGTTTTTTGAAGCCAAATTTTTTTTTTGAAACCAAATGCAAAAACGGACACCAGGATGAGTTTCAGGATGAAATTCCATGTCTAAAAATGGTGTTGCTTCAACTTTTTAAAAATCAAGCCTTTTTGGTGCCAGGAGAAGAAAAGGCTTTACTCCACGGTCAGGAAAAATCCTGCCCAGGAACCAAAATGTTTTTTGAAGCCAAATTTTTTTTTTGAAACCAAATGCAAAAACGGACACCAGGATGAGTTTCAGGATGAAATTCCATGTCTAAAAATGGTGTTGCTTCAACTTTTTAAAAATCAAGCCTTTTTGGTGCCAGGAGAAGAAAAGGCTTTACTCCACGGTCAGGAAAAATCCTGCCCAGGAACCAAAATGTTTTTTGAAGCCAAATTTTTTTTTTGAAACCAAATGCAAAAACGGACACCAGGATGAGTTTCAGGATGAAATTCCATGTCTAAAAATGGTGTTGCTTCAACTTTTTAAAAATCAAGCCTTTTTGGTGCCAGGAGAAGAAAAGGCTTTACTCCACGGTCAGGAAAAATCCTGCCCAGGAACCAAAATGTTTTTTGAAGCCAAATTTTTTTTTTGAAACCAAATGCAAAAACGGACACCAGGATGAGTTTCAGGATGAAATTCCATGTCTAAAAATGGTGTTGCTTCAACTTTTTAAAAATCAAGCCTTTTTGGTGCCAGGAGAAGAAAAGGCTTTACTCCACGGTCAGGAAAAATCCTGCCCAGGAACCAAAATGTTTTTTGAAGCCAAATTTTTTTTTTGAAACCAAATGCAAAAACGGACACCAGGATGAGTTTCAGGATGAAATTCCATGTCTAAAAATGGTGTTGCTTCAACTTTTTAAAAATCAAGCCTTTTTGGTGCCAGGAGAAGAAAAGGCTTTACTCCACGGTCAGGAAAAATCCTGCCCAGGAACCAAAATGTTTTTTGAAGCCAAATTTTTTTTTTGAAACCAAATGCAAAAACGGACACCAGGATGAGTTTCAGGATGAAATTCCATGTCTAAAAATGGTGTTGCTTCAACTTTTTAAAAATCAAGCCTTTTTGGTGCCAGGAGAAGAAAAGGCTTTACTCCACGGTCAGGAAAAATCCTGCCCAGGAACCAAAATGTTTTTTGAAGCCAAATTTTTTTTTTGAAACCAAATGCAAAAACGGACACCAGGATGAGTTTCAGGATGAAATTCCATGTCTAAAAATGGTGTTGCTTCAACTTTTTAAAAATCAAGCCTTTTTGGTGCCAGGAGAAGAAAAGGCTTTACTCCACGGTCAGGAAAAATCCTGCCCAGGAACCAAAATGTTTTTTGAAGCCAAATTTTTTTTTTGAAACCAAATGCAAAAACGGACACCAGGATGAGTTTCAGGATGAAATTCCATGTCTAAAAATGGTGTTGCTTCAACTTTTTAAAAATCAAGCCTTTTTGGTGCCAGGAGAAGAAAAGGCTTTACTCCACGGTCAGGAAAAATCCTGCCCAGGAACCAAAATGTTTTTTGAAGCCAAATTTTTTTTTTGAAACCAAATGCAAAAACGGACACCAGGATGAGTTTCAGGATGAAATTCCATGTCTAAAAATGGTGTTGCTTCAACTTTTTAAAAATCAAGCCTTTTTGGTGCCAGGAGAAGAAAAGGCTTTACTCCACGGTCAGGAAAAATCCTGCCCAGGAACCAAAATGTTTTTTGAAGCCAAATTTTTTTTTTGAAACCAAATGCAAAAACGGACACCAGGATGAGTTTCAGGATGAAATTCCATGTCTAAAAATGGTGTTGCTTCAACTTTTTAAAAATCAAGCCTTTTTGGTGCCAGGAGAAGAAAAGGCTTTACTCCACGGTCAGGAAAAATCCTGCCCAGGAACCAAAATGTTTTTTGAAGCCAAATTTTTTTTTTGAAACCAAATGCAAAAACGGACACCAGGATGAGTTTCAGGATGAAATTCCATGTCTAAAAATGGTGTTGCTTCAACTTTTTAAAAATCAAGCCTTTTTGGTGCCAGGAGAAGAAAAGGCTTTACTCCACGGTCAGGAAAAATCCTGCCCAGGAACCAAAATGTTTTTTGAAGCCAAATTTTTTTTTTGAAACCAAATGCAAAAACGGACACCAGGATGAGTTTCAGGATGAAATTCCATGTCTAAAAATGGTGTTGCTTCAACTTTTTAAAAATCAAGCCTTTTTGGTGCCAGGAGAAGAAAAGGCTTTACTCCACGGTCAGGAAAAATCCTGCCCAGGAACCAAAATGTTTTTTGAAGCCAAATTTTTTTTTTGAAACCAAATGCAAAAACGGACACCAGGATGAGTTTCAGGATGAAATTCCATGTCTAAAAATGGTGTTGCTTCAACTTTTTAAAAATCAAGCCTTTTTGGTGCCAGGAGAAGAAAAGGCTTTACTCCACGGTCAGGAAAAATCCTGCCCAGGAACCAAAATGTTTTTTGAAGCCAAATTTTTTTTTTGAAACCAAATGCAAAAACGGACACCAGGATGAGTTTCAGGATGAAATTCCATGTCTAAAAATGGTGTTGCTTCAACTTTTTAAAAATCAAGCCTTTTTGGTGCCAGGAGAAGAAAAGGCTTTACTCCACGGTCAGGAAAAATCCTGCCCAGGAACCAAAATGTTTTTTGAAGCCAAATTTTTTTTTTGAAACCAAATGCAAAAACGGACACCAGGATGAGTTTCAGGATGAAATTCCATGTCTAAAAATGGTGTTGCTTCAACTTTTTAAAAATCAAGCCTTTTTGGTGCCAGGAGAAGAAAAGGCTTTACTCCACGGTCAGGAAAAATCCTGCCCAGGAACCAAAATGTTTTTTGAAGCCAAATTTTTTTTTTGAAACCAAATGCAAAAACGGACACCAGGATGAGTTTCAGGATGAAATTCCATGTCTAAAAATGGTGTTGCTTCAACTTTTTAAAAATCAAGCCTTTTTGGTGCCAGGAGAAGAAAAGGCTTTACTCCACGGTCAGGAAAAATCCTGCCCAGGAACCAAAATGTTTTTTGAAGCCAAATTTTTTTTTTGAAACCAAATGCAAAAACGGACACCAGGATGAGTTTCAGGATGAAATTCCATGTCTAAAAATGGTGTTGCTTCAACTTTTTAAAAATCAAGCCTTTTTGGTGCCAGGAGAAGAAAAGGCTTTACTCCACGGTCAGGAAAAATCCTGCCCAGGAACCAAAATGTTTTTTGAAGCCAAATTTTTTTTTTGAAACCAAATGCAAAAACGGACACCAGGATGAGTTTCAGGATGAAATTCCATGTCTAAAAATGGTGTTGCTTCAACTTTTTAAAAATCAAGCCTTTTTGGTGCCAGGAGAAGAAAAGGCTTTACTCCACGGTCAGGAAAAATCCTGCCCAGGAACCAAAATGTTTTTTGAAGCCAAATTTTTTTTTTGAAACCAAATGCAAAAACGGACACCAGGATGAGTTTCAGGATGAAATTCCATGTCTAAAAATGGTGTTGCTTCAACTTTTTAAAAATCAAGCCTTTTTGGTGCCAGGAGAAGAAAAGGCTTTACTCCACGGTCAGGAAAAATCCTGCCCAGGAACCAAAATGTTTTTTGAAGCCAAATTTTTTTTTTGAAACCAAATGCAAAAACGGACACCAGGATGAGTTTCAGGATGAAATTCCATGTCTAAAAATGGTGTTGCTTCAACTTTTTAAAAATCAAGCCTTTTTGGTGCCAGGAGAAGAAAAGGCTTTACTCCACGGTCAGGAAAAATCCTGCCCAGGAACCAAAATGTTTTTTGAAGCCAAATTTTTTTTTTGAAACCAAATGCAAAAACGGACACCAGGATGAGTTTCAGGATGAAATTCCATGTCTAAAAATGGTGTTGCTTCAACTTTTTAAAAATCAAGCCTTTTTGGTGCCAGGAGAAGAAAAGGCTTTACTCCACGGTCAGGAAAAATCCTGCCCAGGAACCAAAATGTTTTTTGAAGCCAAATTTTTTTTTTGAAACCAAATGCAAAAACGGACACCAGGATGAGTTTCAGGATGAAATTCCATGTCTAAAAATGGTGTTGCTTCAACTTTTTAAAAATCAAGCCTTTTTGGTGCCAGGAGAAGAAAAGGCTTTACTCCACGGTCAGGAAAAATCCTGCCCAGGAACCAAAATGTTTTTTGAAGCCAAATTTTTTTTTTGAAACCAAATGCAAAAACGGACACCAGGATGAGTTTCAGGATGAAATTCCATGTCTAAAAATGGTGTTGCTTCAACTTTTTAAAAATCAAGCCTTTTTGGTGCCAGGAGAAGAAAAGGCTTTACTCCACGGTCAGGAAAAATCCTGCCCAGGAACCAAAATGTTTTTTGAAGCCAAATTTTTTTTTTGAAACCAAATGCAAAAACGGACACCAGGATGAGTTTCAGGATGAAATTCCATGTCTAAAAATGGTGTTGCTTCAACTTTTTAAAAATCAAGCCTTTTTGGTGCCAGGAGAAGAAAAGGCTTTACTCCACGGTCAGGAAAAATCCTGCCCAGGAACCAAAATGTTTTTTGAAGCCAAATTTTTTTTTTGAAACCAAATGCAAAAACGGACACCAGGATGAGTTTCAGGATGAAATTCCATGTCTAAAAATGGTGTTGCTTCAACTTTTTAAAAATCAAGCCTTTTTGGTGCCAGGAGAAGAAAAGGCTTTACTCCACGGTCAGGAAAAATCCTGCCCAGGAACCAAAATGTTTTTTGAAGCCAAATTTTTTTTTTGAAACCAAATGCAAAAACGGACACCAGGATGAGTTTCAGGATGAAATTCCATGTCTAAAAATGGTGTTGCTTCAACTTTTTAAAAATCAAGCCTTTTTGGTGCCAGGAGAAGAAAAGGCTTTACTCCACGGTCAGGAAAAATCCTGCCCAGGAACCAAAATGTTTTTTGAAGCCAAATTTTTTTTTTGAAACCAAATGCAAAAACGGACACCAGGATGAGTTTCAGGATGAAATTCCATGTCTAAAAATGGTGTTGCTTCAACTTTTTAAAAATCAAGCCTTTTTGGTGCCAGGAGAAGAAAAGGCTTTACTCCACGGTCAGGAAAAATCCTGCCCAGGAACCAAAATGTTTTTTGAAGCCAAATTTTTTTTTTGAAACCAAATGCAAAAACGGACACCAGGATGAGTTTCAGGATGAAATTCCATGTCTAAAAATGGTGTTGCTTCAACTTTTTAAAAATCAAGCCTTTTTGGTGCCAGGAGAAGAAAAGGCTTTACTCCACGGTCAGGAAAAATCCTGCCCAGGAACCAAAATGTTTTTTGAAGCCAAATTTTTTTTTTGAAACCAAATGCAAAAACGGACACCAGGATGAGTTTCAGGATGAAATTCCATGTCTAAAAATGGTGTTGCTTCAACTTTTTAAAAATCAAGCCTTTTTGGTGCCAGGAGAAGAAAAGGCTTTACTCCACGGTCAGGAAAAATCCTGCCCAGGAACCAAAATGTTTTTTGAAGCCAAATTTTTTTTTTGAAACCAAATGCAAAAACGGACACCAGGATGAGTTTCAGGATGAAATTCCATGTCTAAAAATGGTGTTGCTTCAACTTTTTAAAAATCAAGCCTTTTTGGTGCCAGGAGAAGAAAAGGCTTTACTCCACGGTCAGGAAAAATCCTGCCCAGGAACCAAAATGTTTTTTGAAGCCAAATTTTTTTTTTGAAACCAAATGCAAAAACGGACACCAGGATGAGTTTCAGGATGAAATTCCATGTCTAAAAATGGTGTTGCTTCAACTTTTTAAAAATCAAGCCTTTTTGGTGCCAGGAGAAGAAAAGGCTTTACTCCACGGTCAGGAAAAATCCTGCCCAGGAACCAAAATGTTTTTTGAAGCCAAATTTTTTTTTTGAAACCAAATGCAAAAACGGACACCAGGATGAGTTTCAGGATGAAATTCCATGTCTAAAAATGGTGTTGCTTCAACTTTTTAAAAATCAAGCCTTTTTGGTGCCAGGAGAAGAAAAGGCTTTACTCCACGGTCAGGAAAAATCCTGCCCAGGAACCAAAATGTTTTTTGAAGCCAAATTTTTTTTTTGAAACCAAATGCAAAAACGGACACCAGGATGAGTTTCAGGATGAAATTCCATGTCTAAAAATGGTGTTGCTTCAACTTTTTAAAAATCAAGCCTTTTTGGTGCCAGGAGAAGAAAAGGCTTTACTCCACGGTCAGGAAAAATCCTGCCCAGGAACCAAAATGTTTTTTGAAGCCAAATTTTTTTTTTGAAACCAAATGCAAAAACGGACACCAGGATGAGTTTCAGGATGAAATTCCATGTCTAAAAATGGTGTTGCTTCAACTTTTTAAAAATCAAGCCTTTTTGGTGCCAGGAGAAGAAAAGGCTTTACTCCACGGTCAGGAAAAATCCTGCCCAGGAACCAAAATGTTTTTTGAAGCCAAATTTTTTTTTTGAAACCAAATGCAAAAACGGACACCAGGATGAGTTTCAGGATGAAATTCCATGTCTAAAAATGGTGTTGCTTCAACTTTTTAAAAATCAAGCCTTTTTGGTGCCAGGAGAAGAAAAGGCTTTACTCCACGGTCAGGAAAAATCCTGCCCAGGAACCAAAATGTTTTTTGAAGCCAAATTTTTTTTTTGAAACCAAATGCAAAAACGGACACCAGGATGAGTTTCAGGATGAAATTCCATGTCTAAAAATGGTGTTGCTTCAACTTTTTAAAAATCAAGCCTTTTTGGTGCCAGGAGAAGAAAAGGCTTTACTCCACGGTCAGGAAAAATCCTGCCCAGGAACCAAAATGTTTTTTGAAGCCAAATTTTTTTTTTGAAACCAAATGCAAAAACGGACACCAGGATGAGTTTCAGGATGAAATTCCATGTCTAAAAATGGTGTTGCTTCAACTTTTTAAAAATCAAGCCTTTTTGGTGCCAGGAGAAGAAAAGGCTTTACTCCACGGTCAGGAAAAATCCTGCCCAGGAACCAAAATGTTTTTTGAAGCCAAATTTTTTTTTTGAAACCAAATGCAAAAACGGACACCAGGATGAGTTTCAGGATGAAATTCCATGTCTAAAAATGGTGTTGCTTCAACTTTTTAAAAATCAAGCCTTTTTGGTGCCAGGAGAAGAAAAGGCTTTACTCCACGGTCAGGAAAAATCCTGCCCAGGAACCAAAATGTTTTTTGAAGCCAAATTTTTTTTTTGAAACCAAATGCAAAAACGGACACCAGGATGAGTTTCAGGATGAAATTCCATGTCTAAAAATGGTGTTGCTTCAACTTTTTAAAAATCAAGCCTTTTTGGTGCCAGGAGAAGAAAAGGCTTTACTCCACGGTCAGGAAAAATCCTGCCCAGGAACCAAAATGTTTTTTGAAGCCAAATTTTTTTTTTGAAACCAAATGCAAAAACGGACACCAGGATGAGTTTCAGGATGAAATTCCATGTCTAAAAATGGTGTTGCTTCAACTTTTTAAAAATCAAGCCTTTTTGGTGCCAGGAGAAGAAAAGGCTTTACTCCACGGTCAGGAAAAATCCTGCCCAGGAACCAAAATGTTTTTTGAAGCCAAATTTTTTTTTTGAAACCAAATGCAAAAACGGACACCAGGATGAGTTTCAGGATGAAATTCCATGTCTAAAAATGGTGTTGCTTCAACTTTTTAAAAATCAAGCCTTTTTGGTGCCAGGAGAAGAAAAGGCTTTACTCCACGGTCAGGAAAAATCCTGCCCAGGAACCAAAATGTTTTTTGAAGCCAAATTTTTTTTTTGAAACCAAATGCAAAAACGGACACCAGGATGAGTTTCAGGATGAAATTCCATGTCTAAAAATGGTGTTGCTTCAACTTTTTAAAAATCAAGCCTTTTTGGTGCCAGGAGAAGAAAAGGCTTTACTCCACGGTCAGGAAAAATCCTGCCCAGGAACCAAAATGTTTTTTGAAGCCAAATTTTTTTTTTGAAACCAAATGCAAAAACGGACACCAGGATGAGTTTCAGGATGAAATTCCATGTCTAAAAATGGTGTTGCTTCAACTTTTTAAAAATCAAGCCTTTTTGGTGCCAGGAGAAGAAAAGGCTTTACTCCACGGTCAGGAAAAATCCTGCCCAGGAACCAAAATGTTTTTTGAAGCCAAATTTTTTTTTTGAAACCAAATGCAAAAACGGACACCAGGATGAGTTTCAGGATGAAATTCCATGTCTAAAAATGGTGTTGCTTCAACTTTTTAAAAATCAAGCCTTTTTGGTGCCAGGAGAAGAAAAGGCTTTACTCCACGGTCAGGAAAAATCCTGCCCAGGAACCAAAATGTTTTTTGAAGCCAAATTTTTTTTTTGAAACCAAATGCAAAAACGGACACCAGGATGAGTTTCAGGATGAAATTCCATGTCTAAAAATGGTGTTGCTTCAACTTTTTAAAAATCAAGCCTTTTTGGTGCCAGGAGAAGAAAAGGCTTTACTCCACGGTCAGGAAAAATCCTGCCCAGGAACCAAAATGTTTTTTGAAGCCAAATTTTTTTTTTGAAACCAAATGCAAAAACGGACACCAGGATGAGTTTCAGGATGAAATTCCATGTCTAAAAATGGTGTTGCTTCAACTTTTTAAAAATCAAGCCTTTTTGGTGCCAGGAGAAGAAAAGGCTTTACTCCACGGTCAGGAAAAATCCTGCCCAGGAACCAAAATGTTTTTTGAAGCCAAATTTTTTTTTTGAAACCAAATGCAAAAACGGACACCAGGATGAGTTTCAGGATGAAATTCCATGTCTAAAAATGGTGTTGCTTCAACTTTTTAAAAATCAAGCCTTTTTGGTGCCAGGAGAAGAAAAGGCTTTACTCCACGGTCAGGAAAAATCCTGCCCAGGAACCAAAATGTTTTTTGAAGCCAAATTTTTTTTTTGAAACCAAATGCAAAAACGGACACCAGGATGAGTTTCAGGATGAAATTCCATGTCTAAAAATGGTGTTGCTTCAACTTTTTAAAAATCAAGCCTTTTTGGTGCCAGGAGAAGAAAAGGCTTTACTCCACGGTCAGGAAAAATCCTGCCCAGGAACCAAAATGTTTTTTGAAGCCAAATTTTTTTTTTGAAACCAAATGCAAAAACGGACACCAGGATGAGTTTCAGGATGAAATTCCATGTCTAAAAATGGTGTTGCTTCAACTTTTTAAAAATCAAGCCTTTTTGGTGCCAGGAGAAGAAAAGGCTTTACTCCACGGTCAGGAAAAATCCTGCCCAGGAACCAAAATGTTTTTTGAAGCCAAATTTTTTTTTTGAAACCAAATGCAAAAACGGACACCAGGATGAGTTTCAGGATGAAATTCCATGTCTAAAAATGGTGTTGCTTCAACTTTTTAAAAATCAAGCCTTTTTGGTGCCAGGAGAAGAAAAGGCTTTACTCCACGGTCAGGAAAAATCCTGCCCAGGAACCAAAATGTTTTTTGAAGCCAAATTTTTTTTTTGAAACCAAATGCAAAAACGGACACCAGGATGAGTTTCAGGATGAAATTCCATGTCTAAAAATGGTGTTGCTTCAACTTTTTAAAAATCAAGCCTTTTTGGTGCCAGGAGAAGAAAAGGCTTTACTCCACGGTCAGGAAAAATCCTGCCCAGGAACCAAAATGTTTTTTGAAGCCAAATTTTTTTTTTGAAACCAAATGCAAAAACGGACACCAGGATGAGTTTCAGGATGAAATTCCATGTCTAAAAATGGTGTTGCTTCAACTTTTTAAAAATCAAGCCTTTTTGGTGCCAGGAGAAGAAAAGGCTTTACTCCACGGTCAGGAAAAATCCTGCCCAGGAACCAAAATGTTTTTTGAAGCCAAATTTTTTTTTTGAAACCAAATGCAAAAACGGACACCAGGATGAGTTTCAGGATGAAATTCCATGTCTAAAAATGGTGTTGCTTCAACTTTTTAAAAATCAAGCCTTTTTGGTGCCAGGAGAAGAAAAGGCTTTACTCCACGGTCAGGAAAAATCCTGCCCAGGAACCAAAATGTTTTTTGAAGCCAAATTTTTTTTTTGAAACCAAATGCAAAAACGGACACCAGGATGAGTTTCAGGATGAAATTCCATGTCTAAAAATGGTGTTGCTTCAACTTTTTAAAAATCAAGCCTTTTTGGTGCCAGGAGAAGAAAAGGCTTTACTCCACGGTCAGGAAAAATCCTGCCCAGGAACCAAAATGTTTTTTGAAGCCAAATTTTTTTTTTGAAACCAAATGCAAAAACGGACACCAGGATGAGTTTCAGGATGAAATTCCATGTCTAAAAATGGTGTTGCTTCAACTTTTTAAAAATCAAGCCTTTTTGGTGCCAGGAGAAGAAAAGGCTTTACTCCACGGTCAGGAAAAATCCTGCCCAGGAACCAAAATGTTTTTTGAAGCCAAATTTTTTTTTTGAAACCAAATGCAAAAACGGACACCAGGATGAGTTTCAGGATGAAATTCCATGTCTAAAAATGGTGTTGCTTCAACTTTTTAAAAATCAAGCCTTTTTGGTGCCAGGAGAAGAAAAGGCTTTACTCCACGGTCAGGAAAAATCCTGCCCAGGAACCAAAATGTTTTTTGAAGCCAAATTTTTTTTTTGAAACCAAATGCAAAAACGGACACCAGGATGAGTTTCAGGATGAAATTCCATGTCTAAAAATGGTGTTGCTTCAACTTTTTAAAAATCAAGCCTTTTTGGTGCCAGGAGAAGAAAAGGCTTTACTCCACGGTCAGGAAAAATCCTGCCCAGGAACCAAAATGTTTTTTGAAGCCAAATTTTTTTTTTGAAACCAAATGCAAAAACGGACACCAGGATGAGTTTCAGGATGAAATTCCATGTCTAAAAATGGTGTTGCTTCAACTTTTTAAAAATCAAGCCTTTTTGGTGCCAGGAGAAGAAAAGGCTTTACTCCACGGTCAGGAAAAATCCTGCCCAGGAACCAAAATGTTTTTTGAAGCCAAATTTTTTTTTTGAAACCAAATGCAAAAACGGACACCAGGATGAGTTTCAGGATGAAATTCCATGTCTAAAAATGGTGTTGCTTCAACTTTTTAAAAATCAAGCCTTTTTGGTGCCAGGAGAAGAAAAGGCTTTACTCCACGGTCAGGAAAAATCCTGCCCAGGAACCAAAATGTTTTTTGAAGCCAAATTTTTTTTTTGAAACCAAATGCAAAAACGGACACCAGGATGAGTTTCAGGATGAAATTCCATGTCTAAAAATGGTGTTGCTTCAACTTTTTAAAAATCAAGCCTTTTTGGTGCCAGGAGAAGAAAAGGCTTTACTCCACGGTCAGGAAAAATCCTGCCCAGGAACCAAAATGTTTTTTGAAGCCAAATTTTTTTTTTGAAACCAAATGCAAAAACGGACACCAGGATGAGTTTCAGGATGAAATTCCATGTCTAAAAATGGTGTTGCTTCAACTTTTTAAAAATCAAGCCTTTTTGGTGCCAGGAGAAGAAAAGGCTTTACTCCACGGTCAGGAAAAATCCTGCCCAGGAACCAAAATGTTTTTTGAAGCCAAATTTTTTTTTTGAAACCAAATGCAAAAACGGACACCAGGATGAGTTTCAGGATGAAATTCCATGTCTAAAAATGGTGTTGCTTCAACTTTTTAAAAATCAAGCCTTTTTGGTGCCAGGAGAAGAAAAGGCTTTACTCCACGGTCAGGAAAAATCCTGCCCAGGAACCAAAATGTTTTTTGAAGCCAAATTTTTTTTTTGAAACCAAATGCAAAAACGGACACCAGGATGAGTTTCAGGATGAAATTCCATGTCTAAAAATGGTGTTGCTTCAACTTTTTAAAAATCAAGCCTTTTTGGTGCCAGGAGAAGAAAAGGCTTTACTCCACGGTCAGGAAAAATCCTGCCCAGGAACCAAAATGTTTTTTGAAGCCAAATTTTTTTTTTGAAACCAAATGCAAAAACGGACACCAGGATGAGTTTCAGGATGAAATTCCATGTCTAAAAATGGTGTTGCTTCAACTTTTTAAAAATCAAGCCTTTTTGGTGCCAGGAGAAGAAAAGGCTTTACTCCACGGTCAGGAAAAATCCTGCCCAGGAACCAAAATGTTTTTTGAAGCCAAATTTTTTTTTTGAAACCAAATGCAAAAACGGACACCAGGATGAGTTTCAGGATGAAATTCCATGTCTAAAAATGGTGTTGCTTCAACTTTTTAAAAATCAAGCCTTTTTGGTGCCAGGAGAAGAAAAGGCTTTACTCCACGGTCAGGAAAAATCCTGCCCAGGAACCAAAATGTTTTTTGAAGCCAAATTTTTTTTTTGAAACCAAATGCAAAAACGGACACCAGGATGAGTTTCAGGATGAAATTCCATGTCTAAAAATGGTGTTGCTTCAACTTTTTAAAAATCAAGCCTTTTTGGTGCCAGGAGAAGAAAAGGCTTTACTCCACGGTCAGGAAAAATCCTGCCCAGGAACCAAAATGTTTTTTGAAGCCAAATTTTTTTTTTGAAACCAAATGCAAAAACGGACACCAGGATGAGTTTCAGGATGAAATTCCATGTCTAAAAATGGTGTTGCTTCAACTTTTTAAAAATCAAGCCTTTTTGGTGCCAGGAGAAGAAAAGGCTTTACTCCACGGTCAGGAAAAATCCTGCCCAGGAACCAAAATGTTTTTTGAAGCCAAATTTTTTTTTTGAAACCAAATGCAAAAACGGACACCAGGATGAGTTTCAGGATGAAATTCCATGTCTAAAAATGGTGTTGCTTCAACTTTTTAAAAATCAAGCCTTTTTGGTGCCAGGAGAAGAAAAGGCTTTACTCCACGGTCAGGAAAAATCCTGCCCAGGAACCAAAATGTTTTTTGAAGCCAAATTTTTTTTTTGAAACCAAATGCAAAAACGGACACCAGGATGAGTTTCAGGATGAAATTCCATGTCTAAAAATGGTGTTGCTTCAACTTTTTAAAAATCAAGCCTTTTTGGTGCCAGGAGAAGAAAAGGCTTTACTCCACGGTCAGGAAAAATCCTGCCCAGGAACCAAAATGTTTTTTGAAGCCAAATTTTTTTTTTGAAACCAAATGCAAAAACGGACACCAGGATGAGTTTCAGGATGAAATTCCATGTCTAAAAATGGTGTTGCTTCAACTTTTTAAAAATCAAGCCTTTTTGGTGCCAGGAGAAGAAAAGGCTTTACTCCACGGTCAGGAAAAATCCTGCCCAGGAACCAAAATGTTTTTTGAAGCCAAATTTTTTTTTTGAAACCAAATGCAAAAACGGACACCAGGATGAGTTTCAGGATGAAATTCCATGTCTAAAAATGGTGTTGCTTCAACTTTTTAAAAATCAAGCCTTTTTGGTGCCAGGAGAAGAAAAGGCTTTACTCCACGGTCAGGAAAAATCCTGCCCAGGAACCAAAATGTTTTTTGAAGCCAAATTTTTTTTTTGAAACCAAATGCAAAAACGGACACCAGGATGAGTTTCAGGATGAAATTCCATGTCTAAAAATGGTGTTGCTTCAACTTTTTAAAAATCAAGCCTTTTTGGTGCCAGGAGAAGAAAAGGCTTTACTCCACGGTCAGGAAAAATCCTGCCCAGGAACCAAAATGTTTTTTGAAGCCAAATTTTTTTTTTGAAACCAAATGCAAAAACGGACACCAGGATGAGTTTCAGGATGAAATTCCATGTCTAAAAATGGTGTTGCTTCAACTTTTTAAAAATCAAGCCTTTTTGGTGCCAGGAGAAGAAAAGGCTTTACTCCACGGTCAGGAAAAATCCTGCCCAGGAACCAAAATGTTTTTTGAAGCCAAATTTTTTTTTTGAAACCAAATGCAAAAACGGACACCAGGATGAGTTTCAGGATGAAATTCCATGTCTAAAAATGGTGTTGCTTCAACTTTTTAAAAATCAAGCCTTTTTGGTGCCAGGAGAAGAAAAGGCTTTACTCCACGGTCAGGAAAAATCCTGCCCAGGAACCAAAATGTTTTTTGAAGCCAAATTTTTTTTTTGAAACCAAATGCAAAAACGGACACCAGGATGAGTTTCAGGATGAAATTCCATGTCTAAAAATGGTGTTGCTTCAACTTTTTAAAAATCAAGCCTTTTTGGTGCCAGGAGAAGAAAAGGCTTTACTCCACGGTCAGGAAAAATCCTGCCCAGGAACCAAAATGTTTTTTGAAGCCAAATTTTTTTTTTGAAACCAAATGCAAAAACGGACACCAGGATGAGTTTCAGGATGAAATTCCATGTCTAAAAATGGTGTTGCTTCAACTTTTTAAAAATCAAGCCTTTTTGGTGCCAGGAGAAGAAAAGGCTTTACTCCACGGTCAGGAAAAATCCTGCCCAGGAACCAAAATGTTTTTTGAAGCCAAATTTTTTTTTTGAAACCAAATGCAAAAACGGACACCAGGATGAGTTTCAGGATGAAATTCCATGTCTAAAAATGGTGTTGCTTCAACTTTTTAAAAATCAAGCCTTTTTGGTGCCAGGAGAAGAAAAGGCTTTACTCCACGGTCAGGAAAAATCCTGCCCAGGAACCAAAATGTTTTTTGAAGCCAAATTTTTTTTTTGAAACCAAATGCAAAAACGGACACCAGGATGAGTTTCAGGATGAAATTCCATGTCTAAAAATGGTGTTGCTTCAACTTTTTAAAAATCAAGCCTTTTTGGTGCCAGGAGAAGAAAAGGCTTTACTCCACGGTCAGGAAAAATCCTGCCCAGGAACCAAAATGTTTTTTGAAGCCAAATTTTTTTTTTGAAACCAAATGCAAAAACGGACACCAGGATGAGTTTCAGGATGAAATTCCATGTCTAAAAATGGTGTTGCTTCAACTTTTTAAAAATCAAGCCTTTTTGGTGCCAGGAGAAGAAAAGGCTTTACTCCACGGTCAGGAAAAATCCTGCCCAGGAACCAAAATGTTTTTTGAAGCCAAATTTTTTTTTTGAAACCAAATGCAAAAACGGACACCAGGATGAGTTTCAGGATGAAATTCCATGTCTAAAAATGGTGTTGCTTCAACTTTTTAAAAATCAAGCCTTTTTGGTGCCAGGAGAAGAAAAGGCTTTACTCCACGGTCAGGAAAAATCCTGCCCAGGAACCAAAATGTTTTTTGAAGCCAAATTTTTTTTTTGAAACCAAATGCAAAAACGGACACCAGGATGAGTTTCAGGATGAAATTCCATGTCTAAAAATGGTGTTGCTTCAACTTTTTAAAAATCAAGCCTTTTTGGTGCCAGGAGAAGAAAAGGCTTTACTCCACGGTCAGGAAAAATCCTGCCCAGGAACCAAAATGTTTTTTGAAGCCAAATTTTTTTTTTGAAACCAAATGCAAAAACGGACACCAGGATGAGTTTCAGGATGAAATTCCATGTCTAAAAATGGTGTTGCTTCAACTTTTTAAAAATCAAGCCTTTTTGGTGCCAGGAGAAGAAAAGGCTTTACTCCACGGTCAGGAAAAATCCTGCCCAGGAACCAAAATGTTTTTTGAAGCCAAATTTTTTTTTTGAAACCAAATGCAAAAACGGACACCAGGATGAGTTTCAGGATGAAATTCCATGTCTAAAAATGGTGTTGCTTCAACTTTTTAAAAATCAAGCCTTTTTGGTGCCAGGAGAAGAAAAGGCTTTACTCCACGGTCAGGAAAAATCCTGCCCAGGAACCAAAATGTTTTTTGAAGCCAAATTTTTTTTTTGAAACCAAATGCAAAAACGGACACCAGGATGAGTTTCAGGATGAAATTCCATGTCTAAAAATGGTGTTGCTTCAACTTTTTAAAAATCAAGCCTTTTTGGTGCCAGGAGAAGAAAAGGCTTTACTCCACGGTCAGGAAAAATCCTGCCCAGGAACCAAAATGTTTTTTGAAGCCAAATTTTTTTTTTGAAACCAAATGCAAAAACGGACACCAGGATGAGTTTCAGGATGAAATTCCATGTCTAAAAATGGTGTTGCTTCAACTTTTTAAAAATCAAGCCTTTTTGGTGCCAGGAGAAGAAAAGGCTTTACTCCACGGTCAGGAAAAATCCTGCCCAGGAACCAAAATGTTTTTTGAAGCCAAATTTTTTTTTTGAAACCAAATGCAAAAACGGACACCAGGATGAGTTTCAGGATGAAATTCCATGTCTAAAAATGGTGTTGCTTCAACTTTTTAAAAATCAAGCCTTTTTGGTGCCAGGAGAAGAAAAGGCTTTACTCCACGGTCAGGAAAAATCCTGCCCAGGAACCAAAATGTTTTTTGAAGCCAAATTTTTTTTTTGAAACCAAATGCAAAAACGGACACCAGGATGAGTTTCAGGATGAAATTCCATGTCTAAAAATGGTGTTGCTTCAACTTTTTAAAAATCAAGCCTTTTTGGTGCCAGGAGAAGAAAAGGCTTTACTCCACGGTCAGGAAAAATCCTGCCCAGGAACCAAAATGTTTTTTGAAGCCAAATTTTTTTTTTGAAACCAAATGCAAAAACGGACACCAGGATGAGTTTCAGGATGAAATTCCATGTCTAAAAATGGTGTTGCTTCAACTTTTTAAAAATCAAGCCTTTTTGGTGCCAGGAGAAGAAAAGGCTTTACTCCACGGTCAGGAAAAATCCTGCCCAGGAACCAAAATGTTTTTTGAAGCCAAATTTTTTTTTTGAAACCAAATGCAAAAACGGACACCAGGATGAGTTTCAGGATGAAATTCCATGTCTAAAAATGGTGTTGCTTCAACTTTTTAAAAATCAAGCCTTTTTGGTGCCAGGAGAAGAAAAGGCTTTACTCCACGGTCAGGAAAAATCCTGCCCAGGAACCAAAATGTTTTTTGAAGCCAAATTTTTTTTTTGAAACCAAATGCAAAAACGGACACCAGGATGAGTTTCAGGATGAAATTCCATGTCTAAAAATGGTGTTGCTTCAACTTTTTAAAAATCAAGCCTTTTTGGTGCCAGGAGAAGAAAAGGCTTTACTCCACGGTCAGGAAAAATCCTGCCCAGGAACCAAAATGTTTTTTGAAGCCAAATTTTTTTTTTGAAACCAAATGCAAAAACGGACACCAGGATGAGTTTCAGGATGAAATTCCATGTCTAAAAATGGTGTTGCTTCAACTTTTTAAAAATCAAGCCTTTTTGGTGCCAGGAGAAGAAAAGGCTTTACTCCACGGTCAGGAAAAATCCTGCCCAGGAACCAAAATGTTTTTTGAAGCCAAATTTTTTTTTTGAAACCAAATGCAAAAACGGACACCAGGATGAGTTTCAGGATGAAATTCCATGTCTAAAAATGGTGTTGCTTCAACTTTTTAAAAATCAAGCCTTTTTGGTGCCAGGAGAAGAAAAGGCTTTACTCCACGGTCAGGAAAAATCCTGCCCAGGAACCAAAATGTTTTTTGAAGCCAAATTTTTTTTTTGAAACCAAATGCAAAAACGGACACCAGGATGAGTTTCAGGATGAAATTCCATGTCTAAAAATGGTGTTGCTTCAACTTTTTAAAAATCAAGCCTTTTTGGTGCCAGGAGAAGAAAAGGCTTTACTCCACGGTCAGGAAAAATCCTGCCCAGGAACCAAAATGTTTTTTGAAGCCAAATTTTTTTTTTGAAACCAAATGCAAAAACGGACACCAGGATGAGTTTCAGGATGAAATTCCATGTCTAAAAATGGTGTTGCTTCAACTTTTTAAAAATCAAGCCTTTTTGGTGCCAGGAGAAGAAAAGGCTTTACTCCACGGTCAGGAAAAATCCTGCCCAGGAACCAAAATGTTTTTTGAAGCCAAATTTTTTTTTTGAAACCAAATGCAAAAACGGACACCAGGATGAGTTTCAGGATGAAATTCCATGTCTAAAAATGGTGTTGCTTCAACTTTTTAAAAATCAAGCCTTTTTGGTGCCAGGAGAAGAAAAGGCTTTACTCCACGGTCAGGAAAAATCCTGCCCAGGAACCAAAATGTTTTTTGAAGCCAAATTTTTTTTTTGAAACCAAATGCAAAAACGGACACCAGGATGAGTTTCAGGATGAAATTCCATGTCTAAAAATGGTGTTGCTTCAACTTTTTAAAAATCAAGCCTTTTTGGTGCCAGGAGAAGAAAAGGCTTTACTCCACGGTCAGGAAAAATCCTGCCCAGGAACCAAAATGTTTTTTGAAGCCAAATTTTTTTTTTGAAACCAAATGCAAAAACGGACACCAGGATGAGTTTCAGGATGAAATTCCATGTCTAAAAATGGTGTTGCTTCAACTTTTTAAAAATCAAGCCTTTTTGGTGCCAGGAGAAGAAAAGGCTTTACTCCACGGTCAGGAAAAATCCTGCCCAGGAACCAAAATGTTTTTTGAAGCCAAATTTTTTTTTTGAAACCAAATGCAAAAACGGACACCAGGATGAGTTTCAGGATGAAATTCCATGTCTAAAAATGGTGTTGCTTCAACTTTTTAAAAATCAAGCCTTTTTGGTGCCAGGAGAAGAAAAGGCTTTACTCCACGGTCAGGAAAAATCCTGCCCAGGAACCAAAATGTTTTTTGAAGCCAAATTTTTTTTTTGAAACCAAATGCAAAAACGGACACCAGGATGAGTTTCAGGATGAAATTCCATGTCTAAAAATGGTGTTGCTTCAACTTTTTAAAAATCAAGCCTTTTTGGTGCCAGGAGAAGAAAAGGCTTTACTCCACGGTCAGGAAAAATCCTGCCCAGGAACCAAAATGTTTTTTGAAGCCAAATTTTTTTTTTGAAACCAAATGCAAAAACGGACACCAGGATGAGTTTCAGGATGAAATTCCATGTCTAAAAATGGTGTTGCTTCAACTTTTTAAAAATCAAGCCTTTTTGGTGCCAGGAGAAGAAAAGGCTTTACTCCACGGTCAGGAAAAATCCTGCCCAGGAACCAAAATGTTTTTTGAAGCCAAATTTTTTTTTTGAAACCAAATGCAAAAACGGACACCAGGATGAGTTTCAGGATGAAATTCCATGTCTAAAAATGGTGTTGCTTCAACTTTTTAAAAATCAAGCCTTTTTGGTGCCAGGAGAAGAAAAGGCTTTACTCCACGGTCAGGAAAAATCCTGCCCAGGAACCAAAATGTTTTTTGAAGCCAAATTTTTTTTTTGAAACCAAATGCAAAAACGGACACCAGGATGAGTTTCAGGATGAAATTCCATGTCTAAAAATGGTGTTGCTTCAACTTTTTAAAAATCAAGCCTTTTTGGTGCCAGGAGAAGAAAAGGCTTTACTCCACGGTCAGGAAAAATCCTGCCCAGGAACCAAAATGTTTTTTGAAGCCAAATTTTTTTTTTGAAACCAAATGCAAAAACGGACACCAGGATGAGTTTCAGGATGAAATTCCATGTCTAAAAATGGTGTTGCTTCAACTTTTTAAAAATCAAGCCTTTTTGGTGCCAGGAGAAGAAAAGGCTTTACTCCACGGTCAGGAAAAATCCTGCCCAGGAACCAAAATGTTTTTTGAAGCCAAATTTTTTTTTTGAAACCAAATGCAAAAACGGACACCAGGATGAGTTTCAGGATGAAATTCCATGTCTAAAAATGGTGTTGCTTCAACTTTTTAAAAATCAAGCCTTTTTGGTGCCAGGAGAAGAAAAGGCTTTACTCCACGGTCAGGAAAAATCCTGCCCAGGAACCAAAATGTTTTTTGAAGCCAAATTTTTTTTTTGAAACCAAATGCAAAAACGGACACCAGGATGAGTTTCAGGATGAAATTCCATGTCTAAAAATGGTGTTGCTTCAACTTTTTAAAAATCAAGCCTTTTTGGTGCCAGGAGAAGAAAAGGCTTTACTCCACGGTCAGGAAAAATCCTGCCCAGGAACCAAAATGTTTTTTGAAGCCAAATTTTTTTTTTGAAACCAAATGCAAAAACGGACACCAGGATGAGTTTCAGGATGAAATTCCATGTCTAAAAATGGTGTTGCTTCAACTTTTTAAAAATCAAGCCTTTTTGGTGCCAGGAGAAGAAAAGGCTTTACTCCACGGTCAGGAAAAATCCTGCCCAGGAACCAAAATGTTTTTTGAAGCCAAATTTTTTTTTTGAAACCAAATGCAAAAACGGACACCAGGATGAGTTTCAGGATGAAATTCCATGTCTAAAAATGGTGTTGCTTCAACTTTTTAAAAATCAAGCCTTTTTGGTGCCAGGAGAAGAAAAGGCTTTACTCCACGGTCAGGAAAAATCCTGCCCAGGAACCAAAATGTTTTTTGAAGCCAAATTTTTTTTTTGAAACCAAATGCAAAAACGGACACCAGGATGAGTTTCAGGATGAAATTCCATGTCTAAAAATGGTGTTGCTTCAACTTTTTAAAAATCAAGCCTTTTTGGTGCCAGGAGAAGAAAAGGCTTTACTCCACGGTCAGGAAAAATCCTGCCCAGGAACCAAAATGTTTTTTGAAGCCAAATTTTTTTTTTGAAACCAAATGCAAAAACGGACACCAGGATGAGTTTCAGGATGAAATTCCATGTCTAAAAATGGTGTTGCTTCAACTTTTTAAAAATCAAGCCTTTTTGGTGCCAGGAGAAGAAAAGGCTTTACTCCACGGTCAGGAAAAATCCTGCCCAGGAACCAAAATGTTTTTTGAAGCCAAATTTTTTTTTTGAAACCAAATGCAAAAACGGACACCAGGATGAGTTTCAGGATGAAATTCCATGTCTAAAAATGGTGTTGCTTCAACTTTTTAAAAATCAAGCCTTTTTGGTGCCAGGAGAAGAAAAGGCTTTACTCCACGGTCAGGAAAAATCCTGCCCAGGAACCAAAATGTTTTTTGAAGCCAAATTTTTTTTTTGAAACCAAATGCAAAAACGGACACCAGGATGAGTTTCAGGATGAAATTCCATGTCTAAAAATGGTGTTGCTTCAACTTTTTAAAAATCAAGCCTTTTTGGTGCCAGGAGAAGAAAAGGCTTTACTCCACGGTCAGGAAAAATCCTGCCCAGGAACCAAAATGTTTTTTGAAGCCAAATTTTTTTTTTGAAACCAAATGCAAAAACGGACACCAGGATGAGTTTCAGGATGAAATTCCATGTCTAAAAATGGTGTTGCTTCAACTTTTTAAAAATCAAGCCTTTTTGGTGCCAGGAGAAGAAAAGGCTTTACTCCACGGTCAGGAAAAATCCTGCCCAGGAACCAAAATGTTTTTTGAAGCCAAATTTTTTTTTTGAAACCAAATGCAAAAACGGACACCAGGATGAGTTTCAGGATGAAATTCCATGTCTAAAAATGGTGTTGCTTCAACTTTTTAAAAATCAAGCCTTTTTGGTGCCAGGAGAAGAAAAGGCTTTACTCCACGGTCAGGAAAAATCCTGCCCAGGAACCAAAATGTTTTTTGAAGCCAAATTTTTTTTTTGAAACCAAATGCAAAAACGGACACCAGGATGAGTTTCAGGATGAAATTCCATGTCTAAAAATGGTGTTGCTTCAACTTTTTAAAAATCAAGCCTTTTTGGTGCCAGGAGAAGAAAAGGCTTTACTCCACGGTCAGGAAAAATCCTGCCCAGGAACCAAAATGTTTTTTGAAGCCAAATTTTTTTTTTGAAACCAAATGCAAAAACGGACACCAGGATGAGTTTCAGGATGAAATTCCATGTCTAAAAATGGTGTTGCTTCAACTTTTTAAAAATCAAGCCTTTTTGGTGCCAGGAGAAGAAAAGGCTTTACTCCACGGTCAGGAAAAATCCTGCCCAGGAACCAAAATGTTTTTTGAAGCCAAATTTTTTTTTTGAAACCAAATGCAAAAACGGACACCAGGATGAGTTTCAGGATGAAATTCCATGTCTAAAAATGGTGTTGCTTCAACTTTTTAAAAATCAAGCCTTTTTGGTGCCAGGAGAAGAAAAGGCTTTACTCCACGGTCAGGAAAAATCCTGCCCAGGAACCAAAATGTTTTTTGAAGCCAAATTTTTTTTTTGAAACCAAATGCAAAAACGGACACCAGGATGAGTTTCAGGATGAAATTCCATGTCTAAAAATGGTGTTGCTTCAACTTTTTAAAAATCAAGCCTTTTTGGTGCCAGGAGAAGAAAAGGCTTTACTCCACGGTCAGGAAAAATCCTGCCCAGGAACCAAAATGTTTTTTGAAGCCAAATTTTTTTTTTGAAACCAAATGCAAAAACGGACACCAGGATGAGTTTCAGGATGAAATTCCATGTCTAAAAATGGTGTTGCTTCAACTTTTTAAAAATCAAGCCTTTTTGGTGCCAGGAGAAGAAAAGGCTTTACTCCACGGTCAGGAAAAATCCTGCCCAGGAACCAAAATGTTTTTTGAAGCCAAATTTTTTTTTTGAAACCAAATGCAAAAACGGACACCAGGATGAGTTTCAGGATGAAATTCCATGTCTAAAAATGGTGTTGCTTCAACTTTTTAAAAATCAAGCCTTTTTGGTGCCAGGAGAAGAAAAGGCTTTACTCCACGGTCAGGAAAAATCCTGCCCAGGAACCAAAATGTTTTTTGAAGCCAAATTTTTTTTTTGAAACCAAATGCAAAAACGGACACCAGGATGAGTTTCAGGATGAAATTCCATGTCTAAAAATGGTGTTGCTTCAACTTTTTAAAAATCAAGCCTTTTTGGTGCCAGGAGAAGAAAAGGCTTTACTCCACGGTCAGGAAAAATCCTGCCCAGGAACCAAAATGTTTTTTGAAGCCAAATTTTTTTTTTGAAACCAAATGCAAAAACGGACACCAGGATGAGTTTCAGGATGAAATTCCATGTCTAAAAATGGTGTTGCTTCAACTTTTTAAAAATCAAGCCTTTTTGGTGCCAGGAGAAGAAAAGGCTTTACTCCACGGTCAGGAAAAATCCTGCCCAGGAACCAAAATGTTTTTTGAAGCCAAATTTTTTTTTTGAAACCAAATGCAAAAACGGACACCAGGATGAGTTTCAGGATGAAATTCCATGTCTAAAAATGGTGTTGCTTCAACTTTTTAAAAATCAAGCCTTTTTGGTGCCAGGAGAAGAAAAGGCTTTACTCCACGGTCAGGAAAAATCCTGCCCAGGAACCAAAATGTTTTTTGAAGCCAAATTTTTTTTTTGAAACCAAATGCAAAAACGGACACCAGGATGAGTTTCAGGATGAAATTCCATGTCTAAAAATGGTGTTGCTTCAACTTTTTAAAAATCAAGCCTTTTTGGTGCCAGGAGAAGAAAAGGCTTTACTCCACGGTCAGGAAAAATCCTGCCCAGGAACCAAAATGTTTTTTGAAGCCAAATTTTTTTTTTGAAACCAAATGCAAAAACGGACACCAGGATGAGTTTCAGGATGAAATTCCATGTCTAAAAATGGTGTTGCTTCAACTTTTTAAAAATCAAGCCTTTTTGGTGCCAGGAGAAGAAAAGGCTTTACTCCACGGTCAGGAAAAATCCTGCCCAGGAACCAAAATGTTTTTTGAAGCCAAATTTTTTTTTTGAAACCAAATGCAAAAACGGACACCAGGATGAGTTTCAGGATGAAATTCCATGTCTAAAAATGGTGTTGCTTCAACTTTTTAAAAATCAAGCCTTTTTGGTGCCAGGAGAAGAAAAGGCTTTACTCCACGGTCAGGAAAAATCCTGCCCAGGAACCAAAATGTTTTTTGAAGCCAAATTTTTTTTTTGAAACCAAATGCAAAAACGGACACCAGGATGAGTTTCAGGATGAAATTCCATGTCTAAAAATGGTGTTGCTTCAACTTTTTAAAAATCAAGCCTTTTTGGTGCCAGGAGAAGAAAAGGCTTTACTCCACGGTCAGGAAAAATCCTGCCCAGGAACCAAAATGTTTTTTGAAGCCAAATTTTTTTTTTGAAACCAAATGCAAAAACGGACACCAGGATGAGTTTCAGGATGAAATTCCATGTCTAAAAATGGTGTTGCTTCAACTTTTTAAAAATCAAGCCTTTTTGGTGCCAGGAGAAGAAAAGGCTTTACTCCACGGTCAGGAAAAATCCTGCCCAGGAACCAAAATGTTTTTTGAAGCCAAATTTTTTTTTTGAAACCAAATGCAAAAACGGACACCAGGATGAGTTTCAGGATGAAATTCCATGTCTAAAAATGGTGTTGCTTCAACTTTTTAAAAATCAAGCCTTTTTGGTGCCAGGAGAAGAAAAGGCTTTACTCCACGGTCAGGAAAAATCCTGCCCAGGAACCAAAATGTTTTTTGAAGCCAAATTTTTTTTTTGAAACCAAATGCAAAAACGGACACCAGGATGAGTTTCAGGATGAAATTCCATGTCTAAAAATGGTGTTGCTTCAACTTTTTAAAAATCAAGCCTTTTTGGTGCCAGGAGAAGAAAAGGCTTTACTCCACGGTCAGGAAAAATCCTGCCCAGGAACCAAAATGTTTTTTGAAGCCAAATTTTTTTTTTGAAACCAAATGCAAAAACGGACACCAGGATGAGTTTCAGGATGAAATTCCATGTCTAAAAATGGTGTTGCTTCAACTTTTTAAAAATCAAGCCTTTTTGGTGCCAGGAGAAGAAAAGGCTTTACTCCACGGTCAGGAAAAATCCTGCCCAGGAACCAAAATGTTTTTTGAAGCCAAATTTTTTTTTTGAAACCAAATGCAAAAACGGACACCAGGATGAGTTTCAGGATGAAATTCCATGTCTAAAAATGGTGTTGCTTCAACTTTTTAAAAATCAAGCCTTTTTGGTGCCAGGAGAAGAAAAGGCTTTACTCCACGGTCAGGAAAAATCCTGCCCAGGAACCAAAATGTTTTTTGAAGCCAAATTTTTTTTTTGAAACCAAATGCAAAAACGGACACCAGGATGAGTTTCAGGATGAAATTCCATGTCTAAAAATGGTGTTGCTTCAACTTTTTAAAAATCAAGCCTTTTTGGTGCCAGGAGAAGAAAAGGCTTTACTCCACGGTCAGGAAAAATCCTGCCCAGGAACCAAAATGTTTTTTGAAGCCAAATTTTTTTTTTGAAACCAAATGCAAAAACGGACACCAGGATGAGTTTCCGGATGAAATTCCATGTCTAAAAATGGTGTTGCTTCAACTTTTTAAAAATCAAGCCTTTTTGGTGCCAGGAGAAGAAAAGGCTTTACTCCACGGTCAGGAAAAATCCTGCCCAGGAACCAAAATGTTTTTTGAAGCCAAATTTTTTTTTTGAAACCAAATGCAAAAACGGACACCAGGATGAGTTTCAGGATGAAATTCCATGTCTAAAAATGGTGTTGCTTCAACTTTTTAAAAATCAAGCCTTTTTGGTGCCAGGAGAAGAAAAGGCTTTACTCCACGGTCAGGAAAAATCCTGCCCAGGAACCAAAATGTTTTTTGAAGCCAAATTTTTTTTTTGAAACCAAATGCAAAAACGGACACCAGGATGAGTTTCAGGATGAAATTCCATGTCTAAAAATGGTGTTGCTTCAACTTTTTAAAAATCAAGCCTTTTTGGTGCCAGGAGAAGAAAAGGCTTTACTCCACGGTCAGGAAAAATCCTGCCCAGGAACCAAAATGTTTTTTGAAGCCAAATTTTTTTTTTGAAACCAAATGCAAAAACGGACACCAGGATGAGTTTCCGGATGAAATTCCATGTCTAAAAATGGTGTTGCTTCAACTTTTTAAAAATCAAGCCTTTTTGGTGCCAGGAGAAGAAAAGGCTTTACTCCACGGTCAGGAAAAATCCTGCCCAGGAACCAAAATGTTTTTTGAAGCCAAATTTTTTTTTTGAAACCAAATGCAAAAACGGACACCAGGATGAGTTTCAGGATGAAATTCCATGTCTAAAAATGGTGTTGCTTCAACTTTTTAAAAATCAAGCCTTTTTGGTGCCAGGAGAAGAAAAGGCTTTACTCCACGGTCAGGAAAAATCCTGCCCAGGAACCAAAATGTTTTTTGAAGCCAAATTTTTTTTTTGAAACCAAATGCAAAAACGGACACCAGGATGAGTTTCAGGATGAAATTCCATGTCTAAAAATGGTGTTGCTTCAACTTTTTAAAAATCAAGCCTTTTTGGTGCCAGGAGAAGAAAAGGCTTTACTCCACGGTCAGGAAAAATCCTGCCCAGGAACCAAAATGTTTTTTGAAGCCAAATTTTTTTTTTGAAACCAAATGCAAAAACGGACACCAGGATGAGTTTCAGGATGAAATTCCATGTCTAAAAATGGTGTTGCTTCAACTTTTTAAAAATCAAGCCTTTTTGGTGCCAGGAGAAGAAAAGGCTTTACTCCACGGTCAGGAAAAATCCTGCCCAGGAACCAAAATGTTTTTTGAAGCCAAATTTTTTTTTTGAAACCAAATGAAAAAACGGACACCAGGATGAGTTTCCTGATGAAATTCCATGTCTAAAAATGGTGTTGCTTCAACTTTTTAAAAATCAAGCCTTTTTGGTGCCAGGAGAAGAAAAGGCTTTACTCCACGGTCAGGAAAAATCCTGCCCAGGAACCAAAATGTTTTTTGAAGCCAATTTTTTTTTTGAAACCAAATGCAAAAACGGACACCAGGATGAGTTTCAGGATGAAATTCCATGTCTAAAAATGGTGTTGCTTCAACTTTTTAAAAATCAAGCCTTTTTGGTGCCAGGAGAAGAAAAGGCTTTACTCCACGGTCAGGAAAAATCCTGCCCAGGAACCAAAATGTTTTTTGAAGCCAAATTTTTTTTTTGAAACCAAATGCAAAAACGGACACCAGGATGAGTTTCAGGATGAAATTCCATGTCTAAAAATGGTGTTGCTTCAACTTTTTAAAAATCAAGCCTTTTTGGTGCCAGGAGAAGAAAAGGCTTTACTCCACGGTCAGGAAAAATCCTGCCCAGGAACCAAAATGTTTTTTGAAGCCAAATTTTTTTTTTGAAACCAAATGCAAAAACGGACACCAGGATGAGTTTCAGGATGAAATTCCATGTCTAAAAATGGTGTTGCTTCAACTTTTTAAAAATCAAGCCTTTTTGGTGCCAGGAGAAGAAAAGGCTTTACTCCACGGTCAGGAAAAATCCTGCCCAGGAACCAAAATGTTTTTTGAAGCCAATTTTTTTTTTTGAAACCAAATGCAAAAACGGACACCAGGATGAGTTTCAGGATGAAATTCCATGTCTAAAAATGGTGTTGCTTCAACTTTTTAAAAATCAAGCCTTTTTGGTGCCAGGAGAAGAAAAGGCTTTACTCCACGGTCAGGAAAAATCCTGCCCAGGAACCAAAATGTTTTTTGAAGCCAAATTTTTTTTTTGAAACCAAATACAAAAACGGACACCAGGATGAGTTTCCGGATGAAATTCCATGTCTAAAAATGGTGTTGCTTCAACTTTTTAAAAATCAAGCCTTTTTGGTGCCAGGAGAAGAAAAGGCTTTACTCCACGGTCAGGAAAAATCCTGCCCAGGAACCAAAATGTTTTTTGAAGCCAAATTTTTTTTTTGAAACCAAATGCAAAAACGGACACCAGGATGAGTTTCAGGATGAAATTCCATGTCTAAAAATGGTGTTGCTTCAACTTTTTAAAAATCAAGCCTTTTTGGTGCCAGGAGAAGAAAAGGCTTTACTCCACGGTCAGGAAAAATCCTGCCCAGGAACCAAAATGTTTTTTGAAGCCAAATGTTTTTTTTGAAACCAAATGCAAAAACGGACACCAGGATGAGTTTCAGGATGAAATTCCATGTCTAAAAATGGTGTTGCTTCAACTTTTTAAAAATCAAGCCTTTTTGGTGCCAGGAGAAGAAAAGGCTTTACTCCACGGTCAGGAAAATTCCTGCCCAGGAACCAAAATGTTTTTTGAAGCCAATTTTTTTTTTGAAACCAAATACAAAAACGGACACCAGGATGAGTTTCCTGATGAAATTCCATGTCTAAAAATGGTGTTGCTTCAACTTTTGAAAAATCAAGCCTTTTTGGTGCCAGGAGAAGAAAAGGCTTTACTCCACGGTCAGGAAAAATCCTGCCCAGGAACCAAAATGTTTTTTGAAGCCAAATTTTTTTTTTGAAACCAAATGCAAAAACGGACACCAGGATGAGTTTCCTGATGAAATTCCATGTCTAAAAATGGTGTTGCTTCAACTTTTTAAAAATCAAGCCTTTTTGGTGCCAGGAGAAGAAAAGGCTTTACTCCACGGTCAGGAAAAATCCTGCCCAGGAACCAAAATGTTTTTTGAAGCCAAATTTTTTTTTTGAAACCAAATGCAAAAACGGACACCAGGATGAGTTTCCTGATGAAATTCCATGTCTAAAAATGGTGTTGCTTCAACTTTTTAAAAATCAAGCCTTTTTGGTGCCAGGAGAAGAAAAGGAAGGAAAAATCCTGCCCAGGAACCAAAAGCCTTTTCTTCTCCTGGCACCAAAAAGGCTTGATTTTTAAAAAGTTGAAGCAACACCATTTTTAGACATGGAATTTCATCCTTAATCTCATTCTGGTGTCCGTTTTTGCATTTGGTTTCAAAAAAAACATTTGGCTTCAAAAAACATTTTGGTTCCTGGACAGCATTTTTCCTGACCGTGGAGTATAGCCTTTTCTTCTCCTGGCACCAAAAAGGCTTGATTTTTAAAAAGTTGAAGCAACACCATTTTTAGACATGGAATTTCATCAGGAAACTCATCCTGGTGTCCGTTTTTGCATTTGGTTTCAAAAAAAACATTTGGCTTCAAAAAACATTTTGGTTCCTGGGCAGGATTTTTCCTGACCGCGGAGTAAAGCCTTTTCTTCTCCTGGCACCAAAAAGGCTTGATTTTTAAAAAGTTGAAGCAACACCATTTTTAGACATGGAATTTCATCAGGAAACTCATCCTGGTGTCCGTTTTTGCATTTGGTTTCAAAAAAAAAATTTGGCTTCAAAAAACATTTTGGTTCCTGGGCAGGATTTTTCCTGTCCGTGGAGTAAAGCCTTTTCTTCTCCTGGCACCAAAAAGGCTTGATTTTTAAAAAGTTGAAGCAACACCATTTTTAGACATGGAATTTCATCAGGAAACTCATCCTGGTGTCCGTTTTTGCATTTGGTTTCAAAAAAAAAATTTGGCTTCAAAAAACATTTTGGTTCCTGGGCAGGATTTTTCCTGACCGTGGAGTAAAGCCTTTTCTTCTCCTGGCACCAAAAAGGCTTGATTTTTAAAAAGTTGAAGCAACACCATTTTTAGACATGGAATTTCATCCTGAAACTCATCCTGGTGTCCGTTTTTGCATTTGGTTTCAAAAAAAAAATTTGGCTTCAAAAAACATTTTGGTTCCTGGGCAGGATTTTTCCTGTCCGTGGAGTAAAGCCTTTTCTTCTCCTGGCAACAAAAAGGCTTGATTTTTAAAAAGTTGAAGCAACACCATTTTTAGACATGGAATTTCATCCTGAAACTCATCCTGGTGTCCGTTTTTGCATTTGGTTTCAAAAAAAAAATTTGGCTTCAAAAAACATTTTGGTTCCTGGGCAGCATTTTTCCTGACCGTGGAGTAAAGCCTTTTCTTCTCCTGGCAACAAAAAGGCTTGATTTTTAAAAAGTTGAAGCAACACCATTTTTAGACATGGAATTTCATCAGGAAACTCATCCTGGTGTCCGTTTTTGCATTTGGTTTCAAAAAAAAAATTTGGCTTCAAAAAACATTTTGGTTCCTGGGCAGCATTTTTCCTGACCGTGGAGTAAAGCCTTTTCTTCTCCTGGCACCAAAAAGGCTTGATTTTTAAAAAGTTGAAGCAACACCATTTTTAGACATGGAATTTCATCAGGAAACTCATCCTGGTGTCCGTTTTTGCATTTGGTTTCAAAAAAAACATTTGGCTTCAAAAAACATTTTGGTTCCTGGGCAGGATTTTTCCTGACCGTGGAGTAAAGCCTTTTCTTCCCCTGGCACCAAAAAGGCTTGATTTTTAAAAAATTGAAGCAACACCATTTTTAGACATGGAATTTCATCAGGAAACTCATCCTGGTGTCCGTTTTTGCATTTGGTTTCAAAAAAAATATTTGGCTTCAAAAAACATTTTGGTTCCTGGGCAGGATTTTTCCTGACCGTGGAGTAAAGCGTTTTCTTCTCCTGGCACCAAAAAGGCTTGATTTTTAAAAAGTTGAAGCAACACCATTTTTAGACATGGAATTTCATCCTGAAACTCATCCTGGTGTCCGTTTTTGCATTTGGTTTCAAAAAAAACATTTGGCTTCAAAAAACATTTTGGTTCCTGGGCAGGATTTTTCCTGACCGTGGAGTAAAGCCTTTTCTTCTCCTGGCACCAAAAAGGCTTGATTTTTAAAAAGTTGAAGCAACACCATTTTTAGACATGGAATTTCATCAGGAAACTCATCCTGGTGTCCGTTTTTGCATTTGGTTTCAAAAAAAAAATTTGGCTTCAAAAAACATTTTGGTTCCTGGGCAGGATTTTTCCTGACCGTGGAGTAAAGCCTTTTCTTCTCCTGGCACCAAAAAGGCTTGATTTTTAAAAAGTTGAAGCAACACCATTTTTAGACATGGAATTTCATCAGGAAACTCATCCTGGTGTCCGTTTTTGCATTTGGTTTCAAAAAAAAAATTTGGCTTCAAAAAACATTTTGGTTCCTGGGCAGGATTTTTCCTGACCGTGGAGTAAAGCGTTTTCTTCTCCTGGCACCAAAAAGGCTTGATTTTTAAAAAGTTGAAGCAACACCATTTTTAGACATGGAATTTCATCAGGAAACTCATCCTGGTGTCCGTTTTTGCATTTGGTTTCAAAAAAAAAATTTGGCTTCAAAAAACATTTTGGTTCCTGGGCAGGATTTTTCCTGACCGTGGAGTAAAGCCTTTTCTTCTCCTGGCACCAAAAAGGCTTGATTTTTAAAAAGTTGAAGCAACACCATTTTTAGACATGGAATTTCATCCTTAATCTCATCCTGGTGTCCGGTTTTGCATTTGGTTTCAAAAAAAAAATTTGGCTTCAAAAAACATTTTGGTTCCTGGGCAGGATTTTTCCTGACCGTGGAGTAAAGCCTTTTCTTCTCCTGGCACCAAAAAGGCTTGATTTTTAAATGTCAGGGCATTTATTAATCCCATGTTTGGCTCTGGGACTAATTACCCTGGTTTAGAGTATATGAATTGAGGCTTATTCCTTGTTGTAATATTTTGAAAAGAAACGCGAAGGAAGGCTTCTAATAAAACTCATTTTTTTGTTATAAAGAAAATAAAACATCTCACTAACTAAGAAAAGTTAATTGTTACATTTTTGAAGGTAATTCGGGGCGGCTATCTTTCAGCCGGACCTTGCTGGAAAGAGAACAAAGGAAGAGTGTGTGAAGCAAGGAATGTGGGTGGATACGGAAACACGTAGCTTACTGATAAGAAGTTGGCAAAGCTACGGAGAGTCTGACAGTCCAGAAATAATGAGCTCAGCTGGTAAATAAAATAACGCAGTGACATTCCCCTTCTTTTGCCAGTTGAGCAAATATCAGTTCATCATCAAATAAGGCACATCTTCTCACGCAGATACTCGTGTTGAGCTGCTGGAAGTGGTTTGTTGAGCATATCAGCAATTTGATCATGTGTAGATACATATTGCATTTTGACAAAACCTTTTTTCACTAAATGTTTTATGTTTTGATAACGGATGTCAATGTGTCTGGACCTAGAACCTGTGAAATGAGATTCAGAAATATAAACCACCGATTCATTGTCTTCCATCACTGTGATCGGTCGGATCGGGTGTGTCCAGATGTCTGTGACTAAAGCATCAAACCAAGTTAGAGAATTACATGCATCTGAAACACAAGCTTCAGTAGATGAACAAGAAACAAAATTCTGTTTACGTACTTGCCAATAAACACGACATCCATTTAAGAACATCATATAACCTGAAGTACTTTTGCGTGATTTCTTATCACTTGCCCAATCAGAATCTGCATAACAACATAATTCTGCATAATCAGTATGTGTTGGTTCTAACAATAACTTCATGTGTTTAGTGTATTTTAGGTATCTCAATAATTTCTTAATACATGTCCAATGAAACTGTTTTGCCTTACCTACGTGTCGTGATAAGAGATTAACACTAAGTGCAATGTCGGGTCTGGTCCAACTACTAATGTATAACAGTGACCCAATGACTGAACGATAAAGTGTTTGATCCTCGAATTCAGGACTTTCTTCTTGTGTCAAGTTATGAAAATCTGTTTGCATGGGTGTCTTTGTTGTGTTAGCATCTTTCATGTTGCAATGATGCAAAATTTGTTCAATTTTATCTTCTTGTGAAAGAAGATAAAATCTTCTTTATCTTCTTGTGAAAGACTAAACCCCTTCTGTGTTTTTTTAATCTGAACACCTAAATAAGTGCTAATATGATTAATGATTTCAATGTGAAATATCTCTGCAAAGCTTTGGCAAAAATCTCACTCATTTGCTTATTTGGACCAATATAAACAATATCATCAACATAAACAAGAACTATCTCATATGCATTGTTAGATCTTTTTGTGAACACGCACTCATCAGTTTCGGACTTAATAAAGCCCATTGAATTTAGTTTGTCAGTAAGACATAAGTACCACATTAAACCAGATTGTTTCAGACCATAGAGACTTTTGTTTAGGAACCAGGTATCCCCTTCTTGCTGTCGGAATCCTGGAGGACTTCTCACGTAGATCTCTTCGTCTAGGTCTGCATGTAGATAAGCCGTGTCAACATCAAACTGGAAAACTTCTAAACCAAGGATAGTTGCAGTTGCTAAAGCAATTTTTACACTCTCAGTTCTGACTGTCGGTGAGTAAGTATTTGTGTAGTCCTCAGGATAACGTTGAGCGAAACCCTGAGCTACAAGTCTGGCTTTGTATAATGACTCACCATTTGGTTTCTTTTTGATTCTGTAGACCCATCGAGTGCCAATGATCTTTTTGTTTGCTGGAGGTTTTGCAGGTGTAAATACTTTAAGTTTCTTTAGACTGTCCATTTCAACCTGCATTGCCTCATACCATTTGTCTTGCTCTGAATCAGGGAGCTGCTTGATTTGTGTGAAATTATCAGGTGGAAGTGTAACATTGCAAATCAAAGGCAAGGGTGCTTTTGTCAGTTGCCAAGAATATCGTTGTGGAGGGATCCCTTTTGTGGCCCTCTTGGAACGTCTCGGAACAACTGTCCAATCTGAGTCCCTTCTGGGCGGTATACAAATTAAATTAATAAATAAATAAATAAATAAAATAATGTTGTGCGGGCCCTTATCTCTAAATCTCTTATTTTGGTTCCTGGGCAGGATTTTTCCTGACCGTGGAGTAAAGCCTTTTCTTCTCCTGGCACCAAAAAGGCTTGATTTTTAAAAAGTTGAAGCAACACCATTTTTAGACATGGAATTTCATCCTGAAACTCATCCTGGTGTCCGTTTTTGAGCCTGGTGAGATTCGAACCTGCAGTAATTGCAAGCAGCAGATGTTAATAACAGTGTGCTTTAGTCCACTGTACTACCAAGGCTCCTTGCTTCGTCAAACAATAAAATTAGGGACGGTTCTTACAAACCTTTCTTGGAGCTTTGGAAGGATGTTCTCACCTGACAGGTACCTGAATTATCTAGATGGAAAGGATAAAGTCTGTCTGAGGGTTTGAAAACATCATTCCTTTCCTGGTAAAATCTGTTTGGATGGCGATTTAATCCAATTCTCAGAGGTGCCTTTGATGATAAATCATAATCATCATACGTTTATTTGTCAAGCATATATAAGATAACAGGTAAAAGTATAAACATAATTTGAAGACGTGAAAAGAGTAAGTAAAAAGGAATATTAGGACAGGGACGGTAGGCACGCTGGTGTACTTATGCACGCTCCTTACGGACCTCTTAGTAATGGGGTGAGGTCAACAGTAGAGAGTTTAGGGTTAAAGTTTTGGGGGTTTGGGGAATGAAACCACAGAGTCAGGTAATGCATTCCAGGCATTGACCACTCTGTTACTGAAGTCGTATTTTCTGCAATCGAGTTTGGAGCGGTTTACCTTGAGTTTGTATCTTATTATTTGCTCGTGTATTGTTGTGGTTGAAGCTGAAGTAGTCGTTGACAGGAAGGACATTGTGGCTAGAGATAATTGGTCCCCTCAATCGTTCAACCTAAGCTGTTGAATTTGGCCAAGGAAAGAGAATAAACCAGAAAAGTTAATGAACTGTGAGTGTGCTTGATTACCCAAAGCAGATGGGGGGGGGATCAATGGAAGTTCTGTTCTGAACCTGTTAAGCAGGTGCTGCATCTCTCATATTTGTGGGGTCGGTGGTCTCTTGAGATTGTTGGTTTTTTTTTTACAGACGTTTCTTCACCCAGCTAGGTTACATCATTAGTGCTAGAAGGGAGTGGGGTTTGTGGAATGGAGGAGAAAGAGAAGAGCAAGAGGAGGAGGAAGAGGAGGAGAGGAGGAGGAGGAAGAAAAGGCGAGAAGGAGGACAATGACTGTGGGGTTCCTGGTAGTCTCTGAGCTTGATGCTTTTCTTACAAACATTTCTTCACCCAACTAGATAGCATCATCAGTGCTAGAAGGGAGTGGAATTTCTGGAGAGGAGGAGGAAGAAGAGAAGGAGGAGGACTGCGGGGTCCTTAGTGCTTTCTGAGCTTGGTTGTTTTCTGGCAGACGTTTCATTATCCAACTAGGTAACATCATCAGCGTTAGTGAGTGTGGGAATTGCTTACTGTTTAGATAAGCGGGGATTTGCACCAGGCAAAGCATCAAGGAGAAAACAACACCCTAATCAAACAACTGCAAAGTGGGGGGCGGGAGGAAACCACACTCCAATCACCCAAACAAGAAGCAAACCCCACTCCCGCTAACACTGATGATGTTCCCTAGCTGGGGAATGAAACATCTGCGGGGGGAAAAATTACGCACCCTTTGAACTTCCCCTGGGTGGGTGGGCGGGTGTAATAATTCCAGGATGCGTTTTATTTCTTGCCTTGATGGACAACCATCTCGAAGCGTCCATCTCACCCGTTCCCACGGGCACCCCGAGCACGTGGCACGCAAGGAATGTTGGCTTGGTAGGGACACACACACACACACACACACACACAAAAAGGCATTTTCCAAAACTCCAGCTTCGTCGGACAGGTTGCCTTTATGCCACGTCATCCTGCCAACGGCGTTTGCGGGATTCTTTTTTTTTTTTTTTTGAAACTTGGCACCCGGGGAACTCCTGTCGCTTCAGTGAATTCAAATAAAAGGTGTCGAGAGTCGCCCGATAAGAGGGTGGAGAAGAAAATGACTTCTGTCTGACTTTTCCTGATAGCCCGATAAGAGGGTGGAGGTGGAATTAAAAAGAAAGCCATGTCTGATTCTTCCTGATAGCCAAAGAAGCTGGAGAACGAAACCGCTGGTGTCCTTCCCTGATAGTCTCTGTTCGCTTGCTTGCGTTTGTATTTTTTATTATTATTTTTTTGCAAGCTTCCTCGTTGTGGCTTCAGAAAGCATGCCTGACTCTCTCAGGAAACGGAATCTTGTACAGGTAGTCCCTCGGCTGACAATGCGACACTGAGTGACCGTTCGAAAGTGACGACGGCACTGGGAAAAAAAGGGGGACGGAGAACAGTTTTCACACTTAATGACCGTCGCAAGAGCCCTGGTTGGTTACGGGCCAATGTTCAGACACTTGGGGAAATGGTTCATATTTATGATGGTTGCAGTAATCATGTGATCCCCCCTTTTGCGACGTTCTGACGACGAGGGAGCCCGGATTGGCTTCACAACCCTGCGATTGATTTAACAACTGCAGTGGTTCACTTAACAATAGTGACAAGAAAGGTCGTAAAAGGAGCCCAAACTCACTTAACAAATGTCTTGCTTAACAATATAAATATACTGTATGTTGGAGGTGCAAGAAAGGTCGGAACATATAAACACATGTGGTGGGATTGTGATAGTGCACAAAAAATATGGGACATGGTGTTTAGAGAAATCAAAGCACTTTTAGAATAGAATAGAATAACAGAGTTGGAAGGGACTTTGGAGGTCATCTAGTCCAACCCCCTGCCCAGGCAGGAAACCCTACACCACTTCAGACAAATGGTTATCCAACATCTTCTTAAAAACTTCCAGTGTTGGAGCATCCACAACTTCCGCAGGCAAGTTGTTCCACTTATTAATTGTTCTAACTGTCAGGAAATTTCTCCTTAGTTCTAAATTGCTTCTGTCCTTGATTAGTTTCCACCCATTGCTTCTTGTTCTACCCTCAGGTGCTTTGAAGAATAGTTTGACTCCCTCTTCTTTGGGGCAACCCCTGAGATATTGGAAGACTGCTATCATGTCTCCCCTAGTCCTTCTTTTCATTAAACTAGACATACCCAGTTCCTGCAACCCTTCTTCATATGTTTTAGCCTCCAGTCCCCTAAACTGGAGCTTAAAGATGACTCCGGAGTTGACATTCAGTTCTTCAATTCTTGGATGAGAAGCGAAACGTTTTCAAAGAAAAGAAAAGTTGCCTTTTGGAAATTTACCTTGGAGACATTTCATGTCACGTTCTAGGTGTCCCACTTGCCCATCCTTAACATTCCCTGAGAAAAAACACCATATGGTAAAGTTTCCGGGGGGTGAGTGGGTGGAAAATATCAGGATAGGAGATAAGGAAGGAATTCAGAGAGAAGATAAAAACACCATGTGGTAAAGCTTCCAGGGGAATAGATAGATAGATAGATAGATAGATAGATAGATAGATAGATAGATAGATAGATGGATGGATGGATGGATGGATGGATGGATGGATGGACGGACGGACAGACAGACAGAAGATAGATAGATAGATAGATAGATAGATAGATAGATAGATAGATAGACAGATAGATAGACAGATAGATAGGAGACAAGGAAGGAGTTCAGAGAGAGAAAAAGGACAAGGCTATCATCATCATCAAGATTTCTTTTTATTAAATCACATCTTAAAAGGCTAGAAACTTCCAACTTGGTTCTTAGGAAACCACCTTAAGAGAGAAGCAACCTAGCTTGAACAGGGCAGGCCCAAAAATGTTTGCCTGGCCACGAACCCGAGAGAGAGAGAGAGAGTGTGTGTGTGTGTGTGAGAGAGAGAGAGAGGTCACTCTTCATTAAGGACACTAAAGGAAGAAGGTTGAGCAAGTTTAAGAACTATGATGCTGGACCTCACCAAGGATGGAGACATCGAGAGGGCTCCTTAGAACAAGACCTACGAGAAGTCACGAGACGCGACGCACGGATCCGGTGGCCCCTTGGTTGTTATTCAGCAAAATATTTCTTCAGTTCGTAGACTTCCTGCCGTATCCAAGGTCAGTGGTGGCTCTTTGAAGAAGAGGATTGAGTGGGGGAATCACACCTATAGCTGGGTTTGGACCGGGGAAGAGGCGAGCCTCTTCTCCAGCGGGCAGCTGGTCTCTTCGGAAGCCTAAATGGCGTTTTTTCAACCAGGTGGAGTTTCCGGGACATGCGAGAGTTGGTTCCTTTGCATGTCCATCGTTGCTGGGACACGTTTCCCACCACAGGTGTCTTCAGAACATGCCAGGGTGTGGTTATCCGAGACCCCGGTCCATGCCGTTCCAAAAACTTCTCAAATTTCTCGAGAAAGTCTTTCTTTTTTTAAAAAAAATAATAATAAATCTGTACAGTCTTTTATTTCTCCAAATCAAATGACAGTTTAGTTCTTCTCCTTCCGTCCCGAAGGCAAAGAACTCGCGGCTCTTTCCCTACTCTGCGCCCTTTCATCCTCACAACAACCCTGTGAGGTAGGTAGATAGGTAGGTAGGTAGGTAGGCTGAGGGAGAGTGACTAACCGAAGGTCACCCCGTGATTTTCATGGCTGTGTGAGGATTCAAACCTAGGTTTTTCTGTGAACATACAAGCACCCTGTTCATTACCACCACACATGTATTCTCTGGAAGGGGAAAGGATAGTCCTCTTAGGGCATTATTAACCCAACCATGGCTAGGAAATGCCTGTTTTCCACCCCAATGTATTCCTTGAACCCATGTCCTTCATTGTGATTCAACCCTGATCATACGGAGTTAATCCAGCCTTTCCATTATCCAGACATCTGGATTATCCAGACATATATATATATACACACATCAGCCTTCTCCACCTGGCACCATCTTGGTGGATTGTGACTACAAATCCCAGATTCATTCCTTTGGGCTGGGAATCATGGGTCCTAACACCTCTAGGTAGACTGGGAAAATGTTACTTTATTGAACTTTATTTACCTATAATGGAGTAAGTCCTGGGGCTTACTCCATTATCCATATGGATAAAATGCTAAGATGACAGCAATCGAATTCAACCTTCTACCGTTTTATTGAAAGGGTAAAACAGATTAGGGTGCCAAAGTTAACCTTGTTTCTATGCCCTGACTTCAAATTTATGCCCAAACCGCACATTATAATGGTGCCCGGTCTATATGTAGTCCGTATCTCAGAAAGGGCTGCCTCAGAATCAAGACACCAAACTCTTGTTACAAAACGAACTTGGCCCTCGGGGACCAAATGACTATGGAGAAACAGATCATTGACTTCATAAATTCCCCAATGTTTATTGCTATAGACTAGGATTCGTAAGCTCCTGTGATGCCTTCTTCATACAAGATCGCAATATTAGCAGTCCGCCGCGAGAAGCTTTGGTGTACATCTCGCCTCTTCCTATCCTCCGTGGTTTACACATAATAGAGTGACCCTACACACCGTTGGAAGGTTCAACACTCAACGTACAGCAAGGGTCTGGATGGGTGGGATTTAGCAAGGGGTCTCTCCCACCAGCGTTAAGAGCCAGATGGCGCCTGCCAATTCCAGATGAAACCATACATTTAGTGCATTAATTTATCCCGCAATTGTACGTTGCAAAGTAATAGTGCAAGGAAGGACTGCAATCCTGATGTATCAAGGCTGCCTTTTGAATCCCTGGTCTCTAATAACATGACGATCACCTTTCCTTGCGGGAGAACTAGGGAAGCCGAACTAGGGAGAGGGAGTTAAGTGTGTCAGCAGTTTAGAGTCATTATGTTCATCTAGCACCAATTTAGTGCTTGACTGGATTCATGTCAGAAACCCAAGAATCAAGAATCCTCCGTTAGGTTGTAGCATAGAAGATTTATGCAAGCCTACACACAAGAATCTAGTCAAGCGAAGTTCAACGCTAAATTGGCGCCAGATGAGGCTCAACGGAATTCAAGAGGGGTTGGACTGCTTGTTGAAATGTTAACGACTCTCAGCTGATGACATGTTTGACTCTGCCCTCCTAGCTTGGCCTGCTGAACTCTGACAGCCCAGGATTTCTTACGGAGCTCATGAGTTTCTGCACCAAGAGAAGCCAGTGGTCTAACTGAGTTGAAGAAGCTTTTTTACTAGAAGATCTTTGCTCAGGACCAGAAGTGGAGAACGGTGGCTTCATTCCCACCTCAGCTAGTGGGTTGCTTCTAAAGGCAACTATGTCAGATTTAAAAAAAACCTGACCGTCCATGCCATGGAAGAGGCTGGACCGAGTAGCTGAAGTTCTCCCTGGAAATCAGAAGAGGCACCTGACTTTTGCTCATGGAGTTGGTGAACTCCACAGGAGTTTGGTGGTTGCGCCAAGTTCACACCATAGCTTTAACGGAGCAACCAGGTTTACGGGGGTTCTTGGGACCCGCTGGGAAGAGGTGTCCTCACTTCCTTGACCTACAACCTTGAAACTTCTCATCCAAGTAGGACCAAGAGCTGAGATCAAACATGTTTGGCTAGGTGCTACCACTTGGAAGATGGTGCTGGGGTGAAGAGACCCAAATACATCTCTGCTCAGGAGTAAGTCTTCTGGGCTGTCAGACTCTGGACAACATGTTGATGATGTCGTCACGCACCAGGAGATAAAGCATGCCCTTAAACAACCCTACCTAGAAGACGACACATTTGAAAACACCCCTGCCCGCTCCCGTAGCTTTCTCTAGCTGAAAATAAGAGAATGTAAGCGAAGATTTGATTATCCAGAAGGGATTCTAATTCACACGGGATAGACTTTTGTTTCCGTCGCACACTTAGGAGCTCCTAAAATCTTGTTCCGGACATATATGAAGGATTTGTTTCCCTTTTATCAAGTTGGAAACCTCATACACACAGTTACTTTCTAGAAAAGCCCTTAGATTTCACCATCAGGCCATGCCTGAATTTTAAAAAAAATAAATAAAATAAAATTAAGGATCAATTCAAACATACCAGAAAGGTTTTACTCATCAGGCAGAGGGAAAGACTTAAAAAGAGAGAAACCGTTCTGTTGTAGCTTTTCCTCAGCCCACACAGTTAATGGCCTTGGAACTAAGGAAATAAAAATATATATTCTGCCCAGACACAAAACAATGAACGGATCACATCTTTTTTCCGTTGACTGATTAGTTTCACATCCGGGTGGTTAGCCGACGTTAGACAGAAGGGATCAAAGGAGGATACCACACCCTTTGCATAAATCAGCTACGCTCTCAATTTTTTTCCAGTGTCTCTAAACCACCACCACCCCTAGTTCGAACCGGCCGAACTAATGGTTCGGCCGGTTCGCCTGAACCATTAGTAAAAAATGCTACCGGTTCGCCTGAACTGGTAGTAAAAAAAAAATGCTTTAAAAAAGTTCTTAAAAGGTTCCAGTGATCGCGCAACACAACTGATTGTAACAGCTGATCAACAAAAGCTTGTTTTAAAGAACTTTTTTAAAGCATTTTTTACTACCTATTCTCCCAAACCGGTAGTAAAAAAAATGCTTTTAAAAAGTTTTTTTTTAAAGTTGGCCACGCCCACCCAATCACATGACCCATCACCACCAAGCCACGCCCACAGAACCAGTAGGGGAAAATTTTGAATTTTTGAATGAAGCTGGAACGAAGGAGAATTTTTCTGATAATGAGGATAATTAATCAACATGGAATAGCTGTTGTGGGCGCTCGGTTGTCGGAGGTATGCAAAAACAGGATGGAAAGCCATTTGACTGAGATGGGGACAAATCTCCTGCCTTGAACAGGGGGGTGGACTAGAAGACCTCCAAGGTCCCTGACAGCCCTTGATTTTATCTTCTTTTAAGCCATGTAGACCAAACTCTGCTCTTTCAAATGAGGACAAAAAAAAGGGGGGGGGAATTAAAATATGTTTTTGAGAGGTAGACGTGCACACCGGTGTAAACGATTATTTGATATAAATCCTGAATTACTCGTTCCTGCCAAACTTCCACCAAAAGTGATGAGGCCGAGACAGAAAAGGACCGCAAAGGAGAATCTAAGGGAGAGAAACTTTCTCCCTCTCAATCTTTTTATGCCCCTTGGGAAGACAGAGGAACATTAAAAAAAAAAAAATCTCCGCGGAGGGGCTCATACCCCCCCACCCGCAAAGACACGCCTCAGCGGCTCCGAATTACTTTTGGCTCAAAAGGTAAGGAAAATCTTGCTAGCAGCAGCTCCTAAGCGGAATAAGGGGGAAGAAAATCAATTCTTTTTTTTTTTTACTTTTCTCAAGGCTGATGATTTAAGGTGGGGGGAAAAAAGTGGCAATTATGTTTTATTTCTTTTCTCTGGTTTAAGCTCCCGGGAGAATCGATGATGTGTCGCCATGTCAGAAGAGGTTGCAAAAAAGCTCTGTAAATAATAAGATTTTAAAATTTGGGGAGAAGGTGGCCGGGTGGGGAAGATATTGATAGACTTGGGGCCTGGGGGGAAGAGATATTGATTGATGGTTCCTGTGGGGGGGGAAAGCAGGGGGGATATCGATAATTCTGGGGTGGGGTGGGGGTAAGAGATTGATAAACTTAGTGTCAGAGAGGTGGAATTGTCAGAGGCTGGGATGGAGAAAAATGTAGGTAGTCCTCGACTTACAACAGCTCGTTTAGTGACCCCCTCCAAAGTTACAGCAGCGCTGAAAAACAAGTGTCTTGCAACCATTTTTCACACTTGCGGTTGTCAAAATTCAAACACTTGGTAACTGGTTCCTATTTACGACGGTCACAGTGTCCCAAGGTCGTGCCATTCCCCTTTTGCAACCTTTTTGGCAAGCGGAGTTCATGGGGAAGCCAGATTCACTTAACCACCAGGTTACCAACTGAACCATTGCAGAGTGATCCAATTAATGACCAGGACAAGGAAGCTCATAAAATATGGGGGGGAGAAGGAGAAATTCACTTAACAACTTGTCTCACTTAGCCACAGACATTTTAGCTTCAATTGCGGTCGTACGCCGAGGACTCCCTGAAATGGATAGACTTTGGTGCCCGGAATGGAGCCTCCTTTTTTCAAGAGCAGTTTAGGGGAGACATCCTCACAGAATGTAAGGAATGGCTGCATCAACAGATCTTTTGGGTGAGCTGCTGTGATGATTTCGGACACGCGTTAAGGATGGGACTTTGGTTTATTCTGCCCTAGATACGTAGATCGGACTGCCATCCTGCATATTGGCTGACTAATCTACCAAAATCATAGCTTGGCCCAAAGGTCCATCATACTGCCCATTGGAGCAGGTGTATACATAGCGTATTTCCCCAAAAATAAGACCTACCTGGAAAATAAACCCTAGCACGATTTTTCAGGATGCTCGTAATATAAGCCCTACCCCAAAAATAAGCCCCAGTTATGATCGTCAGCCGAACGGACGCATTTAATGCCATATTTCCTCCAATAAGGCCTAACCAGAAAATAAGCCCTAATACGTCTTTTGGAGCAAAAATTAATCTAAAACCCGGTCTTATTTTCGGGGAAACACGGTCTATATGGAGCAGGTGTGTACATAATAAAAAAACCGCAGCGTGCAAAACAAAAAATATAAATAAATAAAAAGAAGGTAGGACGTGATACGTCACGGATAAATTGCTGCGGCGGTTTTGAACCATAGGGGGGGAAAAAAAGTGTGATAGGCACACAAAGAGAGAGGCACACCTGTGGACAAACAAAACACAACCCCGTAACACAAAAAGAAGGTCAAGAAATCACATTGTACGCATTTTTTCCCTCTCCTGATTTCACAATTAGCAAAAACCAAGGAAGCGAGAGCAAGGAATAATTGTTAAATTGTCCGACGGAGAAACAGTTGGTTCTGTTAAAAGGTTGCCTCGTTCATTTTATTTCCGGGTGGCACCAATTCCATATTTAGATCGATCCATCAGGAATGAGGAATTATTGCTCGTTTCTCTGCATCTGGGGCACGTCTTTCCGAATTAAAAACCGGAAAACTCAGAATTTAAAAGGAAGGGGGGGGAAGGCTGGGGTTGAATTTTAACCCTGTTCTCTTGCAACGTCACCTGTGCTGTCTAATTAAATCGCTTTTTAACTGTTGTTGGAGAATGGTGATGTAGATCTCAATGCCAGCCACCAAAACAGGATAAACAGAGGGGGGAAATAGCGTTGAATGCTTTGCCTATGGAGACCCTCAGTCCTCAGGAGATGCTTTTCCAAGAGGCAACTGGAGTTTGAAGACGTTTCCCTTCTTCATCATCTGAGAAGCTTCTCCGGTTGCGACTTCTTCGGTCAGAACTGAAGAAGCTTCTCGGATGAAGAAGCGAAACGTCTTCAAGAAAGAAAGAAAGAAAGAAAAGAAACCAAGTCCAGTTATCTCTTTAAAAAAAAGAGCATCTTCAATGAATGCTTTCGTTCAACGAGCCAAAAAGATAATTTAGTAAATACTCTTGGCATTCCTTTTCTTCGGAGCTCCAGACGAATGGAGACGATTCAGCAATTAATCCCTGCTGGAGACCCCAAAATACAACTCTGGGGTGAGAGGAGAAAATCACCACCTCTCCACCCCATTTCTTAACTCCTCAAACGCCCCCCCCCCAAACTCCTGCTCTGTCCCATGTAATAAAGCCAAATCATTCCTTTCTCAGCCATTCCCAAACATTTCTTCCCGAAGCGAAATCTGGATTATTTAAATGTATGGTCACTCACACAGAACGAAGAAAAACTAGGATGAAGTGTTGGCCCAGGTTTTTTTTTCCCTCTGGGACAAAGCAGAGTAGATCCCTGGGCTTTGAAAGATTCAATGCTACAGAAAACTGAGTTAGTCTATCATTGTCCATCCTCTGAAATCAAACCTGCTACACCAGCTCATCACGACAGCCCAAAAAAACTAACCGACCCCCCCAAAAATGAACTGCAGTGAGCAAAATCTTTTAAACATGGCTATTGGTTTCTAATCTGCAAACGATTTATATTTATATCTATTTATATATCTATATATATAAACTAGCCGAGGTCCCACACCCCAGCCCTATCAGCAGATAACAGCTGGCAAAACTCTGCTTTTTGCCAAACTCTATTAAGGAAGCTGCTCCTTAAATTGGAAAAAAAAATAAAAAATAAAAAACGAGGTTTGTCCTGAAGGGACTTTCTACAGTTGAAGTGTCGCTCGAGAATTTTGCTGGAATCCCAAGTCAAGGATTTTGCAGATTTGCAGCTCGATGCAGCAGAAAGAATCTCTGGATGGTGGTTATCTCTAGCGACCCATAGATATAAATATAGATATGGAGAGACAGATATATATATATATAGATATATATATCTCAAGATATGTTACGATGTCAAATATATTCTCAAGCAGACTCAAAAAAAAATATCTCATCTACCAGATATCGGTGTGCGTGGTACGGCAACAGCTGATTAAATATTTCCTCTTTTTTTTTTGTAAGAAAAAGAAAGAAAGAAAGAAAATTGCACTTCTGTAGATGTGTATGGGTGTACAAGTGTGTGCGTGTGAGAGAATTCACACGTGTTCTTAAAATGGATGAGATTTTTTTTTTTTTAAAGGCCTGGCTTTCTTCAAACTCAAGGATTTGATCGATCCTCTCCAAGCGAGAAGGCCTCGGCCCTTCATGACAGCGAAGTAGAGATAAACAAGATGATTGGTTGAGTCTCTGTAGGAAACCTGAGCTTCAAATGTCTTCTGAGAAGAACCTGTCATGGCGTTGGGCGTCTTGCCGTCTAAAAACCATCTCGGGTCCCTGAAGACCTGCCCCCCTCGTCCGCAGTGCTCCATCCATCTTGTGCCTCGAGTTGCCGGGCGGACTTCTTGAAGGCCGTTAAGGGCTTCTTTGGCGCCTTCTCTGGGCCTCCTCGCAACCGTTGAAAAAGATCTCCCGCTCTGCGACGCCCGCCTGCTCGGGATACCCGTGGAAATTCCTCCTGGCCCCGTCCTGACGGCGCTCATAAAATGTCGTCGTAATCGAGCAGCTTGGAATGCTGGCGGGTTTTCCAGACTCGGTAGAGACGGAAGTCAAAATAAGTCTCAATCATTTCCTTTCCTGCAAGGGGAAAGTAGGGGAAGTCAAGTCAGAGGTCTGGAATTTAGACCTAGAACCTTGTTAGAAGAAGACACCAGCATTGTCTTCCTGGGATGGGCCACCTGAAGATCCCTGAATGTCTGTCTCCCATCCATCCATCCATCCATCCATCCATCTACCTACCTACCTACCTACCTACCTACCTACCTACCTACCTACCCACCCACCTACCATCTATCCATCCATCCACCATCTCTATCTCTATCTCTATCTCTATCATTATCTATCTATCTATCTATCTATCTACTTACCTACCTACCTATCTACTCATCCATCCATCCATCCATCCATCATCTCTATATCATCCATCTATTTATCTACCTACCTACCTACTTACATCTATCTATCTATCTATCTATCTATCTATCTATCTATCTATCCATCCTCCAAAGTCCCTTCTAACTCTGTTATTCTGTTCCTATGTATCTGTCTGTCTGTCTGTCTATCATATATCTATCTATCTATCTATCTATCTATCTATCTATCTATCTATCTATCATGGGATCAAAATTTGATCCTTGGCAAGCAGCCTGTGTTGATGATGATGGCAACGTCATGGGCTTACGTGATTGCCATTTGCAACCTTTTCAACTGGCTTTCGACGAGCAAAGTCAACGTGTGGAGCCCGATTCGCTTAACGACGGTGGCAAAAACCCCAAAAAGGCTGTAAATCAGGTGTGATTTCCTTACCAACCCTAAGCAAGCCCACCTTGCTTAGCAATAAAAATTCTGGTTTTGATGGGGCTTATAAATTGAGGGCTACCTGTGCTTATTCTACCTGTGCCAATCAACAGTGGTGTATTTTCAAGGGCTTAGGAAAGGTGGATTAGTTGTCGCATTTACCTTGAGCTGAAAGTTCAAGAGGCGATTCAAAAGTCACACAACAAGGGCTCATAAGATTCTTTAGGTTTTGGAACAGCTGGAAAGCAAAGAAGTCCAAGGTGATTTGAAATGCCTCCTTAGATGTGCGACAAACGATTGGTTCCCTTTTTCCACATCCTACAGAACAGGGGTCTCCAACCTTGGCAACTTTAAGACTTGTGGACTTCAACTCCCAGAGTCCCTCAGCCAGCAAAGAACGCAGCACACACAAAATCTGTACAAACCTTCGTTTATTAAATTAAATCAGTCTTTTTCAAACAAAGGCTGTTAATTAACTTTCTTAACAGCCTACAAGAATCCAAAGAATAAATCATCGTCATCTTACTATGGTTGGCAGAAAGCCCAGAAGCAATTTGCAGAGAACTAAGATCAAGACGCGAAGGAGAGTGAACGAAGTTGTTCCCTGCAAATTGCTTCAGTTGGCGTTCCTTCTTAAGTAGGCTAAGGGAGTGGCCAATTAGCCCCAAGACTTACTCTCGAGGAGACCTCCTCCTGAGGAGCCACTCCTGCCTTTTGGCAGCTCTGCGCGCCCGTGCATCGAGAAGAGGCTCCTCCTCTTCTTCCTCTTCACTTATGGGAGCTTCTGGAGACTCTGAAGGCCCTGGCTGAATCCCCGCCTCTGGCACCACATCTTCTCCAGCCTCCTCACTGTCTGACTCGAGTGCCAGCTGCACAGGCTGCTGGCGCAGCACCACACCAGCCTCCTCACTGTCTGAATCAGCTACTAGCTGCACAGGCCGCTGATGGGCCACAACAAGGTTGGAGACCCCTGCTATAGAAGACTACAGGGTTTGGCAGTTAATTGCAACATCATTATTGGGGCAACTTAACCATAAACTCTTAAACCTGTTGAGTATGAACCTACTCCACTTAACTTCCATTAAACAAGACAGACCCAATTTCTGCAACCATAGGACTAGGGGTGACTGGATAGCACTGTTGCAATATTTGAGGGGCTGCCACAAAGAAGAGGGGGAGGGGTCAACCTATTCTACAAAGGACTAGAAGACCTCCAAGATCCCTTCCAACTCGGTTATTCTGTTAACATAGCCACAAAAGAGGTTTTCAGGAAGAGGGGTCATTCCCTCTCAAGGTTTTCTTCTACCCACTCACAAACTACTCACAGGACTTACCTTCTCACCATTGTGGTTCCCCAAGACGTAACATCCCATGATGTGGATGAGATTTGGAACTGGGTTCAGCTTGCTCATCAGATGGCCCAACCGCTTCCAGAAGCTGCAGAACGAGATGGAAGAACGTTTGAGAGAGATGGTAGCATTTTCCCCAAAGATCTCCAACTTCAAATCCCTCACGAGGTTCTCCACTCACTAGATCATGTCTTCCTCCTTCTCCACTTTGGCAAAAGTGGCGACTTTATTCTTCAAGAGGTATAAATGGCCCGGACCTCCCTACAAGAAGAAAAGAGAGAAGGTCTTCCAGAATCAGCCTGGAGAACATCAACAGTTCTTCTCAAATTGCCAGGGTGAAGAGAAGAGCTTCAGGAATATCTAGAGAGACATTGATTCGGGATAGGACACGCCAGTGGTGAAATCCAAATTTTTTTTACTACTGGTTCTGTGGGCATGGCTTGGTGGGCATGGCAGGGGAAGGATACTGCAAAATCCCCAGGGGAGGATGAGGACTAGGGGAGACATGATAGCCATTTTCCAATATTTGAGGGGTTCCCATAGAGAGGAGGAAGCTATTTTCCAAGGCACCCGAAGGCCAGACAAGGAACAATGGATGGAAACTGACCAAGGAGAGATTCAACCTGGAAATAAGGAGGAATTTCCTGACAGTGAGAACAATCAACCCATGGAGCAGAAGTTGCTTTCGGAAGTTGTGGGAGCTTCATCTCTGGAGGCTTCCAAGAAGAGACTGGACTGCCATCTGTCAGAATTGGTGTAGGGTCTCTTGGGAGTTGGATTAGATGACCTACAAGATCCTTTCCAACTCTGTTAATCTGTAAAGCTGGGATTCGGGGGCCGGCGGTTGCCAAGGAGATCACACACATTTTGGGGAGAGGGTGCGATACAATTGTGTTGGAAGTAGATTCCTTGAATGAGAACCGTCGGTCGCTGTCAATCCACAGTCCCTCGGGGAAGGTGGGTTTTTCGAAGTCAACCCTTGCCAGAGCTCGGGAATGTGGCAGTGGACACTTGGGAGGTTCAGGACGCCCTCAACTCACCTGGCAAAAAATCATCATTTTCCAAATTTTGCAGCCCTTCCGGTAGATGTTCAGTTTTTTTTCAATTTCCTCTGCAGACAAAAGGAAGGAATGAAGGATGATCAGACGGGACGCTGAAGCGAGGAGGAGAGGGTGGCTTGAGGGGCAAAGGGGCACAACAAGGGATAGACAAGTAGTCCTCGTCTTACAACGAGTTTGTTTAGTGGCCATTCGAAGGTCGAACGGCCATTGAAATAGGGATTTATTATGGCCGTGTTTTCACACTTGCAGAAGATCAGGAGAAAGGTTGAGAAGATAGCCTCCAATTCTGGCCAGCCCCACCGAGAGGATGAGTGTTATCGTTATTTGGAGACCCAGGAGCAGGGAAAAGGCCCTGTGGAATCTTCTCTCTCAAGCTATGTTTCCCAACCGTGGCAACTCTTAAGATACTCAGACTTCAACTCCCAGAATTCCCCCCGTCAGCCGTGCTCCATCCATCAACTCCATCAGTTTTGGGAGAAGTTGGAAAGTGGAGGTACCCAATCTACTTATTTTCTGCACCAGGCACCCTCCTGGCTACTAAAGGTTTGCTCATCTTAAGGGGAGGTTGAAGGAGGTTACTAAAGGTTAGCTCATCTTGCTCCTCCTGGGTACTAAAGGTTTGCTCATCTTAGGGGAGGTTGAAGGAGGTTACTAAAGGTTAGCTCATCTTGCTCCTCCTGTCTACTAAAGGTTTGCCCACATTGGGGGAGGTTGAAGGAGGTTACTAAAGGTTAGCTCATCCTCCTGGCTGCTAAAGGTTTGCTCATCTTAGGGGAGGTTGAAGGAGGTTACTAAACGTTAGCTCATTCTCCTGGCTGCTAAAGGTTTGCTCATCTTAGGGGGAGGTTGAAGGAGGTTACTAAACATTAGCTCATCTTGCTCCTCCTGGGTACTAAAGGTTTGCTCACCTTAGGGGAGGTTGAAGGAGGTTACTAAACGTTAGCTCATCCTCCTGACTACTAAAGGTTTGCTGATCTCATCATGAGCTCATCTTGCTCTTCCTGGCTACTAAAGGTTTGCTCACCTTGGGGGAGGTTGAAGGAAACCCTTCGGGGGAGGAAAAATGAAGGAGGGACAGAGGTTCCCTCAACTTTAAGAGTGCAAAAAGTATAGGGCACCTCTTTATCTGTTGGAGTGAACATTGGACTTCCTGCATCCTGAAGGATCTACTAACTAGAATCTCCCTTTCCATATATCCAGATTTCTACCCTATAACACTGGCCAGCAGGATCTTTGGCCAAGATACCAGACACACGTATAACACAACGTTCCTACCATAACTTCATTTGATTTGTGACCCAAAGTTGACGTACCCAGAATGTCATCAAATGTGGCATGTTCATGATCCTGAAAACAAACAAAAGAGGCAAGGATGAAAGGACACGGCCGCGGGGGTCCAGGGAGACCAACGGAGACGAGACAAATGGGACAGAGAGAACAGTGGTGGGATTCAAGGGATGATCTGTAGTTCGAGGGGAGAGAGAAGGTCTGAAAAGGTAGGAAGGCAGAAATGATAGGAGAGAGGTAGGAGAAAAATGGAGAGAAGGCCTGAGAGAGCAGGAGAGAAAGCTGAGTAGGAAGTTGGATGAAGATAGATGATCGATTGATTAAGAGAGAGAGATCTGAATATTGATGGACAGACAGAGACAGAGAGATTAGACGGATGAGAGAGAGAGAGAAGATAGATAGATAGATAGATAGATAGATAGATAGATAGATAGACAGACAGACAGACAGACAGACAGACAGACACTGGGGAGAGAGAGGATAGATAGATAGATAGATAGATAGATAGATAGATAGATAGATAGATAGATAGATATAGATAGATAGATACTGTAGATAAAGAGAGAAGATAGAGATGATAGATAGATAGATAGATAGATAGATAGATAGATAGATAGATAGATAGATAGACAGACAGACAGACAGACAGACAGACAGACAGACAGACAGACAGACAGACAGACAGACAGACAGACACTGGAGAGAGAGAGAAGATAGAGAGGATAGATTAGATGATAGATAGATAGATAGATAGATAGATAGATAGATAGACAGATAGATAGATAGATATAGATAGATAGATACTGTAGATAAAGAGAGAAGATAGAGATGATAGATAGATAGATAGATAGATAGATAGATAGATAGATAGATAGATATAGATAGATAGATACTGTAGATAAAGAGAGAAGATAGAGATGATAGATAGATAGATAATAGATAGATAGATAGATAGATAGATAGATAGATAGATAGATAGATAGATAGACAGACAGACAGACAGACAGACAGACAGACAGACAGACAGACAGACACTGGAGAGAGAGAGAAGATAGAGAGGATAGATTAGATGATAGATAGATAGATAGATAGATAGATAGATAGATAGATAGATAGATAGATAGATATAGATAGACAGACAGATAGACAGATAGATAAGACAGATACTGTAGAGAGAGAGAAGATAGAGATAGAAGAGTGAAAGGATAGATAGACAGACAGACATATACTGGGGAGAGAGAGAGAGAAGATAGAGAAGATAGATAGATAGATAGATAGATAGATAGATAGATAGATAGATAGATAGATAGATAGAATTGGATGGATGGATGGATGGATGGATGGATAGGAAGTAGGGGATGAAAGGAAGAGTGGGTGATGGAGAGAGAGGGAGGGAGGGAGAGATGGACAGAAATGGGAAATGGAAGGATGGAAAGATGGAGAGAGCAAGAGATGAGAGTGGAGGAAGGTGTGGATGGAAGGAGGCAGGGGATAAATGGATGGGTGGACAAGGAGGAAGAGGTGGAGGAGGAGAGACGCAGGCAGGCAGAACAGCTCCAGTCCAAGACTTACGTAGAGAATGGGGATGATCGATGGGTCATCGCGACGGATAATTGTTGGAACATACTCAGCTTTGGGCACTTTGGAGGAAATGAGCTGGAATGAGAGAGAAGCAGGAGGAAGGGGGTGAAAAAAAAGACGACCAAAGAGAGAAGTGTAAGTGGCAGGAGTTTTCCTTCCAAAACTACGAAAGCTGGAGGGCAGGACAAGGACCGATTTTCCCCATCCCAGTAGGCCCCCAAATTGCTTGAGGTTCTCAACGATTGCCTACCATGATTTTGGGGGGGACAAAGTCCTCCCCACTGCAGGCGGCCGCTTCCAGTTCTTTCTCCGCCTCCCAGTTCAAGTCAATCCCTTTGTCAATGGCACAGCAGGAATCCTGAAATTCATGGCCTGCGGGAGAAAGAAAGCAAGAGCTCGGAGGTCCATCTCGGCAGATGCAGAAAGTCCCATGTGCTCCCAAGGACGACGGAGCCTACGTGGACCATGTCCTCCTTTCAAAACGGGTCCAAGGTGAAGCACAAGGAGATCCTGCCATGGCATGTCCAAAAATCCCTGCATTGCAGAGTCTGTCTGAATCCTTCCCGCAAGACTCTTGAGTAGCTCCTGGCTAGGAACAAGGGTGGAGTGGAAGGATCTGGAGCACTCCAGCAATTGTTCAACCATGACTACACACAGTTGGTGATGAGGAGGTTGGAAAAGTCAGTTGGGAGGTTTGCAAGGACCCCAAGATTTTATCTACCAAGTCAAGACAATCTTTGCTGTCTCTGCCCTCGGTGCTCAAGCTTGCTTAGATTGGGATTTTGATGTCTTCTCCTCCCACCCTCCCTTGACCTATTTCCAGTGGAACGGGAGGTTCAGGAAAGAGGAACGTACTTTCTCGGGAATCACTGAGGTTTTCAGGCTTAATGGGAGTTGGATCGCTCCAGGACCGGCTGAAACTTCTCTCACGCCGCTCGGCAAAAGCTGGAAGGAACAGAGGAAGAGGAGGAGGAGGAAAAAGGGGTGGAGGAGGAGGAGGAGGAGAACATAGACAATGAGGAAAAGAGAAGAAGAAAAAGGAGAAGGAGAAAATAGACCATAAGGAGGAGGAGGAGAAAGGAGAAGAAGATAGACAATTAGGAAAAGGAGAAGGAGGAGGAGAAAATAGACAATAAGGAGGAGGAGGAGGAGAAAGGAGAAGAAGATAGACAATTAGGAAAAGGAGAAGGAGAAGGAGAAAATAGACAATAAGGAGGAGGAGAAAGGAGAAAGGAGAAGAAGATAGACAATTAGGAAAAGAGAAGAAGGAAAAGGAGGAGAAGATAGACAATGAGGAGGAAGAGGGAGAGGAAGAGAAGGAGAAGGAGAAGGAGAAGGAGAAGGAGAAGGAGAAGGAGAAGGAGAAAATAGACAATAAGAAGGAGGAGAAAGGAGAAAGGAGAAGAAGATAGACAATTAGGAAAAGAGAAGAAGGAAAAGGAGGAGAAGATAGACAATGAGGAGGAAGAGGGAGAGGAAGAGAAGGAGAAGGAGAAGGAGAAGGGGAAGGAGAAGGAGAAAATAGACAATAAGGAGGAGGAGAAAGGAGAAAGGAGAAGAAGATAGACAATTAGGAAAAGAGAAGAAGGAAAAGGAGGAGAAGATAGACAATGAGGAGGAAGAGGGAGAGGAGAAGGAGAAGGAGAAGGAGGAGAAGGAGGAGAAGGAGAAGGAGGAGGAGGAGGAGAAGGAATCTAATTATGACAAAATATTGCTAAAATCACACCCATCCCTGGCTCGCCATCTTTGCTATAAGCGCAGTGGGTGCCACAAAAACATTTCCTTTTTTTCCTCCTTCCTCCACAAAAAAAATTCCTTTCCCCAACCAGGATCATTCCTAATGTTTTGCACAAACACCCCATCATTTGGGGAAGCTTTAAGATAGCTTGTCTGAGACCACTGGGAGTCAGAAGGTTCAACCCTGGTTGTGGGAAGGAGAGATCTTGGGAGTCAGGAGAACGTGGCCCGGTGTAGAAGTCCCTCTCAATCCCGCTCAATCTTGCTCACTTACTTTGCGCCTTCATGCGGCGGCTCCCTACCATACGGAGGTGTTTCCGGAAGTTTCTGAAAGAAGAAAAAACAAACAAACATGGAAGGCCATCAGTCGTTGAGGGCCAAGAGGAAGAACGCCATTTCTCCAGGGTGATCTGGCAAACCTCCTGGAGCTGCAGATAAAAAAAAAAACCAGACAAAGCCCATGGCAGGAGATCTTCGTCTTTACTTCCAAACCTCCCGTCAGATACTTTCTCAACTACCTCAGAAAACCAACGCCGGAAATGTTCGCGAGAACGTTGATGCCGATGGAAGACGCATAATACAACCTCAAGACGCCTTGGAGAAATGTGGAGAAAGGGGTATGGAGAAAAACACACAGAAAGTACAAATTTTGGCTTAGGAGAGCAAAAATGCACAAGGCAAGTCAGCGCAAGAAGGAACATCCTCAGGTTTGGGTAGAGAGCATCATTGATCTGGAGGAAGCAGAACCTGATTTTTGAGTTGGAAGGCTCCCATCTTAACTCTTCCAACCCTCTCTCTCTGTGTGTGTGAAAGGACCCCATTTTTTTTTTTTGAGTTCCCCCTTTCCGTGGGACAAAACCAGCTGGTGAGTCACAGAATTCTAATGTTATTTCCACTAGGCACCACTAGGGGGCGCCGGTTCTCCATCTCTGGTTGGACTCTGGTTTAGAAAAGAGGGCCCTGTCAACTCAAGTTTTACTTTAAATCATTCATGGGGGGGGGGGTTTGAACAAGTCTGAGATGAAGGTAATTATGGATGCTCTCCACCCACATGAGTTGGTCGGTAGATGTTTTTCAGCTTCCCAAGATAGGACGGCAGGTCCTGAGATATCTAGCTGACTTCCTTGCCCAACGGAAAACCAGAACTTGGATTTTTAGACTCCTTGTCCAGCATCTCTCAGTAGTTCACAATTTAAGGTCATTTTTCATTTCATCAAAGCATTTCTAAAGTCTTCAACAGAGTTAGAGTTATCTATCTACAGTATCTTATCTATCCATCCATCCATCCATCCATCCATCCATCTATCTATCTATCTATCTATCTATCTATCTATCTATCTATCTATCTATCATCTATCTATCTATCTTATCTATCATCTCTCTCTCCCTCTCTCTCATCTATCTATGTTTCTATCTATCTATCTATCTATCTATCTATCTATCTATCTATGTGTCTATCTATCTATCTATCTATCATCTATCTATCTATCTATCTATCTATCTATCTATCTATCTATCTATCTCTATATTATCTATCATCTCTCTCTCATCTATCATCTATCTATCTATCTATCTATCTTATCTATCATCTCTCTCTCCCTCTCTCATCTATCTATGTATCTGTCTATCTATCTATGTATCTGTCTATCTATCTATCTATCTATCTATCTATCTATCTATCTATCTCTATATTATCTATCTATCTATCTATCTATCTATCTATCTATCTATCTATCTATCTATCATCTATCTACAGTATCTATGCATCCATCCATCCATGTATCTCTCTCTCTCTCTATCTATCTATCTATCATCTCTCTCCCTCGCTTTCGCTCATCTATCTCATCTATCATCTCTCTCCCTCCCTCCCCCCCTCTCTATATATATCTATATCATCTACTCTCTCTCCCTCTCTTTCTCTCTCTCTCTCTCAGATATATTCACCTGATAGTTGTCTTCCAGTATTTGAGGGGCAGTCACAGACATGAGCGGTTTGACTTATTCTCTGAAGCACCTGAGTTGTCAGGTGCAAACAACCAGGAGCAATTTGTTGAGTTTAAAGCACTGAATTGTTCATTATCGCTACCTATACACAAGAATATGGCTGATTAATGGTCAAAGCTAAACTGGTGCTAGATAAGAGTCACCTTAATTCACGGGGCCTGGATTTAGGTGTCACAAAGGTGCTTTGAAGACGTTCAAATCACAGCCGGTGAAAAACACCGGATCAGCCATCTCTCAAAACCGTCTTCACGCTGTTTGCACACGAGGCCGATCAGCTTTTTCAAAGCCTCGCGGCCCACGATTTGCAAATCCAACCCTGAAATGAAAGGTGTGAGGTTTTTGGGGGGGGGTGTTTCTTCCGGCAAAAGGCATTTCCAATTTTTTTTTACGGCAACTTGATGCTTGAATGCATGAGACCTCGTCAATGAGGTGCTACGGTTTAGGAGCCGGCAAAGATCGATAGAACTCGAGGAGAAAAATTCAGAAAGCGAAATGAAAGAAAAGAGTTTTAAGAGTCTAAAGGACTCACGTAGCAATCAGGGCTGCATAATTTGTACCAAAAGTCTGCAATCTTTTAAAAAAAAAACCTTGCATTTCGACTCCCGGCTAAAATCTTACTGGGAAATTGAAGAAGAGATCAATAAGATGGCAGCATGGAAGCTTCCAAAGCTGACAAAAAAGGAATATCAGCTGGCGTTTTAATTCACCTTATGTTTGCTGAAAGCAATTGGTCAGGTTTTACCAACCTGTTTTTCCAAGACCTACAAGCCGTCCTCAATTTGTGGCCAATATTGGGGCCAGAATTTCTGTTGCTAAGCGTGTCAGCTGCCAATTTAATGACCTTTTTTGGGGTTTTTTGGAGCCAGGGTTGTTAAGCAAATCACTGCAGTTGTTGGGAATCATGTGGTCGTTAAATGAATCTGGACTTAACCTGGAATTAAGGAGAAACTTCCTGACAGCGAGGACAATTCATCAGTGGAACCACTTGCCTCCAGAAGTCGTGAATGCTCCAACACTGGAAGTTTTTAAGAAGATGTTGGATAACCTTTTGTCTGAAGTGGTGTAAGGTTTCCTTCCTAAGCAGGGGGCTGGACTAGAAGACCTCCAAGGTCCCTTCCAACTCTGTTAGTCTGTAATTCCCATGGCCACAAATACCCAATTAATCCGAATTATGAGCCACCCGTTCAATTGCTAATCTTGGATCCGGAGCGACTGTGAACAAATTTATGCCATAACTGAAAAAGGCCAATGCTAGCAGATCTTCCTGTCTTATTTCGCAAGGACAGATTCGTTTGGAAATCTCTTTCCAGGAACGTCAGAAATATTCTGATATTTGGGGATACTCTCGAGTGTGTCAGGCATTTTACACCTTGCATCCTTTAAGGAGAATTATTTCGCCTTTTCCTCAAACCCAAAGTTGTTGTTTTTTTAACGTGATTCAAAACGACAAGTCGAAGGCTGAAACAAAATACCCCGTTTCCCCGAAAATAAGACATCCCCTGATAATAAGCCCAATCGGGCTTTTGACAGCATGCGCTAAAAAGAAGCCCACCCCCTGAACATAAGCCCTCCCCGAAAATATTTAAACGCGTGCGCAGCCGATCCCCGCCATTTCCTCTGGTTACTCCACGTGCCCCCAAATAATAAGACCTCCCCGAAAATAAGGCCAAGCACTTATTTTGGGGTTCAAAAAAAATATAAGACAGGGTCTTATTTTCGGGGAAACACGGTATATATGTTAAAGGCCACTGGCTTTGCTTCCCATCAGATGAATTCTCCTTCATGGAGAGGCTCGGATTGCATCGGAATAGTGCCCTCTTGAGGACTAGCGACACGAGCGGCTTTTGGAATTCCTTCAAGAAAAAGCTACAAGCTACTCCGGCAGCCTCAAGCAAACAGCCTTGTCATCTATCGAAGCCCAAACCCAAGAGGTTATATAGGAAATAATCGACCACCACCTATACATTTTATACCAAATAATCTCCCACCACCCAATTCCATAAAATTAGTAGGATGCTCGGGAAAGCAAAACCTTTTTAGAGAAGAGGAGAAGGCAGGCTGGGTTAGTTTTTCCCTCCAGCAGCTCTTGTTCTTTTCAAACATGCGAGTTGGATTCCGAGCCGGGAAAGTAAGCAGAGGCGCGAGAGGCAAGATGAGGAATGCAGGTAGTTCTTGACTTACGACTGCCCCACTTTTCTGCTGCCGAACAAAACACTTGCTAAGGGAATTTTGCCCTGTTTTACGACCCTTCTTTGCCACCGTGCTTACCGTATTTTTTTGGACTATTTGATGAGAAAAAGAAGAAAAAGAAATCTGCCTCTGCCTCCCAGCAATTTTGCCTCCTTGCAGCAAACAGCAAATAGCCTGCTTTACTTTCATTTTTGTTTTCAGCATAGCTTGATTAGCCCAAGAAAGAAAAAAAAAAATCTGCCTCCCAGCAATTTTGCCTCCTTGCAGCAAACAGCAGAGGCCCGCGCACAGCAATAGGCAATGGCAATCCCTGCAGCCTGAAACAGCTGAGCGTCGGGAGGCCGATCCAACCGACAATCAGCTGTTTGTGCTAATCAGGCTGTGCTGAAACTGAAATGGGCTGTTTCTTCTTGCTGCTTGCTGCAAGGAGGTAAATTGCTGGGAGGCAGAGGCCAGTGGGTGGGGGCCAGTGTGTGGGCGGGGCTACATTCAGTGTATAAGATGCACCCAAATTTTCACCCCCTTTTAGGAGGGGAAAAGGTGCGTCTTATACTCCGAAAAATACGGTAAGTTAGTCGCACGGTTCTTAAAGCGAATCCAGCTTCCCCTGGACTTGGCTCATACCAGAAGGTCGCAAAAAGGGGATCGTGTGACCCCGGGACGCTGCAAATCGTCATAAGTACGAATCGTCTGAAGTTTGATCAACAGACTGTGGGGTTGCAGCAACAGTTGGAAGCAGTGAAAAGCTGTCCTAGGTCACTTTTTCCAGTGCCGTTGTTGAACCTTTGACCGGTCACTAAATGAACTGTTGTAAGTCGAGGACTACCTGTGTAAGGTAGCACGGCAGTGCAGATTCTTACCAAGGGAGGAAGCAGAGACCGCCAATCTATTTGTAGCGCCAAGGAGCCCCTCGTTTCAACCCTGAGCTACAAATTTTCTCCTTTAGTGGAAGAGACACATGGTCTTCGTTGCCCCCTTTTGCGGTTTGGCACATGGGTTTTGTGACGAGATCCTGCTGCACCCCTTGTAAACCATCTGGCCTGAAGCTCTTGCCGAGTTTGATTTTTGAAAAAAAAGACGGTTCCCATTATAAAGGAAATAAACCATTCCTTTGCTCAATGAGCCACGGTGGCGCAGTGGTCAGAGTGCAGTACTGCAGGCTACCTCTGCCGACTGCAATTTGGCAGTTCGATTCTCACCAGGCTCAAGGTTTCGAGTCAGCCTTCCATCCTTCCGAGGTGGGTCAAATGAGGACCCAGATTGTTGGGGGGGGGGCGATAGGCTGACTCTGTTAAACCGCTTAGAGAGGGCTGTAAAAGCACTGTGAAGCGGTATATAAGTCTAAAGGCTATTGCGAATTGCTTTCTCTGCAAATCAGCCCAGCAAACAGAGCGGTGGGGATCTTGCAACTATTTCGTTCCTTTCATCCAGGAAAAAAGAAAAGAAAAGAAAAGAAAAAAAAACAAGGAATCTCAGCCCCCCGTTTGCAGCCGGCGCAACACAACCAGGCAAAAATGTGAACCTGTGCAAGGGAAATATCCCCGTCCATACCTCTGGATCAAAACCGCCGAATCGTTCTCCCGTTTTCGACGTTTCCTCTCGGCGTAGCCCCTGAACGCCCTGGAGAACCAGGTTTAAGGCATTAAAAGCGAGCCAACAGAAGCTTTGAAACGGAGCGATGGCATGGAAAGAACGGGGTGGGGGGGGGGTGGGGGGGGGTGGGAGGACAAGGAAGAGATGAGACGGACACGGGGTACCAAATCTTGGAATCGGGGAGGAGGAGGAGGAGAAGACGCAAGGGACGAAAACGAGGAATCACGTCACAAGATGGCAAGGAAACCAGGCCAGGCGGGTGCCCGATGCACGGGCATACAGAATCTGGGCGAGGAGACAGCTTGTGGGAGAAAGGAAATCTCTACCACCCCCACCCCCAAATGATGCCCAACATGTTGAGTCAACCCTACACTGCAACATTTTTGGAAGTTGTTGTGTCCTTGCCACCTCCTCCTCAGGGCTGGGAACTGACCCAAAGTCACCCAGAAGGCTTCGTGTCTAAGGTAGGACTAGAACTCAGGGTCTCCAGCCTCTAAGCCCATGCCTTTAACCCCTGCACCAAACTGGTCCTGCCAGATCCGTCTTCCTACGACTGAGGGAGAGAAAAAAGAGGGACTGGCCCAAAAGTCAATCCGGATGGCTTTGTGCCTAAGGCAGAACTAGAACTCGGGACCGCCAGCTTCTAATCCCATGTCCTTAATCCTTACAACCACACTCTTCCTCTAGTGGCCTTCTAGTTCCTAGGGGGATAGAGATAGAGATAATAGAGATGATAGACAGACAGACAGACACAGAGAGACAGACAGACAGACAGACAGACAAAGAGAGAGAGACAGAGAGAGACAGAGATGTGGATGTTTGGGTGGGGCTGGGTGGGAGGTGGATGGATAGAGAGAGGCAGAGACAGAGACTGACAGAGAGAGACAGAGAGAGACAGAGACAGAGACAGAGACAGAGAGACAGAGACAAAGAGAGACAGAGACACAGAGAGAGGCAGAGACAGAGACAGAGAGAGAGAAAGAGATAGACAGACAGACACAAACACAGACAGAAAGAGAGAGGGAGAGAGAGAGATGAGTGGGTGGATGGGTGGATGTTTGGGTGGGGGTGAGAGGTGGATGGAGAGAGAAAGAGAGAGACAGAGACAGAGACAGAGACAGAGAGACAGAGACGCCCAAAGTCACACAGCCGGCTCCTTGCCGAAGGCAGGACTAGAACTCACAACCTCCCGGTTTCTAACTCAGCACTTCCAGCACCAGACCAACCTGTTGGAATCTGCAGTGGCTTCTTGCCATTTCGTAAGAAGGAAGGCACACAGAGACGATCAAATGAAACCAACCCCCGTTTGTTCTGAAGGTTAAGAGGAGCTTCTTCTAAAATGGAAACGCTTTCCAGCAAGAGGGTGCAAAACCAGCCAGGCAGGCCAACATATTGGGACCAAAAGAGAGATCTCCCAAAAGGCAGCCTTATAAAACTTACTACCACCAGTTGACTAGCCTGACTAGGTAGCTCCAGTGGCTAAGACACTTGAGCTTGTCCATCAGAAAGGTCGGCAGTTCGGCGGTTCGAATCCCTAGTACAGGTCTTCCGCGTGAGCAGGGGGTTGGACTGGATGACCTCCAAGGTCCCTTCCAACTCTATTACTGTTTTAAAAAAATGGCTTTTCAAAGGACTTGAAGAAATGGAAGGAAGATCCAACTTTCTGACTAGGAAGGCGAGGGGTTATTTTCAGGATCAGAGATCTGCCAAAGTTCTCAGGAGAAGCTCCTGGAGAATAACAGAAAAGGCGCCAGGTTTTCCAACAAGAATCAATGGATTGATATCCAAAGGGCTTTTAATTTTATTTTTTGAGACTATTCATAGAGAGATATTTTCTATCCCTCGTGGGATTTAAGCGGAGAACGATAGACGTGAGGTCCCTGAGGCTCTCTGAGGTTGGTTGTTTTGTGGACATCTTATGACCCAACTAGGGAACATCATCAGTGCTACTTGGTGGGACTCGCTCCCTGTTTATATGCAGTAGCTCTGAGCTGGATTATCTTCTTGCAGGTGTTTCATGACCCATCTAGGTAATAACATCGCTGCCTATCAGGAATACTAAAGGTAAAGGTTCCCCTCGTACATCTGTGCTAGTCGTTCCCGACTCTAGGGGGCGGTGCTCATCTCCGTTTCAAAGCCGAAGAGCCAGCGCTGTCCGAAGACGTCTCCGGGGTCATGTGGCCGGCATGACTCAACGCGAAAGGCGCACGGAATGCTGTTACCTTCCCACCAAAGGTGGTCCCTATTTTTCTACTTGCATTTTTTTTTTACGTGATTTCGAACTGCTAGGTTGGCAGAAGCTGGGAATACTACAAGATCCCAAACTGTGAATAAAATACAACGCATATTCTAAGGTCATCCTAAGCAGTGGTGAAATCCAAATTTTTTTACTACTGATTCTGGGGGTGTGGCAGGGGAAGGGTACTGCAAAATCCTCATTCCCTTCCCACTCCTGGGGGTCGGATATTGCAAAATATCCATTCCCACCCCACTCTGGGGCCAGCCAGAGGTGGTATTTGCTGGTTCTCCGAACTACTCAAAAATTCTGCTGCCGGTTCTCCGAACTACTCAAAATTTCCGCTGCCGGTTCTCCGAACTGCTCAAAATTTCCGCTGTAGGTTCGCCAGAACCTGTCAGAACCTGCTGGATTTCACCCCTGTCCCTAAGGCAGATGTCAAATTCTGTTTTTCGCTTTAAGTGTGGGTGGCTACTCCCCCAATTATTCCGAACTCCATTGTTTCAGGGCACCAGAACTCAAACTTGCTCAACATTTCCACAAGGACAAAATACTGTCGTTCCCCACCTCCACGATTGCACAATTCCTTTCAGCCATCCGGGTGTTTACCTTCCACATCTTACATCCCCTCTAAGGATCTCCTTGTACGAAAAGACATCACGGATGGACAAAGGGCCACTTGAGGCAACCGGGGAAGGATTTTACACAATGACCAACACCAAAGGGTTTTTTTTTCTTCAAACGCTTGGAATTCCAGACGCCCAACTCGGCCAGAAAGCAAAAGATGGAAGTTGCAAAGCAGCAGACGGGAAAATGGAAGTATGGACCACAACATCTTCACGCTTCCAAACGAAAATGATGGCAGAAGAAAGGATGGCTCAACTCTAGGTCTTTTTTTTGGAGGGTGGGGAAGTATCGACACGGGCACAACATACCGAAAGAAATGTAGAAGTTTTTGACCTAAGGATGCCCATACAAGCAAACGATAAAAGAATAGACAAGATTTATGGAGGAGGCGCGGTGGCAATTATACTTACGAAATGCTGGCGACCCCAAAAAGAATCCAGAAGCAGAAAGAGGAAAAACAGCAAGAAGAGACGTTAGCAGCAAACCCCTTTTTCATTGTTAACTATCCTTTGTTGTGCGAACAGTTCACAGATACAGACAGTCCTCAGCGGGTGACCGCAACGGAGCCCAATTTTTCTGTTGCTAAGCGAAGACCGTTGCTAAGGGAGTGTTGCCCCATTTTAACGACCTTTCTTGACACCGTCATTAAGTGAATTCCCGCAGTTTTTAAGTTAGCAATGCGTTGGTTCTGTGAATCTGGCTTTTGTTGTGGTCCGCCGGCAGCCTGCCGGGTTGGCGGCAGAGTCAGACAGTGAGGAGGCTGGGGAGGAACATGGGCCAGTCGTGGAGTCTGGGGAAGGCTCGGACGAGGGCTCTGCGTCAGAGGCAGAGAAGGGGACCAGGGCCATCTGGGAGTTATGTGCTGACTCCGGAGCCTCCAGAGTCAAACATCAGCGAGTCAGAGGAACAGGGAGAGTCTGTTCCCAGTGTGTGAATGCGCAGAGCTGCCAGAAGGCAAGAACAGTTAAGACAAAAGGGGCGACTCAGGAGTAAGGCTTGGAGATGATTGGCCCCTTCCATAAGACCTAAAGGAGGAGCAAAGGCACGTGAGCCTTTGCAGGAAGCAACTTTGTTTGTTCTGGTCGGTTTAAATTCTGAAGCTCCGTTCTGACTGTGCTCCGTGTGGCCTTGCAAAGCTAATTGCCAATTAGGTCTTTGGCAGCGTGCCAAGGGAGATAAAGGTGGGTGTTTGTCAGCCTTATCTGTGGCAGACCTCTGTTGGACTCTTTACAAACTATCTGTGACTCATCACAGGCTGGGAATGAACAGAATTCAACAGCCGTTGAAATAAAAAGAGCGTTTTGGGGACTAATCGTGTGCTTTTTACTGTCTCAGGAAGCCTAGGTCAGAACAGCTTCTCCTCGGGCTGGGCTTGTCAGGAGGTTGCAAAAGGGGATTGCAGGAAACTCCGGACAGTGCGCCCGTCGTAATGACGAGCCAGTTGCCAAGCGTCACCTGAATTTTGAGGGAGGGAGGTTTGGCCCAAGATGGGCAGCAAAAAAAAAATATGTAATGACCAAAATAAAAAGTACAAGGCGGTTGCCGAAGATCCAGATTGTGACCGCGGGGTCCCTTACGACAATCGCAACCTTAAGGGGATCGTGAAGTCCCTTTTCCAGATGCTTTCAAACAAACGGTCGTAAACCGAGGACCTCCTGCTCGATCACATGAAGTTTGCATTAAATAAAAGAGAAGGGCAGGGGAGTTGCTGGCGGTCGGATTGAAAAGAGCGCGGTCATTTTTTTATGCTCCTCCAACGAGGAGAACGCTTTCCCCACCCCATCCCCACCCCATGCTCGCCATTCCCCCCCCTCCCCACTTTCTTTGGCCGAACTTACGCTTGCATAGTGGTTGTCGCTGTTTGGAAAGTGAAAAGATTCTCTTTGGGTAGCCAAGTCCTGATAGGAACATCATCTGGAATAAAGGAGGAAGAGGAGAAACAATTGGAGAAGACCACCAAGCACAAAGTTCCATAAGTAGAAGTAGAACGACTGGGGCAAAAGAAAGCCAAGATAGTACCAATAGGGCTTGTCGCTTTGTGTGGGGGCGGGGGGCATTCCAAAACATCTGGAGCACCACTTGAATGTTCTGTCCCCGTCTCACACACGCACACAAACCGATAGCCGGGGGTTAAATAAAACTGGCAGACAACAAATTCTTTCGATAAGAGGATTGGCAGCAACCCAGTAGCTGCTTGCCAAGAACTTTACTCATAGAGGGAGGGGTTGTTCCTCCGTCAGATAAACCCAAACAAGATACACACAGTTCAAGTCCAGTCCGTATTAAATCCAAGGCAGATAACGTTGTTTCCAAAGATACAATGTGACTCGCTAGTAGTTTAGTTTTGTCCGTCACCCACTACTGCTTGACATCCTCAAACTATCACATCTGCCTCTGTCGGGTTCTTGGGAAGGGCTCGATAGGTGGACAGAAATGACCAATCCAGTCCAAAAATGACCAATAATACTTGGACGCAGTGGCATTGACAAAATCCTGATCGGTCAATTGCAGAAGGCAGCTTGACCTGGAATAGCTTATATCCCACAACTGGAGCTTGAACACCGTCAAACATCCACATCTGCCTATTTCAGGTGCTTGGGAAGGACTCGAAAGGTGGACAGAAATGACCAATCCAGCCTAAACATCCGGCTGACTGTGCAACGAACCATAATAATACTTGGACTGCCGTGGCATTGACACAATCCCCATCGGTCAATTGCAAAAGGCAGCTTGACTTTGAAGAGCTGACATCCCGCAACCAGACCTTCGATACCGTCATACATCGACATCTGCCTATCTCAGGTCCTGGGGAAGTAGGCAAGATGCCAAATCCAGTTTAAACATCTGGCCTGGCTCTGTTCTGAATCATCATCATAATAATACTTGAACACCATTGCCGTTGAAAAAAATCCCCATCGGTCAATTGCGAAAGGCAGCTTGACTTGAACGGCTGACATCCCGTGACGATATCTCGAATGCCGTCAAACAACGGTTTCTGCCTATCCCAGGTGCTTGGGAAGGACTCGACAGGTTGACAAAAATGCCAAATCCAGTCTTAACATCTGGCTGGCTGTGCGATGAACCATTGCGTAATAACCAGAACAACCCAGCGGTGCCACCAAGAGAGAAAAGGGGAAGCGATCGATCCCAAGTGTATAACTTATGACGTGGGATAAAAATGATACGATGCCCTCCGGGACAGCTCAGTTCTCGCTGATTTTTATGGGCAAAGTTTGCTACGGCAGCCACAGAGCTGCAATAACCTCTCTAGGATTAGGGTTACTATTACAAAGGAAATAAACCGGCTGAGTGTTTTATGTTTTGGAGCCATTTAATTGCTTTCGGAGTAACAGAAGGGTTTTTTTTTTTCCCCCGTCGTGTTTTTTTTTTGGCCTTATCTTGAATTTCATATCGCAAAAGGTTTGGACTGCCTCCCTTTTGGTAGGGAAACCAAAAATAGCCCAGTTCATTCGTTCACTGACCAGCCGGTAGTGGGTTTCAAAAATGTTCGCTACCGGTTCGGTGGGCGTGGCTAAGTGGGGGCATGTGAGTGAGTGGGCGTGGCCAACTTGACGTCACTCACGCCACTCAGTCACAGCTCACAGGAAAAGGTAGGAAAATTTTGGGAATTTCCACCTATCTACCCTGCCTTCCCTTCGCCAGTTGCCCCTGTTTCCCCTCCTTTAGCAGCCCCGGCCCTAGCCCCGTTTCCTCCCCCACCACCGCCTCTTTGTTCAGGCTGCTAATCTTACGCGGCGGCTGGTCCAGAGTCCGGAAGGCAAGCTGACCGGAGTTTTCAGCGGCCCCCAGCCAGCCGACGCTGCTGGAAAGCGGTTGGCAAAGAAGCCTCCCATCCACAGGCCGCCGAAAAGTACCGGAGGTCGCGGGAAAAGTTGCTGCTGTCACCGCTATGTTCTTCGCACATGCACATCCCATTGGACTTGCAAGGCAACGGGATGCGCGTGTGAGAAGAACATGGCAGCAACGAACATGACAGGTGGGGTGAGCGAGCGGCAACTGGGGACCAGTTCAGGGGCATGGCCAGCCAGCCATCGCTACCGGTTCGGCGACCTTGGCCAAATTACCCCCAGCGGTTCGCACGAACCGGCTGAATACCACCTCTGTGACCAGCCCTAACGTCACATTAACACAACTTGCAACCTTGCCAGAATCAACTTATCTAGCTCCGCGTTTATTTATTGCTTTATTTATCACCCTTAGAAACCTACAAGACAGGTGGACTTCAACTCCCAGAATTCCCCAGCCATGTTTTCTTAAAACTGCCAAGTTTGAGAAATGCTGAGCTAGCCTATAAAGTTTGAGGGGGGGTGGGGGAAATAACTACGGATGAGAATGATTAACGAAAAGAAATCGCATCAACGTATCGCTAAAACAAAAGCTTTAAGGGGATGGAAACGCCAGTACGGCCTATGCAGTATTTAAATAACGTCAAAAACCAAATTCGCCAACATTTAGCTAGGAGATCCCCCCCAAAATCTAAAAATCATAATTTGCCGTTTGACTGGCATTAGGCATGGGTAGATATTTTGGGATAGAAAAAATACTTTTTCTCTGTCCCAATACTTACACTTGGTGTAAAAGAGATAATAAACCTTCGATAAACTACAAAGCTACTATAGCAACTACAAAAGGATTTACTTCCAGCCAAGGGAAACTAACCTATGGAACTCAGTGCAGGAAGTCCTCGACTTACAACGGTTCATTTAGTGACCAAAAGTTACAACGGCACTGAAAAAAAGGACTTGTGACTGTTTTTCACACTTAACGACCGTTGCAGCTCCCCCATGGCCACGCAATCAAAATTCAGATGCTTGGCAACAGACAACCGTATTTACGATGGTTGCTGGATCCCGGGGATCACTTGATCCCTTTTTGGGATCTTCCGATAAGTAAAGTCAATACAGATTCACTTAACAACCAGGTTACTAACGTATCGACAAGCAGTGATTCACGCAAGGTCGCGAAATGGGCCCAAACTCACTGACAAAGTGAGCCTCGCTTAGCAACGTAAATGCTGGGCTCACCGGTGGTCGTAAAGTCGAGGACTACCTGTACCACTGTTCTGCCCCATCTACGGAACCAAAGAACGCAGCACACACAAAGTCTGTACAAACCTTAGTTTACTAAATTAAATCAGTCCTTTTCAAACAAAGGTTGTTAATTAACTTTCTTAACAGCCTACAAAGACTCCAAAGAATAAATAATTGCAATCTTACTAGGATTGGCAGAAAGCCCAGAAGCAATTTGCAGGTAACTGATAAAAGAACTAAGATCAAGACGCGAAGGAGAGTGAACGAAGTTGTTCCCTGCAAATTGCTTCAGTCGATGTTCCTCCTTAAATAAGTTAAGGGAGTGGCCAATTAGCCCCAAGCCTTATTCTCGAGGAGACCTCCTCCTGAGGAGCCACTTCTGCCTTTTGGCAGCTCTGCGCGCCCGTGCATCGAGAAGAGGCTCCTCCTCTTCGTCCTCTTCACTTAAGGGAGCTTCTGGAGGTTCTGAAGGCCCTGATTGAATCCCCGCCTCTGGCACCACATCTTCTCCAGCCTCCTCACTGTCCGACTCGAGTGCCAGCTGCATAGGCTGCTGGCGCAGCACCACACCAGCCTCCTCGCTGTCGGGATCAGCTACTAGCTGCACAGGCCGCATACGGGCCACAACAACTACCCCTTTGCAGCAAGAGATGGCCATGATTAAGCCAACCTAACAGGATTGCACCTACCGGAAACGCGGTCAATGCTATACATTCTTTCCAGCTTCTTCCTGCGCCAGCCGGTCTCACCAGCTTCGTTCTGATGATGGTGCTGATGTTCTTGTTGGTGGTGTTGATGATGATGATGGTGGTGGTGGTGGTGGTGGTGGTGTGGTTGGTGTTGATTGTGATGTTCTAGATCAAACGGATGCTGAGATGACACCGTCAGCTGGGCACAAGTGGGATACTCTTTCGAGCCTTGCTGGGGACTTGGCCAACTGCCCTTGCATTGTCGGCTGATGTTGTGAGAACTTCCGGCGTTGTGGAGAGGCTGACCTAAGGACCGTTCCCCGTCCACCTCTTCTTCTTCCTCTGTCCCTTTGAGGACTACCAGCTCCATGCTCTCGCTCTGGTGCTGCGAGAGCATGGGCCTCTCGCTGGAAATGGTGTAGACGCGGGGCTTGGGGCCTTCGCCGGCCAGCTTCTCACCAGCTTCCTCGGGGAAGGTGGGCTGAAACTTCCCGTCAGAAATGAGAGACAGGCGACGCTTGTTCTGAACACCCACGTGGATCTCTGGGGAGTCTTCTTGACCGACGTAGGACTCTGCCAACAAGCGATCTGAAAACAGGATGAGAAAGACAAGATTTGAGGGACTTTCTCCCTATCTGGGTGAGGACCATCTTGGTTGACCCAACCCAACATGGGTTGAGTCTTCTTCACGACATATGACTCTGCCAACAAGTGATCTAAAAACAGGATGAGAAAGACAAGATTTGGGGGACTTTCTCCCTATCTGGGTAAGGACCATCCTTGGTTGACCCAACCAACATGGGTTGAGTCTTCTTCACGACATATGACTCTGCCAACAAGCGATCTGAAAATAGGATGAGAAACACACAAGATTTGAGGGACTTTTCTCCCTATCTGGGTAAGGACCATCCTTGGTTGACCCAACCCAACCTAGTGGCCCAAACGATTGCTGAGAAACTTCAGCAGTTGCTTGTCCCAGCTTCTGCCAACCTAGCAGTTCAAAAGCACATAAAAAAAAGGCAAGTAGAAAAATAGGGACCACCTTTGGTGGGAAGGTAAGAGCGTTCCGTGCGCCTTTGGCGTTGAGTCATGCTGGCCACATGACCACGGAGACGTCTTCGGACAGCGCTGGCTCTTCGGCTTTGAAACGGAGATGAGCACCGCCCCCTAGAGTCGGGAACTCTAGTATGTGCGAGGGGAACCTTTACCTTTTAAGATTAATCTCCAGGTGCAGCGAAGGGGCCTGTAAAATCAATGCAGTACGAATCTTGGGAAACGTATGTGGTCTTACCTGCACCATTCTTGCCTTCGGGATGGTTTTGAGAAAGATAATCCCCAAAAGCCCTCGCCGCTCTTCAAAGAATCCAGTGTGGGGAAATGCAAACATCAAAAGGCCCAAAGGGAAAGAGAAGGAAGAGAAAAAAAATTATTAATAATCCCGGCAGCAAAATTCAAGGCACTGCTTACCTGCCAATCCCATTGCCTTCCCCCCTCCCCTCTCCCAAACGGTAATTTTAATAAGAGATTGCAAAGAGATGCAAAGTGGCCCCGTAAAATAAAAATTGCCTGCATTTTTCATTCCTCCCCCCCCCCCTTTTACTTTCCCCCCCCCCCCACTCTGTCTCTCCGGCATGCGTACTCAGCTGGTTCAATGTTGCTAATGCTGCTCTTGGCCTTACACCAGCAGAAAAATTGACAAGTGATATATATTCTGCTGAGAAATTAAAGATATTTTCTTGTGGGGAAGAGAGGGAGGGAGGGAGGGAGGGAGGGAGGGAGGGAGGGGGGGAGAGAGAAATTATTCAAATTGGGAAAACCAGGAAGGACCACAGGTTTCTCCAGAGCCGCCTGTTCCCACGGTCCGGCCGTATTTTTGGATTAACTACGTGCCATCAAATTAGGCTCAGCTTTGAGGGACCACGTAGATGGAGCTTGTCTAGGATGGATTTGTAGGTAAGAAGGAAATGGGATCTGATAGACTCTTCTTTTGATCCTTAATAGAGGGAAGGGGAGGAGACAAGAGGAGAGGAGAGGAGAGGAGAGGAGAGGGAGAAAGGAGAAAGGAGAAAGGAAAAAGGAGAAAGGAGAAAGGAGAAAGGAGAAAGGAGAAGAAGAAAGGAGAGAGGAGAGGAGAGGGAGAGGGAAAAAGGAGAGAGGAGAAGAAGAAAGAAGAAAGAAGAAAGAAGAAAGAAGAGAGGAGGGGAGAGGAAGAGAGGAGAGGGAGAAAGGAGAAAGGAGAAAAGAGAAAAGAGAAAAGAGAAGAAGAAAGGAGAGAGGAAAGGAGAGGGAGAGGGAGAAAGGAGAAAAGAGAAAAGAGAAGAAGAAAGGAGAGAGGAGAGGGAGAGGGAGAAAAGAGAAGAAGAAAGAAGAAAGAGGAGAGGAGAGAGAAAAGAAAAGAGAAAAGAGAAGAAGAAAGTAGAGGGGAGAAGAGAGGGGAGGGAAGGACAGGACAGGACAGGACAGGACAGGACAGGACAGGACAGGACAGGAAAGGAAAGGACAGGACAGGACAGGACAGGACAGGACAGGACAGGACAGGACAGGACAGGAAAGGACAGGAAAGGAAAGGAAAGGAAAGGAAAGGAAAGGAAAGGAAAGGAAAGGAAAGGAAGGAAGAGGAAGGGAGGGGGAGAAGAAGGGAAAGGGAAGGGGAGAGGAAGGAAGGATCTATCTATCTAACAAAAGGAAATTCAATGTAGAGAAAAGTAAAGTCTTACACTTCGATAAGAAAAACCAAAAGCACACATATAAACTGGGGGGGAAACCAGGCTTAATAGCAGTGACTGTGAGAGGGATCTTGGACTCTTAGTGGACAACCAGCTAACTATGAGCCAGCAGTGTGCAGCGGCAGCTAAAAAAGCCAATGCAATCCTAAATGGGGTAGGGTCTCCTGCTTGAGCGGGGGGTTGGACTAGATGACCTATAAGGTCCCTTCCGACTCTGTTAATCTGTTAAAACCATACAATCCTGAACGTCAGGCGATTCTCCACCTTTTTTGATCACACTTCGAAAGTCCACCTCGCCCTCGTTCCCTTCCAGCGTGGCTCTCTGTCCCTTTTGGGAGGAGAAACATCTCCTGGTCTCTAAACTCGTCTTGCAAGTTCGGTTGTTTACCAAGAGCCAAAACAAGAAGAAGAAGACGAAGAAGGAGAAGAAAAATTCACAGAAGGTAATAAGCCACCGAGGGAAGTAATTGTTCAGGGGCGCTGGGAATCAAATTAAAGAGCTTGAGGAACCCCAAGAGATGCCAAATTGAACTTCTGAGAATCTCTTACTCCAGGGACTACGTAGAGATCTCCAGTTTGGCCAACCCGCTTTGCTTTTTAACCCTAAAGAAAGAGAAACACCTGGGAATAACAGAATAACAGCTCTGGAAGGGACCGTGGAGGTCTTCTAGTCCATCCCCGTGCTCAAGCAGGAAAAACCTAGACGTTTCAGGCAAAAGGTTGTCCAGTCTCTTCTTGAAAGCCTCCAGTGATGGAGCTTCTGAAAGCAAGTCATTTCACTGGTTCAATTGTTCTCACTTTTAGGAAATTCCTCCTTAGTTCTAAGTTGCTTCTCTCCTTAGTTAGTTTCCATCCGTTCCTTCTTGTCCTGCCTTCTGGTGCTTTGGAGAATAGCTTGACTGCCTCTTCTTTGGGGGCAGCCCCTGAGATATTGGAAGACTGCTATCATGTCTCCCCTGGTCCTTCTTTTCATCAAACTAGACATACCCAGTTCCTGCAACCGTTCTTTGTATGTTTTAATCTCCAAGCCTTTAATAATCATCTCCGTTGCTCTTCTCTGAACTTTGTCCAAAGTCTTTTGGACCAAAACTGGATGCAGTATTTCGGGGAGGTTGGGTGTGTGTGTGTGGCCTCACTCAGGTTTTATAAAGCGGTAATAATGCATAAAATAATAATAAACTGACTTATGGCTGGCTCTCGCATTTATAACCGTCGCAGCGTCCTCATTGGCCATCTTCCTAGCTGGCTCTCGACAAGCCAAGCCGAACTGGGAGACGGGATTCGTTTAAAAACTGCCATTTAACAACCCATGGCAACAACAACAAAAATTGTCGTCAAATTGGCCGCAAACTCGCGTAACCATCTTGCTTAAGAACGGAAATTCTGCTCCCGATTGTGGTCGTGAATCGAGGATTACATGCATTCCAGAATGAGAAGGAAACCTAAAATCCCAGCTAGGAAAGAAGGAAGGGGGTTCGACAGAGGTAGTCCTCGACTTTCAACCGTTCGTTTAGTGACCGTTCAAAGTTACAACCGCAATTTTAAAGAAGTGAATTAGGACCGTGTTTCACACTTACGACCGTAGCAGCCTCCCCCTGGTCACGCGATTCAAATTCGGACGCTTGGCAACTGCTTCGTATTTATGACAGTCGTAGTCTCCTGGGGGAAATCACACGATCCCCTTTTGCGCCGCCAAGTCAAAGGGGAAGCTGGATTCGCTTAATGACAGTGTGACTCACTTAACAGCCGCAGTGACTTGCTTAACAACGGTCAGCTGGAAAGATCGCGAAGCGGGGCAAAATTCACCGAGCAAATGTTTCGCTTAGCAACAGAAACGAGCTCAATTGTGATTCGTAAGTCAGCGACTGTCGGTATATTTGGCTTGCATTAAATAATTTGCGGTCGAAGAAGCAGCAAGCGAATATACGGGACGACAAGAATCTGTTTTAGACTTATAGAAAAACAGCCGTACGTGCTTTTCTACAGATCCTCGGGTTTTGCAACTGGGGAGGGGAAAAAAATCCCAAGAGATGCTATTTCCCAGCAAACTTTTATTGTTCGTGGCAGGACTAGAAACTGTTTTCAGCCGGTTAGGCTTTTGATTTTCCTTCTAAAGATCCTCAGAGCCCCCAATCCACCCCCCCCCCCAGTTTTAGCAGTGCCCTGTTTTCGATGTTCGTCAGAGTTGGAAGACGACCGAGAAAAAGGTCACTCCGTCTGCAGAATCCATCTCTTTCAGAAACCGAGTGGGTCCCCTTGGATCTTCAAACCTATCCGGTTAAGGTGGTGGAAAGGGACAGATAGAAATCAAAGAGAGCGAAGAGATTTTTTTAAGGCACAGATTCTAGCTGGGTGACCTTGGGCTAACATTTCCTTCCCACCAGACCAGTCCAAGCCGATAGATTCCTTGTCGCAGGAGTGGGGGAGAAGGAGGAAAAGCCAAAAAGGAGGCAGGGATATTTTGTGCGCCATCTGGAGTTGTCCGAATTTTGATGGGCAGCGGGACAGCTTCACAAAAGAGAACAAGGAAACATTGGAATAATTCTTGCCACCGTTCTTTTTCTGCTATATTAAGAGACAAAAAGCACCTCTGTTTTTTTTTTCATTGGCTGTCAGCCCTGTCAAATCGAAGGAACGAGTCCATCAACCCTTCAACGGCATCAAGACTTAAGGAGAGGCCCGGCTACAGCCGGAGGGAAGTGTCCTTACTAGTGCTGATCTCCAAATTATAGGAAATTAAGAGTGATTTCCGTCTCCTTCTTAACCTGGCAAAATTGCAGGATGGAGGCAAGCGGAAGCGTTCTGGGATTTCGTCTCCCGTTGAGGTGTTCTTTTTCTAAACGCTTCTGAAATTTAAGAAGAGCGTCTCGGAGGGAGGAATCACGGGAGAACGTTGGTGGTAGGAGAGGCACAAATGAAGGTGAATAGAGGTGTCTCAGGATAACGTTGCAGGATCCAATCTGGGTCGGTCGCCAATGCCAGAGGTTTTGCCTTCCGAGCTTTTCGGACTCGTTCTGGAAACCATCTTCAGGGAACTTCTCTCTACCAGAATATATATCATCCATCCATCCATCCATCCATCCATCCATCCATCCATCCATCCATCTATCTATCTATCTACCTACCTACCTACCTACCTACCTATCTATCTATCTATCTATCTATCTATCTATCTATCTATCTATCCATCCATCTGACATCTGGAGTTAAATCCTGACTGGCTCAAGGTTGATTCAGCCTTCCATCTTTCCAAGGTCAGTAAAATGAGGACTTGGATTGTTGAGGGCAAACCACTTAGGGCTGCAAAGCACTGTGAAGAGGTATATAACTCTTATTGCTATCTATCTATCTATCTGTCTATCTGTCTATCTATCTATCTATCCATCCTCCAAAGTCCCTTCTAACTCTGTTATTCTGTTCCTATGTGTCTGTCTGTCTGTCTGTCTGTCTATCATCTCTCTCTCTCTCTCTCTCTCTCTCTCTCGTCTATCATCAATCTATCCTTCTGAGCCATCTACGTATCTTATCTTATCTTATCTCTCTATCTATCCATCCATCCATCCATCCTCTAGTCCCTTCTAACTCTGTTATTCTCTTCCTATGTGTCTGTCTATCTGTCTATCATCTTTCTATCTATCTATTTATCTCTCTCTCTCTCTCTCTCTCATCTATCATCAATCTATCCTTCTGAGCCATCTACTTATCTTATCTATCTGTCTATCTCTCTATCTATCCATCCATCCATCCATCCATCCATCCATCCATCCATCCATCCATCCTCCAGTCCCTTCTAACTCTGTTATTCTCTTCCTATGTGTCTATCTGTCTATCATCTTTCTATCTATCTATCTATTTATCTGTCTGTCTGTCTGTCTGTCTGTCTGTCTGTCTGTCTGTCTCTCTATTGTCTATCATCAATCTATCCTTCTGAGCCATCTACTTATCTTATCTATCTATCTATCTATCTATCTATCTATCTATCTATCTATGATTCCAAATTGAAGACTACCTGTGGTTCTTTACATTGATTCTGAGAAAAACAAAGAGGTCTACCACACACACACAAACACATATGCACACACACCCTCTCACATCACTTCTGATAATTCAACAAGCGCCACCCACATTGTTTGCACATTCTGAACAATGAGGACTAGACGCTTTGGAGCCCGAAAGCCTGTTCTCTTAGCGCATCAGATGCCAAATTCTGCGCTTGAGAAACTGAAGCTCTCTCAGTTCGGTTTGAGAGGCACAGCAAAAGTAGGAATCAGCCTCAAATCACAGTTAAATCCAGGAAGACCCTCCTCAAATCCTGAAAACATCCCAAAGATTGCAAGTTAATTCTATATAGGAATTAAACTCAAGCCTCCAGGACAGAAAAGGTACCTCTGCAAATGAGTTGCCCAAATTCTCTACATCGTCCCGCAAAAGAAATCCAAGGCCAATTGCACACTCACTGAGCGTGTAAAACACCAATTTGAATAACTTTCCCTTTTTCCCCACGCCTGCTCCAATAATTCACTCCTGAAGATTTTCATGGACGCTCTTACCTGTCTGGCCTGGTTGGGGGGGGGGCACCCCTAAACAGGGCCTCCCTCCCCTTTTCTTTGGAAAAGCCGATCTATTCTTGGGGGACGATCTGAGGATTTTGGGGTGCATGCAGTTTGGAGGTCACGCCTCGCCCCCTTAAAGCCAGGGGTCAAGAAAGTGACAGGGAACTTCTTCTTCAGAAGGAGGAGGACCAAAGACCGCATAGGACAAGGCAGATTGAGGCCTTGGACAGAGATGTCACAACTGCACAGCCAACGCTGCGGCTCCATGCTGCATTCACCAAGTTGGAAGTTCGCAAGGAGTAAAGCAGGGGCTCCCTGGAGCTTTGCCACAAATGTTCCAACAGGAGACGGGCAGCTTGCCAAGTGCTTCGCACCTCACGTCAGCTGCTATTTCGACCCAATGCGAAGCGACAGCCGGGCTGAAAATATAGAGCAGCGGCGGCTTCTGGGCTGGCCGGTATGGAAAAGTTTGGGGTTTGTTTGGGGTTTTTTTTTTTTTAAAGTCTCTCTTTCTTTCTTAAGATGTCTTGATGTCGTGCTCACAGGGCTGACATGTGCCTTAGTAATCAAACTCCTTCCTTCCTTCCTCTTTCCTTCCCTCTTTCTCTTCCCTTCCCCTTCTTCCCCTCCCCTCCCTCCCCCTCCTCCCTCCCCATTCCCTCCCCCTTCTCTTCCCTTCCTCTTTCTTCCTTTCCTTTCCTTCTTTCCTTCCCTTCCCTTTTTGCTCCTTCCCCTCCCCTCCCTTCCTTTCCTTTCCTTTCCACTTTCTTTTCTTTTCCTTCCCTTCCTTTCCTTTCCCTTTCCTTTCTTTCCCTTTCTTTCCTTTTTCCTTTCCTTTCCTCTTTCCTTTCCACTTTCCTTTCCACTTCCCTTCCCTTCCTTTTCTTTCCCTTCACTTCCTTTCCTTTCCTTCCTTTCCTTTTTCCTTTTCTTTCCACTTTCCTTTCCTGTCCTTCCCCTCCCTTCCCTTCCCTTCCTTTCCTTTCCACTTTCCTTCTTTCCTTTCCTTTCCTTTCCACTTTCCTTTCCTTTTCCTTTTCCTTTCTACTTTCCTTTCCACTTTCTTTTCCTTTCCTTCCCTTTCCTTCTCTCTCTCCCTCCCTCCCCCCCCCCCCCCCCCCCCCCCTTCTCTCTCCAATCGCGGCTGGATCCTGAATCCAAGACTTCGCCTTCAACGGCACAGAGTTTTAGCAACCTGGGAAGACGCACGAGAAGGCTCCAGGGCGAACGGATTCAGCAGAAGCCCGCAAAGCTCAGCAGAAACTCACAACACAAGGGCTCCCTTCAGCCTTCCCCAACTCAGCCCGGGGGTGCAGCTAGATCTGGGGGCGAGGGGGTTGGTTAAAAGGAAACAGCGGATAGTACCCCTCTGCTAAAGGTTTGGGGTGCCCGCCCGGGTTAGCCAAGCGTGGTATATGTGTGAGCCCTACAACGGATTGGCGTCGCCGGCACAAATCCGCACCCAGCGCTTAACTGGAGCCTGAGAGATGCTGGGTTTTGGGTTTAGGTTGGGGGGCTTCCCGCAACCCCACCAAGGCGAACCGCCTCCGACGCCCCCCGCCCCCCCCCCACACCTCTCAAACATCCCCACCTTCCCTAGCTGCGGATTGCCAGCTCGACCCGAAGCGCAAAAGCACAAGCGCTGCACGTCGCTCCTTTCCTCCTTTACTACCCCCGTAGCAACCGGGAGAACGCCCTCGCCCGCCGCGGGCTCCTTTTCCTACCGCCGCTGCCGTTCCTCCATCCCGGGGCTTCTCCTTTTGCAGCCCCCCCCTCCGTAAGCCCCCAGCCCCGGTTTCTCCCCCCCAGATTCCCGGGCTCCGGCTTTTTCGAGTGTGCGGCTCCGTCGCCCCGTTCCGCAGCTGCGGCTCCTGCCGGCTTTTTTTTTTTTTACGCGCAGCCTTTTTCCTTTTTTTTTTTTTAACGCTTTTTTGCGCCCCCCGCCGGCTTCCTTTTGGGGGGCACACACCCCCTCATCCGTTCCCCGCACCCCGATCTCCCCCTCCCACCCGCCCACCCACCCCCACTTTTCCCCCGCGGAGCAGAGAGCCGGTCGCTCACCTGACTTTGGCCGCCACCGATGCCACGGCCTCGTTGCGGAGCGAGCGGCGTTTGGAGACGGCGGTGCCCATGGTCCTCCTGGCTCATCGCCGCCGTGCCGCTCAGCCGCCGCCCATGCTGGTGGTGCCCTCCACCCCGCCGGGGCCGGGCTGCAGTCGCCGCTGCTGCCTCCGCCGACCGAGCCCCGGGTCCTCCTCCTTCTCCTCCTCCTCCTCCTCCTCCCCTGCCGGGCGGATCTGCCGAGGAGCGCTGGAGGAGGAGCCGCATCTAGTCGGCCGCCCCTCGGCGCGCACGGCGGCTGCTCATTGACTGCGGCTCCTCCGCCACCGGCGAGAAGCTGTGGGGGGGAAGAGGGGGGAGGAGGAGCTCAGGAAGGGCGTGCGCCGGCATGCCTATATTTGGGGGGTGACCGCCCCCCCACCCCCAGGCCAGCAGGACCGGAGCGCAGCTGTCCTTTGCCTCCTTCTCCGTGCGCTCCGGAGCTTGGATGGAGCAAGCCAGCGATCCATCCGTTGCAAGTTTGAGGGGGCTGCCCACAGAGAGGTGGAATTGGGGGGGGGGGACAAGCTGCTTTCCAAAAGCCAGACAAGGAACAATCATGGATGGAAACGGATCAAGGAGAGATTCAACCTGGAAATAAGGAGGAATTTCCCCCGAAGGTGAGAGCAATCGACCCCATGGAACAGAAGTTGCCTTCGGAAGTTGTGGGAGCTTCATCGCTGGAGGCTTTCAAGAAGAGATTGGACTGTCAGAAATGGTGTAGGGTCTCCAGCTTAGGAGGGGTTGGACTAGATGACCTATAAGGTCCCTTCAATCTGCTGAATTGCCTGCATCACTAAGGATGGGCAAGGGAGCCCCCATCACACACCCAAATCCCAGACTGTATCGCTTTTGCCAACAGTCTTGACACAAGGTTGAAAGGTTGGAGAAGAAGACTCTCCATGCTGGAGATTCGGTACTGGGTGGGAGGAAGAGACCACGCCGGGGGGCCACACCGAAAGAAAGTGGTCCTGTGCCACCAACCACTAGCTTTCTCTTGGTGGGTCTCTGTCTTCTGTTTAGTAGTTGGATGGCCTGGTTTTTGTCCTTGGAAAGGTGTTAACATAATGGGGGACAATCTTGTTTCAAAGTGGAACATCTCAAAAGTCTCAAAATCTTTGGTGCTGGAGAATGGATTGTCCACTCTCGGGGACGTTTTGTCCTTCCTGTGGCTGTACATTCTGCAACTGTCCTGAAACAGTTGCAGGTAATGCCAATCCGGAATTCATACTGTGGTTCTAACACCATCCAAGGTTGCTATGTATTCGCTACCCACCCACAACTTGAGCAAATATATATATATATATTATAGGCCTGACCCCTCAATTCACAACCAACTGGAAAAGGATAACATTGCCCTACATCAAAACCATCTGAGAGAGTGTAACCAGCAAAATAGAATAGCCTTCATACTTTTGTATATTTTATACAAAGTCAGTTTATTGCCTCCACAAACTGGGTCCTCAATTTACCTGCCTTAGAAAGGATGGAAGGCTGAGTCAACCTTGAGCCTGGTGAGATTCGATCTTACTTTAATTGCAGACAGCTGCTGTTAAATTACAGTGCTCTGTCTGTTGAGCTATCCAGGCTCCTGTTGAATTCAATCCTTCATATTGAATTGAAAATAAACCCAACAATGGAGGGGAATGGAGAGAGGAGGAGTAGAGGGACAGATAGGAAGAAGAGGGGAGAAGAGAGGAAAGGAGAGAGAGAAAAGGAAAAGGAGAGGAAGAAAGGGAGGGGAAATAAGAGTAGGAAGAGAGGAAGAGGAGAGGAGTGGGGGAAAGGAAGGGGAAGGAGAGGAGGAAAGAAGAAAGCTGAAAAGGAGAGAAGGTGGAAGGGAAGGGAAAGAGGGAAGAAGGAGAGGAAAGGAGGGAGAGAGGAGGAAGGGAAAAGGAGAGGAAGAAAGGGAGGGGAAACAAGAGTAGGAAGAGAGGAAGAGGGGAGGAGTGGGGGAAAAGGAAGGGGAAGGAGAGGAGGAAAGAAGAAAGCTGAAAAGGAGAGATGAAGGGAGGAAGGGTTGTTGTGAAATAAGAGAGATACAGAATGGTAGAAGAGCAATCCCGAGTATACTTTTAAATCTTTAGGATGAAGAATGAACTCATATGAAAGTCAAAAGATAATATGTATGATTAATAATGGCTAAGAGGTTGTATGTTTGTGAGAAATAATAATAAAAAACATTTTATATTTTAAAAAAAACCATCTCAGAGAAACAACCAACTGTATACAGCTATACAGCCGTACACAAACTGATTGAAGCCTTCCCAAAACCTCTTAAGTCAATTGAAAAACCCTGTAGCCCAAGTAGAAAAAAATCGGGACTCATCTGCAACACACAGTGTAAGGACTGTCATTGTCCATCCATTATTCCTTGCCTGGCCTTCGGGTGCTTTGGAAAATAGCTTGACCCCCCCCCCTTCCTCCTCTCTGTGGCAGCCCCTCAAATATTGGAAGACTTGCTATCACGTCTCCCCTGGTCCTTCTCTTCACTAGACTGGCCATTTTACAGAACTGGAAACTGAGGCTGAAAGGCCGACAGGGGAAAAGAGGGTTTAAAAATCCAGAGAGAGATGGATGCTCACCACTGGTTCCTATTTCAAAGGTCGCTCCTTCTCTCGCTGTCTTTAAAAATCTCTTTGATGGCTCACCAATTCCGCATTGCACTTTGTTCCCGTTGAGCTATTGCTGAAGGCAAGAATATTATCAGTCTGGGGGTTTTCTGCTAAGACGGGTTCCCCCCCCCCCCACATACACACACCCTATACAAGAATCCTGCCATCCATCTTTCCAGACTCCGTTTCCAATATTTTACCCTTGGTTCTCTTTTTTTTTTTTTTCCAGCTTCTATGGATTCTTTCTGCTGTCTAAGGGAGGTGGGACACAATAATTGTGATACCGTGCACCTTTGAGACAGCATCGGCACCTGAGATGGCCCGGACAAGTCCTTGCGGTTTTCTAGGCAAGGATTTTCAGAAGCGGTTTGCCATTGTCTGCTTCCTAGGGCTGAGAGAGAGAGACCGGCTCAAGGTCATTTTGTTGGCTTCATGCCTGAGGCAGGACTAGAACTCACCGTCTCCTGGTGACTGGCTCAAAGACACCCATCAACTTTCACGTCAAAGGAAGGACTAGAACTCACCGTCTCCTGGTGATTGGGCCAAAGTCACTCAGCTATCTTACATGTCAAAAGCAGGACTAGAACTCACTGTCTCCTGGTGACTGGCTCAAAGACACCCAACCAACTTTCATGTCAAAGGCTGGACTAGAATTCACCGTCTCCTGGTGATTGGGCCAAAGTCACTCAGCTATCTTACATGTCAAAAGCAGGACTAGAACTCACTGTCTCCTGGTGACTGGCTCAAAGACACCCAGCCAACTTTCACATCAAAGGCAGGACTAGAACTCACCGTCTCCTGGTGATTGGGCCAAAGTCACTCAGCTATCTTACATGTCAAAAGCAGGACTAGAACTCACCGTCTCCTGGTGATTGGGCCAAAGTCACTCAGCTATCTTACATGTCAAAAGCAGGACTAGAACTCACCGTCTCCTGGTGATTGGGCCAAAGTCACTCAGCTATCTTACATGTCAAAAGCAGGACTAGAACTCACCGTCTCCTGGTGATTGGGCCAAAGTCACTCAGCTATCTTACATGTCAAAAGCAGGACTAGAACTCACCGTCTCCTGGTGATTGGGCCAAAGTCACTCAGCTATCTTACATGTCAAAAGCAGGACTAGAACTCACTGTCTTCCTGGTGACTGGCTCAAAGACACCCAGCCAACTTTCACATCAAAGGAAGGACTAGAACTCACCGTCTCCTGGTGATTCGGCCAAAGTCACCCAGCCAATTTTTAAACCTAAGGTGGGACTAGAACTCACCGTCTCCTGGTGACTGGCTCAAAGACACCCAGCCAACTTTCATGACAAAGGCGGGACTAGAACTCACCCTCTCCTGGTGATTGGCTCAAAGTTATCCAGCCAGCTTTCAAGCCTAAAGTGAGACTAGAATTCCCAGTCTCCTGGTTTTGAGCCTGATGCCTTAACTCAGTGGTCCCCAACCCCCGGTCTGCGGACCGGTGCCGGGCCGTGGAGTACCTGGCACCGGTCCGCGCAGCGGCCGGGGGACATGAACGCTGCAGCGCAAAGGCTCCTGGGCCGTGCCCCCACCCCTGCGCGCGCTCAGCGGGCCGCGGTGATAAAAAGGTTGGGGACCACTGCCTTAACTGATACCCCAAACGGGCTCTCCATTAAGAGACCTATTGGCAAAAGTTTGTTGCAGCAACCCCAGGAAACAGAAGAGAGGCATGTGAGATGGGAGAGAAAGTATTTTTACCCACCGACAAACCAGGAAACGGGCAAAACCGAGTTCCTATAAAGATGGATGAGGTGGTTGAAGCCATTTTATAACTCTCTGGCCTTAAAGGAGAAACTACGCTGCTTGGATGGCGTTGCCTTTTCAGTTAAGTGAAACCTCCAGGTTCAAGAGCAGTCTACCTCTGCCTCCCAAAGCAACAGATCTGTGGGGGGCAGGGGGAAAGGGAGCCAGCAGGAAACCTTTCCACAAACATCAGTTGTCCGCTGTAACACACAGGATGCTAGCTTAAAACAATCCCCGAATTCAGCCTTTCCTATTTTTAGCAGCTATCCCTTCGCGTTTCATTTATCAAAATTTGGAGGCGAGGCAAGATGCGTTGAGTAGCCAAAATAAGCACGAAAGGCCCACAAGAGAGTGGGGATGAGGGGGAAAAGGAGATGGACTTGGCTGTTGTGTGTTGAAACCTGTTTAGCCCTTCGACTTGATCTTTATAATAAAAGCATCTCGTTTGTGGACTAGAAACACGCCCCAAGATTTTTTAAAATTATTATTTTATTTTTTACCTTGGATCCTCAGCCCAATGCAGAACCTTTTGCCTTAAAAAAAAAAAAAAGACTGGATTGGCTTCTGCAGAACGACCAACTCGTCCTCTCTTAACAACCGATTTGAACGGAGGTTAGAAAAGGGTTTTTTTTTTTTCAAATGTTGGAAGTGTGGATGTCATTGAGGTACCTTCTTTCACATGTGGTGGTCCTGTCCCGAAGCAATGAGGTATTGGAGAAAAATTCAGAATTGGCTACAAGAAATCAACCAATGAACAAATCGATACCTGGGAATACTAAAGATGAAACATCAGGGGAAAAAAAGAGATATCTAATCATACATATACTCACTGCAGCAAGAATAGCCTAGGCCCAATATTGGAAAGGAAAGGACACACCACCAGAGGAATATATTATTCAGAAGGTTCTAGAATGTGCCGAAATGAACAAATTAACATTAGAATTAAACGAGAAAGAAGACTCCGAATATTATACAGGGGTGGGATGATTGGTACAGGTGGATCGATAATAAAGAATAGATAAAAGTTAATCTAAATCTTAAGATGCGTATATAAATTACGTTATATGACGATGAAAAGTAAAAGAAGAATCAATCTAACCCGTGTAGAAAAAATAACAGTCTGACTGATTGTACTGTATTGTGTTATAATAAAATTCAATAATTTTTTTTTAAAGAAAAGAAAGGGTTTTTTTTGCCTGCGCTTTCCGAGAAGTGCAATTCAAGACGTGAGCAGACTTATTTATATATTTCCCAGCCTTCGCGTGAGGGGCTATTCTCAATCCTCAAACTGATCCATCTGTTTCTCGGAGGAAGGAAAAAAAAATAATAATAATGCCGCATTCGAATTGCATCTCTAGGAACGGGTTGCCTACACAGTACTGGGTTGTTGGGTGTTGTTGTGGGTTGTTGTTTTTTTCCCCAACACTCCCCCTTGTGCAAATATCCACCACATGTTGTTTCCAGCCTGTTCATGACGTCAGATTAAAAGTCCGGTTTTAGCAGGCTGGATCCTCAGTTGCACTTTGCATGATCTCAAAAAAGGCAGAAAAATCGAGATAATAAATTGGTTGACCATCAATGGGTGGTCAGAAGGATGGAAGAGGACCCCCCCTCCTTTTACAACAGGGAACTCCGCCCCAGTTTCAACGGAGAAGCCATAGAGATAGGAACAGCACTTAAGACTTATATACCACTTCCCAGGGTTTTACAGCCCTCTCTAAGCGGTTTATAGAGTCAGCCTATTGCCCCCCGCAACAATTTAGGTCCTCATTTTTCCGACCTCGGAAGGACGGAAGGCTGAGTCAACCTGAGCGGGTGAGAATCAAACTCTTGGCAGTGGGCAGAGTCAGCCTGCAATGCTGCATTCTAACCTCCGTGCCACCATGGCTGATAGATAGACAGACAGACAGACAGACAGATAGATGTAGGTAGGTAGGTAGGTAGGTAGGTAGGTAGGTAGGTAGATAGATAGATAGATGTAGGTAGGATAGATAGATAGATAGATAGATAGATAGATAGATAGATAGATAGGATCTCACATTGCTCCTGGAAGCACGAAGCCGAGAACACCAGCCTGAAGATGACAAATGAGACTTTGTCGAAACGTCGCCAAGACACTTCCAATTTTACGTGGGAGAAGACCCGAATAGCCAAAGACCTACATAGATAGATAGATAGATAGATAGATAGAGAGAGAGAGAGAGAGAGAGAGAGAGAGAGATGATAGATAGATGATAGATAGATAGATAGATAGATAGATAGATAGATAGATAGATAGATAGATAGATAGATGTAGGTAGGTAGGTAGGTAGGTAGGTAGGTAGGTAGGTAGGTAGATGATAGATAGATAGATAGATAGATAGATAGATAGATAGATAGATAGATAGATAGATAGATAGAGGTAGGTAGGTAGGTAGATAGATGATAGATGGATGGATGGATGGATGGATGGATGGATGGATGGATGGATGGATGGGCGGAGAGACAGAGAGAGCAATTATCTATCGCTTCACAGTGCTTTTACATCCGTCTCTAAGCAGTTTACAGTCAGCCTATTGCCCCCGCAACAATTTAGTCCTTGACCTACAACAGTCCGTTTAAAAGCCAGCCTTCAAAAGCTACGGCACTGAAAATAGTGACTTAGGACCAGGGGTTTTTTTTTTCCCCCACACACACACTTAATAACCGTTGCAGTGTCCCCACGGTCACGTGAGCAAACTTCAGGTGCTTGGCAACTGACTCGTATTTATGACGGTTGAAGGGGTCACACGCGATCCCCATTTTGCGACCTTCCGCCGAACAAAGTCAATGGGGGAGGGGGAGACAGATTCACTTCCAAACCGTATGGCTAACTTAACAACTGCAGCGACTGCGGCGAGCGAGGTCGTAAAACGGGAGGATGGGGAAAACGCACACACAGGAACTCTCTCGCTTAGCAACAGCAATTTTGGGCTCCATTGCGGCCGTAAGTTGAGGACTTCCGGTATCTCGATCAGTACCTCCCCCATCCTCAAATACCATCCCTTCCTCCGGATCAATTTGCAAAACGCAGAATGCCCCCACGGATGCCTTTGACCCACAGTGGACGCCAGGATGCGGTTTCCAGCTTTTTTTTATTATTATTATTATTATTCTCTTTTAAGAACCCCTGAGGAGAGGAGGAGGAGGAGGGGAAAAAAAAAAAAGAGAGAGAGATTTGGCAGTATAACAACACAGTTTCGTTTTTGGGCAGAGAGGCGAGCATGAACTGAAAGGGATGCCGGTATAAATAAGTTGAAGGTTTTCCGGTGAAGTTTTTAGGAAGGTTTTTTTAAAAAAAACACACACACACACACACACAAAAAACAGCCTCTTGCAGGAACCCAAGAAAGTGCGTTCGGCAGCCTCAGCAGCGTCGTTCGAACGGATGTTTGTGTGAAAGTCACTGCTGTTGTCATCACGACTCCCCACACACCCCCACCCCTTGGCAGATGGCTTCCATCTCCAACATTTGAGCTGTGGAGCAGAACTCGTCCCCTACGCTAGCTGCAAATTCCCCCCGGGGAAACCTTTCGTTCCCCTTGGCAACGCCGGTGCCCGGGTCAAAGCCGGCGAGTGGGCTGAAGAATGAATGCCAAGAGTCCGGCCTCCGCTTCCCTCCTCGTCCTTCGAACCCAGATTCGTGCCAAAGGGGTTCCATATTCCTTTCGCCCCCTTCCCCTCTCGGTTCGCGCAAGTCCCGGATCCCGAAGTCGCCGTCCAAAGTTTCGGCAGACGCCGAGAGTTTTGCAAAGATGGAACGGTCCATCAGCGGATGCCAATCACTTTTTGGGGGGGGGACCTTGGTTTTCAGACCAAGAAATGGGAAGAGGAGGGGAGTGGAGAGGCGCCCACAGCTCCTCTGCTGAGGAAGTTGGCAACGAGGAGGGGGGGAGAAAGCTAGGTGGGCCAAGATGGGTTTGTAAGAGTCGGTCTTGTTATGCTGTTAGTTGGCTGTCTTCGGAGTCGCCGCGGGTAGGTTTTCGCAGCCGGATTTCTTGATCCTGCTGGAGATAAAAGAGGAAATTTTTATTTGATTGGGCTTTGGAGGGTCCTCTCGCGGAGGCATTCTGAGATATTATGGTTTGGTGTCTCCGGCCCGTACAAATCTGGTGACTGCCCAGCGTCATGTCGATCGATGATTTGTATCCTGCCTTTTATTATTTTTACAAATAACTCAAGGCGGTGGATATGTCCAACACACCTTCCTTCCCCTGTTTCCCCACAACAACAATCTTGTGAGGTGGGTTGGGCTGAGAGGCAGATTGGCCCAAAATCACCCAGCTGGCTTTCATGGTTAAGGTGGGACTAGAATTACCTATCTCTTGGTGATTGGCTCAAAGTCACCAGCCGACTTTTGGACTAAGGCGGGACTAGAACTCACCGTCTTGGTGATTGGCCCAGAGTCACCCAGCTGGCTTTCATGGCTAAGACGGGACTAGAACTCACCATCTCCTGGTGATTGGCCCAAAGTCACCCAACTGGTTTTCATGGCTAAGACGGGTAGAACTCACCATCTCCTGGTGATGGGCCAGAGTCACCCAACTGGTTTTCATGGCTAAGACAGGACTAGAACTCACCATCTCCTGGTGATTGGCCCAAGTCCCCAACTGGTTTTCATGGCTAAGACAGGACTAGAACTCACCATCTCCTGGTGATGGGCCAGAGTCACCCAACTGGTTTTCATGGCTAAGACGGGACTAGAACTCACCATCTCCTGGTGATTGGCCCAAAGTCACCCAACTGGTTTCATGGCTAAGAGGACTAGAACTCACCATCTCCTGGTGATGGGCCCAGAGTCACCCAACTGGTTTTCATGGCTAAGACGGGACTAGAACTCACCATCTCCTGGTGATTGGCCCAAGTCACCCAACTGGTTTTCATGGCTAAGACGGGACTAGAACTCACATCTCCTGGTGATGGGCCCAGAGTCACCAACTGGTTTTCATGGCTAGACGGGACTAGAACTCACCATCTCCTGGTGATTGGCCCAAAGTCACCCAACTGGTTTTCATGGCTAAGACAGGACTAGAACTCACATCTCCTGGTGATGGGCCCAGAGTCACCCAGCTGGCTTTCGTGCCTAAGGCGGGACTAGAACTCACCATTCCTGGTGATGGGCCCAAAGTTACCCAACTGGTTTTCATGGCTAAGAGGACTAGAACTCACCATCTCCTGGTGATGGGCCAGAGTCACCCAACTGGTTTTCATGGCTAAGACGGGACTAGAACTCACCATCTCCTGGTGATGGGCCCAGAGTCACCCAACTGGTTTTCATGGCTAAGACAGGACTAGAACTCACATCTCCTGGTGATGGGCCCAGAGTCACCCAGTGGGCTTTCATGCCTAAGGCAGGACTTGAACTCATAATCTCCTGCTTTCTAGCCTGGTGTTTTTAGCCACTAGGCCAAACTAATAATCAGGACCGGTCATATGGTGCCTCAATTTACAATCGCACCAAATGAAACTTTGATTTTAGGTTTTACTGATTAGACTGATTCGTTGTTCTAGAAATGGCTAGTTAATACTGTCATGTAAAAGTAAAAATAAAAATAAAAATAAATTGAGGTTAGATGTTACTGCCTTATTCTACTGCACCAGAGGGAGTCTGGAAGTCATTTTTTTTTTTCATTTCCCCCTTCTTTTCTATCCTTCTCCCTTCCTCTATTTTTCCTACAATTTGCTTCCGTCCTTTTGTATTTTATATTGTAAACTAATAAAAACTGTAAACAAGAAGAAAAAGAAAAACTTCGTTTAGTATATGATTGTTAATTGTTATACCCTGTATTTTGTTCCGGGAAGTTCGGGGGTGGTGGGGGGAGGGGGGAGGGTAAAGAAGGGAGGGGAGGATGGGGAAATATTTGTAAAATTTTTTGTAAAACTCTTTAATTAAAAAAGAAAAAAGAAAAAGAAAAAGAAAAGGACTACGGCTCTTTGACCTGCAAGAGATCTAATATTCAACCCTTCTTAAATCAAACCAGATGACTCCCACTGCCGGGGGTGAGAAATTGGGGGGGGGGAGCTGACAGGGAGACCCCAAAAGTTATAGGGTTATATTTACGGAGTCGGAATATTCTTCCGTCTGGCTACTCAGGAAATTGACGTAGTCATCTTTTTGGATGTCAAAGATCTCCTCTTCGTATTCGGTCTGGTAGTCGGATTCGTCTGAACGGGAGAAAAGTCGGTTTGTTTTAAGCCAGGATCAAGATCGGAAGGAGAACGCTAAACTGACATCCTCATACTGGATTGCCTGTAGAGCCACCGGCTTCTTCTAGCGAATGAAATAGGAGCAACTATCCAAAATATTAGCATCCTTGGTTTGTTTGTTTTTTAAAAAAATAATACAGGTAGCCCTTGACTTATCGCAATTCGTTTAGTGACCGTTTTTTCACACCTACTACCACTGCAGCATCCCCCACGGTCACGTGGTCAACGTTCAGCGGCTTGGCTCTGAATTTATGACCGTTGTAGCGTCTCCCTTTTGCGACCACCTGAGAAGCCAAGTCAACGGGGAAGCCGGATTCACTTAACAACCCGGTCACTGACTTATCAACGGCCATGATGAATCCCTTAAACAACGGTGGCGAGGAAAGTCGTAAAACGGTCAGCAAAGCTCACTCGATGACAGAATGTCTCGCTTAACGACAGAAATGTTGGGCACAGTTGTGGTGGTAGGTCGAGGACTTACCCGCATGAAATGAACTGATGTTCCAGGTGTGGAAATCTGTATGTCTAACACACAAGTCGATCCCGATCGTAATAGAGGACAGTGATGGCTAACCTTTTTGCCGTCGCGTGCCAAAAGCGTGGGGAGCGTGGGGGGGGTCTCTCTTGTGAGTGCTCACACCCATAATTCAATACGCCCCCCTGTGCATGCACGTGCAACCCCCTTCTCGCGCTCCCCCCGCTTTTGGCACGCGATGGCACAATGGGCCCAGTAGGCCTGTTTTTTCACCCTCCCCAGGCTCCAGAAGCTTTCTAGGAGCCTGGGGAGGGTTAAAACAGCCTTCCCCATTCCCCCAGAGGCTGGAAACGGCCCATTTCCTGGCTTCCGATGGGTCCAGAAGGCCTGAAAATCAGCTGGCTGGTGCACGCATGCACACTGGAGCTGAGCTGGGGCAATGCTCGCAAGCCCACAGATATGACTCAGTGCCATAGGTTCGACACTTAACCCCAGTGTCCACCACGAGGGATGTCGTTTATACGTTTGGGTGGAGTTCTGGACCAGCGATGATGTTGTCCAGTTTGGGTCACAAAACGTCCTCAAGAAAACCAGAGTGCATTTCAACCCTGAGCTACGAATATTCTCCTTTACTGATCATGGCCTCCCTCCCTCCCTTCCCTCCCTCCCTCCCCTTCCCTCTGGTTTGCTCACCATCCACTATAATGGCCTTCACCGGTTCAATTCGGGAGACGATTTCGGCCAAATCCGTGAAAGAGGTTGTCGGGCATGTCACATACTGAAAGAGGAGGAAAAGAAAAAAAAGGAAGAAAGAATGAGCACTGCTGGGTATCTCGGGCGTGGTCTCAGGCCCAAGAAACAGAGCCTTGGTAGTACAGGTGTTTAAGGCACCCTGTTATTAAGCTGGTTATTAAGACCAGATGCCTGCAATTACTGCAGGTTCGAATCTCGCCAAGGCTCAAGGTTGACTCAGCCTTCCATCCTTTCTAAGGTAGGTAAATTGAGGACCCAGTTTGTGGGGGCAATAAGCTGACTTTGTATAAATATACAAAAGGATGAAGGCTATTGCTGAGCACATTGTAAGCCGCCCTGAGTCTCCGGAGAAGGGCGGCATATAAATCAAATTAAAAAAAAAACAAAAAAACTTTTCTCTCTTCCTGCCTACCGGACATTCCAAGCTCTGCTGCCTCTTTAGCCTCCGGGAAGCAGCCCTTCTCTCCTTCCCTCCCTCCCTCCCTCCCTCCCTCCCTCCTGAGAGCTATTTCCTCTCCTTGCTAACACTGATGACGTTAGCTAGTTTGGTAATGAAATGTCTGCAAGAAAGCCATCAAGCTGACAGCACCAAGGACCCTACAGTCCTGTTCCTCCTCCTTCTCTTCTCAAACCCCACTCCCCTCTAGCACTGGTGACGTTACCTAGTTGGGTCACAAAACCTCTGCAAGAAAACCACCCAGCTTAGAGAGCACTAAGGACTCTGCACTTCAACCCTGCGCTCCAAATATTCTATTAGCGCCCCAAAAATCTCAAAAAGGGACGAAGGAGACTATGGCACCCAACGGGCGAAAAGAGGTCCCTGTACTCCTCCTCCTTACGTGATGGCGGTTACAAGGCCAACCCTCGAAGTAGGAGAAGTAGGAGAGAGAGAGAGAGAAAAAACAATCCCAGGCGAAGGGCCCCCTCAATCTTTCAAGAGAGGGCAGAGAGACAATTCAGCTAGGCTGCAGAGAGCGATCGAACGAAACCGCAAGGGGCTTGGATCAATGTGCCACAGCGCGACCGCCAGCACAACTTTCCTTACTTTAATTGGATGCATTTACTCAAGATTACGGCCAAACGTCCAAAAACAGCGATGACTCAGCTTTGGAATTGCTAAGATGTTCAGAGAGAGGCCAAAGACGGGGGAACGACCCGCGTTTTCAGTTGCGTAGGGCCCAACGAACAAAGGAGGAAGAAGAGAGGAAGGTCTCGTTCCAGGGTTTAAAGAATTCAACGGGGGGAGGGGGGCGCTTATGAGGGTTTGACCACTGCAATTGTCCACTGGAAGCATTTTGTGTCGAGAGAGAGCATCCCTGTCCAAACTGAGTGGCTGCATTTCCATAGAATTAAAAATGAGCAGCTGCCCCTTCTGCAGGGGTGAAATCCAGCAGGTTCTGACAGGTTCTGACGAACCGGTAGCGGAAATTTTGAATAGTTCGGAGAACCCGGCAAATATCACCACTGGCTGGCCCCAGAGTGGGGTGGGAAAGGAAATTTTTCACTATCCTTCTCCTGGAGTGGGGAGGGAATGGGGATTCGGCAGTATCCTTCTCCCAGGAGTGGGGAGGGAATGGGGATTTTGCCGTATCCTTCCCCTGGAGTGGGGAGGGAATGGGGATTTTGCAATATCCTTCCCCCTGGAGTGGGGTGGGAATGGAGATTTTGCAGTATCCTTCCCCTGCCACACCCACCACGCCACAGCACGCCCACAGAACCAGTAGTAAAAAAAAAATTAAATTCCACCATTGCCCTTCTGGCTCCCAAACTGGAACATCCGGAAAGGGTTTGGAGTTGCGTCACTGGCCGCTGAGGGAACCTCAAAAGGTGAAGAGCTCTTGACATTGGGAAAGCGAAGAAACCCCGCGAGATGAGGAGATAATTAAGATAATTAATCCTAGACTGCGCAGAAATGGACAGATTTGACGTTGAAAATTAAACCGAAAGAAGGCACGGTATACTGTCAAACACGGAATATTTGGGGGGGGGTAAAGGAGTAGAGATTAAGAATGTAATCACTATTGTTAAATGAATTAAATACCCGGACAACACAATGTTATTAAGCACTAAGAAATGTCATTAATAATAAAAAAAAATAATTAAATTTAAAACTAAAAGGAGGTCTTGGTTGAGCTGGCTTCTCACACACACACACACACACACAGAGTGCCAGGGGATACTCACGCACGATGGCTTAGACTGGCAACCTTCCTGCCGGTCCTTCAGCATTTTCTCCAGGACTCCGCTCCGGCACCAAACATTAAAAACCGTCTTCCCGTGCTGGTAGCCGACTTCCTGAAGGAGAAAGAAAGGAAAATGCCAGGGACCTGGCCTGCTGCTGGGGGTTGGAAATTAACTCATAGAAATGTGGGTGCATGAGTGAGTTAGGCCTGAGGTGTTCAAAAATAAGACAGGACAATCATTGGACAGGGATGGTCTAAGGTCTCCTGCCTTGAGGCCCCTGCATCCTATGAGTCTATGATATATCATCCATCTGTCCGCCGCTACTCAAAATGAGAGAGAGAAGAGAAAGGAGAAAGATCTATCTATCTATCTATCTATCTATCTATCTATCTATCTATCTATCATCTGTTTCTCTCTTATTTATATCATCTAATCTCTATTTCTCTATCTAATCTTCTATCTCATCTACCTGTCTGTCTGTCTATCTACCTACCTATCTTCTATCCTATCATCTAGCTAGCTATCCATCCATTCTATTATCGATCTATGTAGCTTCTTCATCATCTATCTCTGTCTCTATTCATCATCTGTTTATCCGTCTATCTATCCATCCAACATCTATCTTCCTATCTATCTATCTATCTATCTATCTATCATCTATCTATTTATCTGTCTATCTATCTATCTATCTATCTATCTATCTATCTATCCTCTCTCTCTCTATCGTCTATCATCAATCTACCCTTCTGAGCCATCTACCTATCTTATCTTATCCTATCTATTTATCTATCTATCTATCTCTATCTCTATCTCTATCTCTATCTCTATCTCTATCTCTATTCTATTCTCTATCTCTATCTCTATCTCTATCTCTATCTCTATCTCTATCTCTCTCTATCTCTATCTCTATCTCTATCTCTATCTATCTATCTATCTATCTATCTATCTTAATTTATTTGATTCTTTTTGTTCCTTTTTATTGTTTTAAATGTGGTTTTATATTCTGTAAGCTGCCTTGAGCCGCTATGGGCAAATAGGCAGCAATATAAATTCAATAAATAAATAATAATAAATATCTATCTATCAATCACCAGCGGCCATCCCAAACTGGATCTCTGATTCCCAACAAGCAGTGGGAAAGGACTCCATTCCCCCCCACCCACCCTTCCAGCGTATGCCCAAATAATCCCCTTTTGGGGTAATCAGTCACTTCTGACACTTGGCTTGTGTCAAAACAACAGCAATTTTGAACCTGGGCTGGTGCTTTGAATGCCACCTCCCTTGCCAGCCGTGTATCTTCCCTCCGCAACTTCATTCCCTTTGCTGTCCCTCCCAGCCCCGCAACGCACACAGATTTCATCGAATTTCCCAAAGTCCAGCGTCCCGTAGCGATCTATGGGCGGGCGGATATATTCGCAATAGTCGCTGCTCTTGACCATCTCCAACTGCCGGACGCAACAGACGTAGGCCAGCCGAGTCTGGATCTCGGCCATGTTCAGCACCTGCCCAAAAGAGAGAGAGAGAGAAAGAGAGAAAGAAAGAGAGAGAGAGAGAGAGAGAGAGAGAGAGAGAGAGAGAGAAAGAGAGAGAAAAAGAGAGAGAACGAGAGAGAGAGAAAGAGAGAGAGAGAAAGAGAGAGAAAGAGAAAGAGAGAGAGAAAGAGAGAGAGAGGGAGAGGGAAAGAGAAAGAGAGAGAGAGGGAGAGGGAATGAGAAAGAGAAAGAGAGAGAGAGAGAGAAAGAAAGAGAGAGAGGGAAAGGGAAAGAGAAAGAAAAAGAAGAGAAAGAGAAAGAGAGAGAGAGAGAGAGAAAAAAAGAAAGAGAGATATCATTGCACTTAGTCCTCAATTTACGACAACAATGGGGAGCAGAATTTCCGTACCTAAGCAAAGACGGTTGTTAAGTGAGTTGCTCGGGAGGTTACAAGATGGGGGTTTTTTTTGGCCACAGTTGTTAAGCAAATCAGTGCGGTCATTAAACGAAACATGAAAGTGTTAAGCAAACACGGTTGGGATGGTAGCAAATGGAGACCACGCAACCCCGGGACGCTGCAGCCGTCATAAAATACAATCCGGTTGCCAAGCGCCTGAATTTTCACGTGATTCGCGGGGAATGTTGTAGTGGTCGTAAATGCGAGGACTGGTCTTTTTCGGCGCTGTTGTAACTTTGAGCAGTCACTAAACGAAAGGGGTTGTAAGTAGAGGACCAGCTTAGTGCCAACGGGGGGAAGTCAACCTGCCTTTGCGCAGCCTCCCTTCACCAGCCACTGCAGCTAGTCCTCGACCTTTAACCACCTCACCTTCACTTTCTCCACTAAGGGGTTCCACCGTTTCCACAGCAGCCACCAGCCGGATAGCGCGTCTCCGTAATTGGTGAGGTCCGTCTCGTCTCGGCTGCCCACGTCGATGGCGATGACGATCTTGGCTCCCATGGATCTTGCAACGTCCGCTGTCAGGAAGAAGCAGAAGAAGGGAGTTGGAAGTTGGAAGGGAACCTCAGAGGTCTTCTAGTCCAACCCCTTGCTCAGCCAGGAGACCCTATCTACACCATGTCAGACAGGTGGCCGTCCTTGAAAACTTCCAGTGAATGGAGCACCCACAACTTCTAAAGGCAAGTTGTACCACTGATGAAAAGAATCGCAGAGTTGGGAGGAACCGTGGAGGTCTTCTAATCCAGGGGTCGGCAACCTTAAACACTCAGAGCCACAAAGGTCCTAACCGGAAGCCCCGCTCAATTCTGGAGCCGACCGGAAGTCCAGTTCCCCCACCATAGAGTCTCCTCCTAGCGCGGCGTCCTTTTTCCTCTACCTGTCCTAACCGAAAGCCCTATCAATCATGGAGCCGACCGGCAACAGGGAGCTGCAGCAGAGGAATGAAAGAGCCACATGCGGCTCCAGAGCTGTGGGTTGCTGACCCCTATTTTAGTCCAACCCCCTGCTCAAGCAAGAGACCCTATGCCAGTGTTGACGAACCTTTTCGGCACTGAGTGTGTGCGCGCATGGGGGGCAGCGCATTTGCACACCAGAACCCAGAAGAGCAACAGGCAACGGCTGGTGTGCCTGGATAGATGGCTCTGTGTGCCACTTCCAGCACATGTGCCATAGGTTCACCATTCCGGCCCTGTGCCATCCCAGAAAAGTCCAGTCTCTTCTTAAAAACCTCCAGTGATGGAGCAACCACAACTTCTGGTGGCAAGCTGTTCCACTGACTAATTGTTCTCACTGCCAGGAAACTTCTCTTTAGTTCTAGATTGCTTCTCTCCTTGGTTAGTCTCCCACTTTTTCTCCTGGTGTCTCAATCATTAGAGCAAGGTAAAAGGTAAAGGTTCCCCTCACACGTATGTGCTAGTCGTTCCCGACTCTAGGGGGCGGTGCTCATCTCCGTTTCAAAGCCGAAGAGCCAGCGCTGTCCGAAGACATCTCCGTGGTCCTGTGGCCGGCATGACTCAATGCCAAAGGTGTACGGAACGTTGTTCCCTTCCCACCAAAGGTGGTCCCTATTTTTTCTACTTGCATTTTTTACCTGCTTTCGAACTGCTAGGTTGGCAGAAGCTGGGACAAGTCACGGGAGCTCACCCCGTTTACGCGGCGCTAGGGATTCAAACCGTTGAACTGCCGACCTGTCGATCGACAAACTCAGAGTCTTAGCCCCTGAGCCACCGCCTCCCCCATTAGACCAAACTGGTCTAAAATTAAATTCCTCCAGACCAAATATTTCAAACAAGACTCTGGGCCGGCCAGGAAAAAGTTCCTTTCTCCAAACTCTCCCAATTTCTAGTCCTCCGAGCACAATTCAGGTACCAATTTATGAGGCCTCCACGTTCCTGCTGTTCCCCATTGAAACCCAGGCCTGAAAAGGAAGAAAAGGCTCTTTGTAAGGGAGAAGTGACTCAACGTCCCCCTCAGGGAGGCGAGGGTGAGAAGACAAGGGAAAGCGAGAAAGAAATTTGAAAGAGGCCCGGAGAGCGCAGCCACGACAAAATGCCATTTTAGTTCCCGGCTGGTTGACGGAGCGAGAGATTTAGCGGCTCGGTTTTCAAATCCGCTCTCCGCACAATGCCACTCCGCCTCAAAGAAACAACAATCGCGCTTCGGCTGGCTGGCGCCGACCGAGAGTTTTTGTTTGCTCCTCTTTTTTCAATAGAGGACGGTTGAACACGGTGGACGTCGAGAAAGTGCCGGGAGACCAAACTGACAAAAGCCGGATTCAAATACGCTTCCAGCCGCGTGAGGGACTGGATGTCCTTGGATGAAGGATTTTCCCTTCTTGGCCTCGTCTATTTCGCAGCGGGGGAAGGGAGCAAGAAAAAGCGACAAGAAGTCCTTCACAAACACAGCGGGAAGTTGGGACAGAACACAGGTGAGAGAGAGAGAGTTGGAAGGGACCTTGGAGGTCTTCTAGTCCAACCTCCTGCTCAGGCAGGAGATCCCGGTACTAACACTTCACGTGATGTTGATGTTATCCCTGGGTTGATGATCCCCAAACACGACAAATCCTCTGAAGTGAACTCAAAGATTCCTTTATTAGGAGCGCCGGCAGCTCCGGCAAAAAGTTTCTCTCTCACCGCAGGCTAACAAGTCCGTCCGTCTGTAAGATGAATAGTTGTCTGCCACATCTACTCATCTCCACCCCTGCCTTTTATCCTCAGAGCTAGCAGCGGTGGCTCTTTCGTCCCGAGGACCGGCCCATAGATTTCCACTGCTCTCCTCTCCTCTGCTTTCTGCACATCCTTGCATCAGGCACTGGACTCAGCTGTTCCTCCTCCTCCTCCTCCTCATCAGCCACCTCCAGACCTGGGGGCTGTTGACTCTCCATCTGAGGGCTGACAGACAGCCCAAGCTCTGCCTCCCTCCCTCCCTCCCTCTCTCTCTCTCTCTCTCCAGTTCCACTCCCTCTTCCCCCTCGGAGCTCTGAGATCTTTATCCCCAGAGCGAGGGTGGAGCTTCGCTAGCAGCGGTGGCTCTTTCGTCCCGAGGACCGGCCCATAGATTTCCACTGCTCTCCTCTCCTCTGCTTTCTGCACATCCTTGCATCAGGCACTGGACCCAGCTGTTTCCTCCTCCTCCTCATCAGCCACCTCCAGACCTGGGGGCTGTTGACTCTCCATCTGAGGGCTGACAGACAGCCCAGGCTCTGCCTCTGCCTCTCCCTCTCTCTCCCTCCCTCCCTCCCTCCCTCTCTCTCTCTTTGACAGCTCCATTCCCTCTTCCCCCTCGGACCTCTCAGGTTGCCTTGATGCTGATCCTGACTCCCACTCCTCTTCCTCCTCCTCCTCTGATTCGGCTGTTGGAGGGGCCGGTGGCCGACAGGCCACAACGCTAGGATTCCAAGATCCCTCTCACAACTGCTACTGTTGGTCCGGGTACCACCTATGCTATACCTGTCCATTTGGCTTTTCCTGGATGTGAAGCTGCAGGAATTCATGGACGGACAAGAATCCCATGTCAAAGGAACAGGAATCCCCCGAGTACCTGGGAGGTTGTTGATATAACCGCCGTCCATTAGGAGATGTCCGTCTTTGGGGTCGCAGAGAGGAGGCAAGTAACCGGAGAGAGAGACATGCTGGCCCTGATGTAACGCCACAGGCAACCTTTGAAGGGGAGGAGAATAGATCCGGAATAACAAATCTGTGGTAACTTCCCAGCTACCCTCGTTCCCAACATGGAGGGCTAGATCTCAGTTGGCCATCACCTCCTCCTGTCATAATTCTTATGGGTCGTCGTCGTGGTACTTAAGGCCACAATTGAGCCTAAAATTCATGTCGCTAAACGAGACGTTTGCTCAGTGAGTTTTCCCCCCATTTTATGACTTTCTTTGCCGTGGCTGTTAAGAGCATCCCTGCAGTTCTTCAGCTAGTAACGTGGTGGTTAAGTGAATCTGAACTTTGCCAGTCAAAAGGTCGCAAAAGGGGGATCATGTGACACCCCCCCCCCATGGGGACGCTGCAACCGTCATAGATTGAGTCATTTGCCAAGCGTCTGAATTTTGAATACCTGCAATGGTCGTAAGTGTGAAAGACAGTCCTAAGTCCACTTTTTCGGTGCCGTTGTAACTTCAAACAGTCATTTAAATAGAACAGAATAACAGAGTTGGAAGGGACCTTGGAGGTCTTCTAGTCCAACCCCCTGCTTAGTCAGAAAACCCTCCACCACTTCAGACTGTTGAACTGTTGTAAGTCAAGGACCAGAGGTGGTATTCAGCAGGTTCTGACCAGTTCTGGAGAAATTTTGGTAGCGGAAATTTTGAGTAGTTCGGAGAACCGGTAGTAAAAATTCTGACTGGCCCCGCCCCCATCTATTCTCTGCCTCCCAAGTCCCGGCTGATCGGGAGGGAATGGGGATTTTGCAGTAACCTTCCCCTGGAGTGGGGATTTTGCAGTAACCTTCCCCTGGAGTGGGGAGGGAATGGGGATTTTGCAGTAACCTTCCCCTGGAGTGGGGAGGGAATGGGGATTTTGCAGTATCCTTTCCCTGGAGTGGGGAGGGAATGGGATTTTGCAGTAACCTTCCTCTGCCACGCCCACCAAGCCATGCCACGCCCATCAAGCCACACCCACAGAACCGGTAGTAAAAAAATTTGAATCCCGCCACTGTCGAGGACTGCTGTAAATTATCTCACCAGGTTGCCCAATGACCTTGGGCCAAACTTTGGCGAGGGCAGAAGAAATAAATTTGCTTCGGTTGGGCTTCTCCCCAAGGTAGGTTTGGGGAGCAGACCAGACAGTCCGAGAGGAAACTCATCCTGGGCAGCCGGATTCTGCCGAAAGCCACTCGGTCTTCCTGCCAAGCCGCGTGGCACGGAAAGAATCTGCCGCTTTCTTAAATTGGGTCCATTCGTTCCCTTCGGCCCCGTAATGGGGAGATTTATCACCGTTAGAAGCCGAATTGTTTAAATCAGCAGAAAAGGCTTGGATTTGCTCCCAAGGAGGGTTGGGAAGGTGGAAAAATCCGAGCCTTCCCTAAATCACGGCTCGGATGAACCAGCAGGGTGGAAGTTTGCGTCGTTGCTAAGAGTTCGGGGTTGTTTTCTTGAACCCCGAGAAAGGAAGCGAAACAGATCCTCAGCAGGGCGAAAGAATCAACCCACGGATCTGGGGACGCTCGGCGTGATTTTCAAGGCGGTCGTTTTGCGGTTGGGGAGGATTCGGAAATAAAGGCCGCCCCGCCCGGCCAAGATGCTGTCAAGTCAGTGGTTTATTGGCGGATGGGAACTAAAGTCAACGAAAAGTCTTTTAATTAGTTAATTACAATTCTAGGCCATTTAGCACTCGGAAGGCAGCATCAAGCCGGGAGTGGGGGTGTGGGGGTGGGGGGCTTAGCGAGGTTCCTTCTCTTGCTTTCATCTTGGTTCCTTCCAAGAGTCAATTAGAGAAATAAAGAAGAAAGAGAATTTATTACCCCGTTTCTCCCAAAATAAGACCTCCCCTGATAATAAGCCTTTTGAGCACATGGCAATAAGGCCAAGTGCTTATTTCAGGGTTCAAAAAATATATATAAGACAGGGTCTTATTTTCGGGGGAAAACACGGTACTTATTTTTTTTTTAGATGTGTGACGTAAGGGGGAGGAAACAGTTTATTCTTTGATTTACAGATAGTCCTCGGCTGGCAACAGTTTTCTTAGTGACCGGTTCAAAGTTACAATGGCACTGGAAAAGGAGACTTGTGACCGTTTTTCACACTTACGACCAGTAGTGGGTTCCTCTTAACTTCGCTACCAGTTCGGAACTGGAAGCGTGCGCTTGTGCGCTTCGCTCGCCGGGGCGAACTGAGAGAAACCCACCACTGCTGACAATCATTGCAAGCATCCCTATGGTCACCGGATGAAAATTCAGACGCTTGGCAACGGGTTCATATTTATGACGGCCGCAGCGTCCCGGTTAAGGTCCCGGGATCCCCTTTTGCGGCCTATGGTCTATAAAGAGCCTATCAGCCTTCCTTGCCCAAATCCCACCCACCCCCAGGCCTACCGTCCGTGTGGATCCTCATAGCTGAGGCGGTGATATCTGTGGTGATGATGAAGAAAGGAATCCAGAGATCCTACCACACGGAAAGAGCTCGTTAGAGAGAGATGGATCAACGAGAAGCAGATCATTCAAAACCGGATCTGAACATCCCGAGGATGCCCGGGGATGCCCAGTTGCCTGCTGAGCCTGTAGACCTCACCTCTATGAGTGAGGGGTAGCACACTGGAAAAGCTGCTGGTGACCCTCGCGGTCCTCAGCCGTTGCTGGTGCTGAGAGGCAGCGTAAGAATGACTTGCCTGCCTTCCTTTTAATCTAATTCTTATAGAAGAAGCTTTTAGCAAGATAAAGGCAGTAGAAATATTAGGGGAAAAAGGAGAGGAGAGGAGAGGAAGAAGAGAGAGAAAGGGAGAGGAGAGGAGAGGAAAAAAGAGAAAGAGAATGGGAGAGGAGAGGAGAGGAAGGAAAAGGGAAAGGGAGAGGAGAGGAGAGGAGAGGAGGGGAGGAGAGGAGAGGAGAGGAGAGAGAAAGGGAGAGGGAGAAGAAAGGAGAGGAAGGAGAAGAGAAAGGGAGAGAGAGGAGGGGAGAGAAGAGGAAGGAAAAAGGAAAGGGAAAGGGATAGGAGAGGAACACGAAGAGAGAGAGAAAGAGAAAGGGAGAGGGAGAGGAGAGGGAAAAGAGAAAGGAAAGGGAAAGGGAAAGGGAGAGGAGAGGAAGGAGAAGAGAGAGAAAGGGAAAGGGAGAGAAGGAGAAGAAAGAGAAAGGGAGACGGAGAGGAGAAGAGAGGATAAAAGAAAGGAGTGAGAAAAGGAGAAGAGAGGAAGAAAAAAGGAGCAAGGAGAAGAGAGGGAAAAGGGAAGGGAGAAAGCTTCCCATCTTTTTTTTTTTTTTAATAAAATGGTTATAAACCCATTTATATTTCCCCCTTTGCCTGTAAGGTTATATCACTCTTTCCTTCTTTCCATAAACTACCCTTCTCTTCCCTGGAGACCTAGTTCCCTGCGCAGATGTAGACCCTGGATTAACACCGTCCTTTAGCGAGGACTCCATGGTGCCGAAGGGTGAAAAACGGAAAGAGGCCAGGCGCTCCCCCAGTGTGGCGTTGTGCCACTCAAGAGATAGTCTGTGTGTCTCTCTCTCATCTCGATTACGGGAGGGAATTACAAGCCGAACTTGCAACCTCATTTACAGGTTTTTTGTACACTTCTTTCCATCGCTCTCTGACCCACACAGTTGCTAGACACTAATCACTGGGTTGGTTTTTTTTAACACCTCCACTTGACAAGGTTGCTCGTGAGGATAACGGAGGATCAAATTTCATGTCTGTCAAACGGGGACTCTCGGCCTGGCCAAGGGCTAAATTTGTTTCCCCACCGTTGACCCTGAAGGAAACTGACAACTTTGAAAATGGATGCATTAAAAAAAAACAGCTTCTGGTGGCAAGAATAGAATAGAATAGAATAGAATAGAATAGAATAGAATAGAATAGAATAGAATAGAGTAGAGTAGAGTAGAGTAGAGTAGAGTAGAGTAGAATAGAATAGAAAAGAGTAGAGTAGAGTAGAGTAGAGTAGAGTAGAGTAGAGTAGAGTAGATAGAATAGAATAGAAATTAGGAATGGAATGGAATGGAATGGAATGGAAGAGAAGAGAAGAGAAGAGAAGAGAAGAGAAGAGAAGAGAAGAGAAGAGAAGAGAAGAGAAGAGAAATTAGGAATGGAATGGAATGGAATGGAGTGGAGTGGGGTGGAGTGGAGTGGAGTGGAGTGGAGTGGAGTGGAGTGGAGTGGAAGGAAGGGAGGGAAGGGAAGAAGAGAAGAGAAGAGAAGAGAAGGAAGAGAAGAGAAGAGAAGAGAAGAGAAGAGAAGAGAAGAGAAGAGAAGAGAAGAGAATTCTTTATTGCCCAAGTGTGATTGGACATCTTTGGTGCATATGCTCTTAGTGTACATCAGGAGAATAAAATATATTCATTAAGAATCATAAGATACAACACTTAGTGATAAGTCAAGGTTACTAATAAGCTATCAAATCATACTAAGAAACAAATAAAAACAATATAAATTGAGAGATACAAGCAACATGGTTATAGTAATAAGTGGGAAGCGATAGATACTAGTAAGGAAGAGAAGAAGAATAGTAATACAGTCTTAGTAAATAATTTGACAGTGTTGTGGGAATTAGTTGTTAAGTGGAGTGATGGCATTTGGGGAAAAAACTGTCCTTGTGTCTCGTTGTTCTGGTGTGCAGTGCCCTATGGCGTAAAACCCCAAGCTTAAATGATACACACCGTCCATCTGAAAGCTTTCCCCTCGCCCACCACACAAGTCAAAAACAGAAGAGTAAACATACCTCAATCTGCTTATCTCTGAAGATGGCGCTGACACCGTTATTAAACGAGGCTCCGGAGAACATGGACGTGATGGGGTAGGTCAAATCGAGAACCGTTTTGAACACCGAATTCATGTTCTGCAAAGGGAGCAAAACTGGTGATTCCAGAAGCACGGGGGGGGGGGGGGAGAGGGAGAGAACAGGACCCCAAGATCGGATCCTGCAAAGCTAGATTAATTTAGCTTTGGACAGCGGAGCGGGGAAAGGAGAGGCTTAAGAGGGCATTTGTGGGGGTGTCAATTCATCTGCTGAAGATTTGGGGTGAGGTATTTCAGGACAAAGGGACGCGATGGCTCAATTGCTAAGATGCTGAGCTTGTCGATTGAAAGGCCGGCAGTTCAGCGGTTCGAATCCCTAGTGCCGTGTAATGGGGCGAGCTCCCGTTGACTTGTCCCAGCTTCTGCCAACCTAGCAGTTCGAAAGCACGTAAAAAAATGCAAGTAGAAAAATAGGGACCACCTTTGGTGGGAAGGGAACAGCGTTCCGTGCGCCTTTGGTGTTAAGTCATGCCGGCTACATGACCACGGAGACGTCTTCGGACAGCGCTGGCTCTTCGGCTTTGATACGGAGATGAGCACCGCCCCCTAGAGTCGGGAACGACTAGCACATATGTGCAAGAGGAATTTTTACATTTATCTTTATTTCAGGACAAGTCACTCAGGGCAAATCTGTTGGGTACATGATTAGTTGGGAGGGGAAGGGATCCCCGACATCCCTGTGTGGCTGGTTGCCAGTTGGTTACAAGATCCGCTTCGGTTTCCCAAACCAAGCGGCCTTTTTTGTGTGTCCCTTCACTTCCACTGCACGTTGTGTTGAAGTCAACCAAACACCGGGGTTTTTTTGCGTTAACAAGGAGAAGGACCGAGAGAGATGGAAGTGAGCGGGACACAAAGAATGTGGGGTGTGTTCATCGCAGGCTTGTTGGCCTAAAGCAGAGGTGGGTGGACGGACGGCATCACTTTACAGGCAGTCCTCGATTTACGACCGCAATCGAATGAAACTTTTCCGTCGCTACATGAGACGGTTGTTAAGCAAATCTCGCCCCCCCCCCCCCGTTTTACTACCTATCTTGCCTTCTGACCGTTTCGATCAAAATTCGGATGCTTGGCAACTGACTCATCATTACGACGGTGGCAGCGTCCCGGGGTGGGGTGGGGGTGTCACGTGATCCCCCTTTTGCGACCGTCTTGACGAGACAGATTCACTTAACAACCGGGTGACGAATGCAAACAATGGCAGCGCTTCCCTTATCCCCCGGGAGGGCAAGAAAAGTCGTAAAACGGGGCAAACTCCCTTAACAACTCCCTTGCTTATTAGCGGCGGGAAATTTGGGGTGTTCATCGTAAGTCGAGGACGACCTGTATAGTACATTCTATTATACATATATACATTATACAACGCAATTACAAGAGATAACACAGTAACGCAAACCAAGGACGATACAAAAAAGAAAAAAAGAAGAAAAAAAAAACAACAACAACAGAAAGTGCCCAAACAAAAAGTTATACACAGTATTTCGATTTCTGGACTTTATTTTTAAGCTTCATTTCCTGTGACCTGGTTGCTATTGATTGATGCCCTCCTGCCAAAGAAAGCAGGAGGATTGTGTGTCTTTGTGTTTGTGGGTCTCTGTGTGTGCCCGTTTGCATGTTCTAAAAATACCCCAAACCTCTTTTCTGCCCCCAGAGCCATCTCCGGCCTTGTTTTAGCATGAGTTGACAGGTGGAAACGACACAGGCGGAGCTGGTAGAGACAAGGAAGAGGTAATGCAAGGTCCAGGCTCGAGGGTCTGGGGGCAAGAGAGCACCCACCCACCCCACTCGCCCCCATTTTGCACAGTCAAGCGTGCCAGGGCAACCTCAGCTCTACAATGGGGCAGGACCAATTCCCTCTCCCCTCTTCGCTTTTCTCCTTTATTCGCCTCTTTCTCTCTTCTCCTCTCCTCCCCTTGCTGCTTTTTTCTTCCTCCTCGCCTCTCTCCTCTCCCCTCTCTTCTCCTCTTGTCTCTTCACTTTTCTCCTTTATTCTCCTGTTCTCCTCTCCTCCCTTGCTCTTTTTTTCTTCCTCCTCTCTCTTCTCCCCTTTTCTCCTTTCCTCCCCTCCCCTTGCTTTTTTCTTCCTCCTCTCCTCTCTTCTCTTCACTTTTCTCCGTTCCTCTCCTCCCCGTCCTCTTTTTTTCTTCCTCCTCTCATATCTCCTCTCCTTTCCCCTCTCTTCTCTTCTCCTCTCCTTTCTTCACTTTTCTCCTTTATTCTCGTCCTTCTTCTCCTCTTCTCCCCTAGCTCCTTTTTTCTTACTCCTCTCCCCTCTCTTCTGTTCACTCTTCTCCATTCTTTTCTTCACTTTTCTCTTTTATTCTCCTGTTCTCCTCTCCACTCTTCTCCACTTTTCTTCTTTCCTCTCCTCCCCTTCCTCTTTTTTCTTCTTCCTCCTCCTCTCTTCACTCTTCTCCACTTTTCTCCTTTCCTCTCCTCTCCTTTTCACTCTTCTCCTTGGATCTCATCTCTCCTCTGTTCTCCTCTCCTCCCTTCCCCTCGCTCCTTTCTTTTTTTCTCCTCCTTTTCTCCTCCTCCTCCTCCCCAATAAAGTCAGGGACTGGCTGTCTTTGGAACCAGGGACCTGTCACGTCCCTTCTGCTCGCAGGCATTTTTGCCGTACCAAGGATGTTTGGCACTGAGCATCACACCTGTTTCCGCTTTGGCCGGCCGCCTCCTAAGCTATTGTGGGTCACAAGACAAGAGAAGAGAGAGACAGGTTGCAGCCTTGCATTGAGGGCCTCGGCCCCCCAAAAAAATAAAAAGAGGGGAGACGGGTCATCCTCGACTTACAGCCATTCTTTTAGTGACCATTTGAAGTTACGACGGCACTGAGAAATGGCGGCTTGTGACCGTTGTTCACACTTAATGACCGTCGCAGCATCCCCAAGGTCACACAATCAAAATTCGGACACTTGTCAACTGACTCGTACTTACGACAATCGCAGTGTCCCCGGGGAGGCGGGGTGGGGGGGGTCATGCGATTTTCTTTGGTGACTTTCTGACAATTAAAATCAACGGGGGAGCCCGATTCGCTTAACGGCCATGCTACAAATTTAACAGCTGCAGCGATTCCTTTAACGTTTAACGTGTGGGCCTGCCCATAAAAATTCACTTAACAAATGTCTCGCTTAGCAACATGAATTGGGGGGCTCCACTGTGGCCGTAACAGCAAACACGATAAAAATCACTCAATGCCAGCCATTACCTCAATTCCTTCTAAGCAGGGCAGCATGTGGAAGGAGAGAAAGAGAAAAGAAAATGAAGAGAAAGACGAGCCGGAGGGGAGAGGTATTAAACGCGGAGCAAAGGTTTTAGATAGGCAGTCTGCTCTACCATTAGACTTGAAATCAAGAAACAGTGAGTTCTAGTTCTGCTTTAGGCAGAAAGCCAGCTGGGTGACTTTGGGCCAATCACCAGGAGACGTGAGTTCTAGTCCCGCCTTAGGCACGAAAGCCAGCTGGGTGACTTTGGGCCAATCACCAGGAGACGTGAGTTCTAGTCCCGCCTTAGGCACGAAAGCCAGCTGGGTGACTTTGGGCCAATCTCCAGGAGACGTGAGTTCTAGTTCTGCTTTAGGCACGAAAGCCAGCTGGGTGACTTTGGGCCAATCACCAGGAGACGTGAGTTCTAGTCCAGCCTTAGGCACGAAAGCCCAGCTGGGTGACTTTGGGCCAATCTCCAGGAGACGTGAGTTCTAGTCCAGCCTTAGGCACGAAAACCACCTGGGTGACATTGGGCCAGTCCCTCCCTCTCGGCCCAGTCTACCTTACAGGATTGTTGCTGTGGGGAAAATAGGAAGAGGAAGGGATATTATGTATGTTGACCCCCTTGAGTTATTTTTAAAGTAATAAAGACAGGATAAGGGGGAAAAATATCTAAAATAAAATATACCAATACTTTCCATACTCCCTAAAGTCCAGCTTTAAGGAGAGACTGAATAGCCAGAAAGGATCCACTCAGCAACCCAGGGAGTGAAATGAGAGAATAGTGGGGTCCTTTTGCAGACGTTTCATGACCCAACTAGGTAACATCATCAGTGCTAGAAGGCAGGGTTTTTTTGCTCTTATTTTTACACCCGACTGGCTCGACTGGCAATGAGGTATCTCTTACCATGGCCCACTGCCGAGCTTTGATCCTCATCTGGGTGTAACTCCGCTCTTCCGCGTACAGGGCGCCCATGAAGGAACCGATGGACGTGCCACCGATCATGTCAATGGGGATTCCAGCCTCGTTCAGCGCTCTGATCACCCCAACTTGGGAGCACCCTCTGGAGAGGCAAGAGCAGCAGAGTTGGGGAAAAGAAAGGTTTTTTTAAAAAAACAAACAAACAAACAAACATTTAATTTCTTGCAGTGTACATTTTAAGAAAGACTCCTGTTCGCTAACAGAGGAAAGCGACGACGCTCACAAGAAGCTGGACGATGAACTGCAATCAGTTTCGGTTTACAGAAAAGTCCTTTCCCAAATTCCCAAATTCGGTGCGAGGAATTTTCTTTCTTGGCTTCGTAGGAAACGAACAAGGCAAGATGGGTGTCAAGTTTCCGAAAGATGCCCTAATTAATTCATGAGCCATGATCCAAACTTCAAAGGAAATATAGTCATTTATTAGGACCAACATTCCGGCAATACTCGGATGCAGTTAGGACTGATCCCACGTAGATTTACGTTCCTCTATGACCCTGTCTCTCCCCTCCTCTCTGGCCATGTCATAAATCACATTCTCCAATTAACCACTTTGGCTGGCTGTGAAACCTAACACCCTCCTTCTGATTGCGGTCAGGAAGAATGTATGGAATGCACTTCAGTTCTCCCTCCCTCCTGCTCACGGCAACTTGAAAGCTTTGCAAGTTGACAGTGGGTTCTTAAACTGCAAAGCAGTTAAACCCAGATTGAGTTGCACGAGAACTTCCAGATGACCAGAAAAGAAAAAAGGAAAGTGCCTTTGCTAAAATCCGACTTTTCTGGAGATTCGGGGGGTGACCGGAAGGACCCAGACTTAACTAGCCAGCAGAAAAAAGGATTATCACTCCAACCAACTCAAGAGATGGTGGTGGGGGAAAGCTTCATTCGGAACTGGGAATTCAAGATGCACTTCAAGTGCTTGGCAACCGTGGTTAATTTATCATAGTTTCTCTTGGTCCTCTGAATGCACAGTTTTGCAATTACAGTTTGCTGGGTTTCCGGCAAAGGCACCCGTTTGGCGGAATGCATCCAGACTTACGGATTGCGTGATTGGCTTAATGGCTGCTGTTTAAAAAAAAGGGGCTGTAAGGCCAGGTCCTCGACTTAAGGGCTGTCACAACTTCTCAGAAAAGATTCGCAGGGGTTAAGAACGCGGTACTTGCAGGCTAATTCTGCTGACCGCCAGCAGTTCGATCCTGACCGGCTCAAGGTGGACTCGTCCTTCCGTCCTTCCGAGATGGGTAAAAATGAGGACCCAGATTGTTGGGGGCAATAAGCTGACTCTCTAAACCGCTTAGAGAGGGCTGTAAAAGCACTGTAAAGCAGTATATAAATCTAAGCTTATATACCGCTTTACAGTATAAAGTGGTATATAAGTCTAAGCTGTGGCTCTTGCTTGCAAGCGAACAAGCAACCCGAAGGAAGAACAAAAAAAATTACCATAACTTGATCTCTGACGAGTTTGTGTTTCAGAAGACTTTCAGCTAGGTGTTGGGGGTTCACTCCCGTCTCTCGCCCCCCCACCCCTCCCTCCCCACCAATGCCTGGAGGTGCTGCTGCTGCTCCTCCTCCACTGGGATCAAGCGAAGGAAGGGAGGAAGGGAGGGATCTAGGATGCGAACAAAAGGAAGAGAGGCAGAAACAGCTCTGAATTGCTGGAACAAACGTGTGGGCGATTTTAACTTATGGCATTTCTCCCAAAATACTAGAACAATCAAACGAGGGAATTGGAGCCAGGAACTAATTACCCCTCTGAAGAGTACAGGAGACAAGAAAATTCCAAGGTTCATTTGGTGGCACACAGCGGCAGCCATCAGCCCAACCTACCCCGCCCTACCCTGCCACCCGAACGGCTCCGACAGACAAAAAGAGGGTGACATTTTCAAGAGCCGGTTGCAAAGCCCCCAAGCTCTTAAATTATCTCAAACCTGAGCAGTTTCACGGAGGATGTAAGAGGGAGGAGGACGGGAAGCTGCTTTTCAGGGGATGCAAGGTTACCGAACCGGGAAAGCAGAGAAAGGAGGCAGAGAGGGGAAGGAAAATAAGAGCCTGGTGGAGCAGTGGACTAAAGCGCTGTTAAAGTAGTATTTAGCTGCCAGCTGCCTGCAACTACTGCGAGTTCAAATCTCACCAGGCTCAAGGTTGACTCAGCCTTCCATCCTTCCGAGGTAGGTAAAATGAGGACCCGGATTGTGGGGGCAATAAGCTGACTTTGTATAAAAAAAGAACACCGCTTAGGGGGGGCAAAAGCCCTACTAAGCAGGTATATACAAAAGTATGAAGGCTATTGCTTAAAAGCATTGTAAGCCGCCCTGAGTCTCAGGAGGAGGGCGGCATATAAATCGAACCAATAAATAAGTAAGTAAGTAAGTAAGTAAGTAAGTAAGTAAGTAAGTAAGTAAGTAAGAAAAATGTAGGGATCCTGAAATCAACCTTGGTGGGATGAAAAATAAAACAACAACAACAAAAAAAGCCGTTTTGAAATCATCTTGTCTTTCGAAACCAGAGTTCTGGTGCAAATTTCGAGTGAGGTTTTTTTTTTTTAGAAATGACAGCTTAGTTTCTGCAGCGGGTTGAATTCTGACCCCAAGGACAGATTGCAATGGCATTGTGAGTGGGGCGCACAGAACGGGTGTATGCCAACTGTTTTTAAGTGGGCTGTACAAGGGTAGCCGTAATGCCATCTAATCCAACCCCCCCCTGCTTGATTGAGGAATCTTGATTAAAGCAATCTGGATCAGTGGTGAAATCCAATTTTTTTTACTACCGGTTCTGTGGATGTGGCTTGGTAGGCGTGGCTTGGTGGGCATGGCAAGGGAAAGATACTGCAAAATCCCCCTTCCCTCCCCACTCCTGGGGGAAGGATACTGCAAAATTGCCCCCGAGTTGCCCCCGGAGATACGGCGGATCCCGGATCTGCATGCTTTCCGCCGTGCCTTAAAGACGTTTTTGTTTCATCAAGCCGGGCTGACCTGACCTAACTTTTTAAATTGTTTTAATCTTAAATGGTTAAATTATGGGTTTTAATATAGGGGTGTTTTAACTGTGGGCCAAATTAATTTAATCGGTTTTTAATATTGTTTTAATTTTTGTATTTTCTGTATTTTATCTGCTGGCTGTTCACCGCCCCGAGTCCTTCGGGAGAAGGGCGGTATACAAATATAATAAACAAACAAACAAACAAAATCCCCATTCCGTCCCCACTCCTGGGGGAAGGATACTGCAAATTCCCACCCCACTCTGGGGCCAGCCAGAGGTGGCATTTGCCGGTTCTCCTGGAGCGGGGTGGGAACGGAGATTTTGCAGTATCCTTCCCCTGCCACGCCCATTCAAGCCACACCCACAGAACCGGTAGTAAAAAAAAATTGAATTTCACCACTGGATGTAACCATTGGAAAAGTGGGGAGGGGAGGAGGAGGAGATAGATAAGGAGAAGAAAGACATGGAGAAGGAGATAGAGGAGGAGGAGGAGAAGGAGAAAGACAAGGAGATGATAAAGGAGAAGAAGAACAAGAAGGAGAAGTTCGTCAAGGAAAAGGAGAAGAAGAAGATAGGAAGAGAAGATAAAGGAGGAGGAGAGGAGAAGGAAAAGGGGGAAGGAATAGAAGAAGAAAGAGGAGAACGAGAACGAGAGAAAGAGGATGGTCAAGAAGAAGAACAAGAAACAGAAGATAGTTGAGGAGAAGGAGAAGATAGAGAAGGAGAAGATAGAGAAGGAGAAGGAGGAGAAAGATCCAGCCATTTGATGCTGTCGCGGTGCAATGAAGAAGGCTGAAGGATCCGGTTTTCCCAGGGAACATCAGATTCAGGATATCCCTGGCCAAGAGGCCTTTCAAAGCCACTCTTACCGTGCGCCACCTCCTCCGAGGACCAAAGCAACAGCATTCCCAGTCAAGACACGAGCTAGCCGGGAGAAGTCGGAGTGTCTGTCGGCTGGTTTCTGGAAGACGCGTTCGTACATTTCTTTCTGCAAGCGGGAAACCAGAGATCAACACAATACCGTTAACACCGTAGGAAGGAAAGCAGGAATACGGCTGAGCGGGCAAAAGGTTTCTGGGTGTGTTGGTTGATAGATTTAGTACAGGGGTCTGCAACCTTAAACACTGAAAGAGCCATTTGGACCCGTTTCCCACAGAAAAGAAAACACCGGGAGTCACAAAACCCTTCCCGTCCCTGACTATTTTTTGAGCATATGTAGTTGAATTAAACGATCTGTTTTCTTCTGAATTGGATTTATCCATGCTTGGCCTATTGGGTGTTGAAAAGCTCAATGAATCGCGTTGTCAGCGTCCCAGCACTGACATATATTAGCAGAGGAGAAGCTTGAACTTTTGCCTACTTAATCCCTTTGAAGATTCTCTCTCCTCGGAGATGGGAGGAGGGGAAACATTCCTGTGATCTGACGGAGGAGGGATGAGGAAAGTGGCTTGGAAGATAGCCAATGAGACGCAGAGAATTGGGGATCGGAAAGGGAGGGATTGGGGGGGCAAAGGTCAGTACTGACCGCGCAAGAGCCAGGGTCGGATCACTATGCTCAATAAAGAGAAAATTTCCTTAAAGATCGGCAGTTTGCAAATTCCTTTATTTTGAGATAGCATCGAAACCTGACACGCGTGCCAGTGGGTGTCGGACATTGGCGGTTGTGACGCATATTTTGAGTGATAGGGAGCCGCAGCAGAGGGGTGAAAGAGCCACATGCGGCTCCAGAGCCGCAGGTTGCTGACCCCTGATTTAGTACAAGCAAAATGCAGAAGATCCCCAGTTTTTTTTTTATTTAAAGTGCCCGTTCTCTTCGTTCAGTGCCCTCAGCAGGAAATCTTACATCAATCACACCTAAGCACAATATTTTTGGAGCCATCCTCTGTATATAAGTTTTACCTTCACAGACACCAGTGAATAACCAAAGGGGACCATTTTTATGGTTAATCTTCCATTCGACTTACAGTCTGGGACAGCTAAAAACTTAACAGTCCTAACCAAGGACCTAAGAGCTGTTAAGGTAACGTCTGAATATATAAGCTGTTCCGAGTAAGGTGGGTTTTTTTGTTTTGTTTTACAAAGCCAGGATATTCAGGTCTAATAAATTCAAAATTTCCATCTTTCTAGGCAGCTTTTTGGAGATTGCTCCAAGGGTTCCTATTACTATTGGTACAACCACACTGATTTCGTCCTCCCCAGTCGATCAACTTTAATTTCCTTTTTTTTGTTTTTTTTTTCCTTTTTATTAATATAAATAAAAAAGAGCAACATATTCAAAATCCATATAGAAAAGTGTGTTGTCTGGTGACAGTTCTTTTGAGTAATAAGCATCACAGTAACGATAATAGTATTCTCTAATAGTACTCTCATAATAACAGTGCTTTTCCCTCATAACATCAATGCATATTAATTTGATTTATACCTTTTCAAATCACGAAATTTTGTTATTTTTTTTCCCTAGCTGTTTCTCTTCGATTCGTGCATCGCCTGGTAATTGCAATATCGATAAACCAGGGAAGGAGAGAAGGAAGGAGATGGGAGGGAGGGAGGGAGAGGGAGGAAGGGAGAAGGAAAAGGAAGGAAGGAAGGAAGGAAGGAAGGAAGGAAGGAAGGAAGAATGAAAAAAGAAGGCAGGGAGCGAGGGAGGGAGGGAGGAGATGAAAAAAGAGAGAGAGGGTGGAAGGAAAGAAGGGAAGGAGATGGAATAGCCATAGCACTTAGACTTATTAGCGCTTCACAGTGCTTGAAGTCCTCTCTAAGCAGTTTACAATCTGGTCCTCATTTTACCCACCTCGGAAGGATGGAAGGCTGAGTCAACCTTGAGCCTGGTGAGTTTTGAACTGCAAAATTGCAGCAGCTGGCAGTCAGCAGAAGTAGCCTGCAGTACTGCACTCTAACCACTGCGCCACCATGGCAGAAGGAAGGAAGGAGGAAGAGAAGGAAGGAGATGAAGAGAAGGGAGGGAGAAAGGAAGGGAGGGAGGAAAGAAGGGAAGGAGATGGAAAGAGAAAGGAAGGAGGGAAGGGAAGGGAAGAAGGGGAAGGGAAGGAAGAAGGAAGGAAGGAAGGAAGGAAGGAAGGAAGGAAGGAAGGAAGGAAGGAAGGAAGGAAGGACATGGATGCCAACAGAGTTGGGTGACACCACAGCCAATGGGGGTTTTCCTTGCATACCAGTCAGGCATGGATCGGGGACCCGCCGTCATGCGGCCTCTTACCAATTTGGGCAGGCTCCGTCGGGAGAAGACTCGGCGAGGGCAGCGGAGGTGAAGGTGGGCCGAGCACCAGCTGCGCATGTTGAGCCACTCCACGGTCCTGGAAGGAAGAGATCCGTCTTCGCGATGCAGCAAGATCAGCTGTTTCTGAGCTCGGACCGCCGTGTTCTCCAGCATCCGTTCCAACTGGTACAGAAAGTGGGGGGGGGAAAGGTCAGTTGATCATTAAGGGGGAACGTAGGGTGGAGTCGGGAGAGGGAGGGAGGGGCTCTTCCCCAGAGGGCAAAGAGGTCATGGACCTTACAATGTCCGGTGGGCAATAATTTTGTATGTCTAAATCAGGGGTCTGCAACCTTAAACACTCAAAAGAGCCATTTGGACTAATTTTCCACAGAAAAGAAAACACCGGGAGCCACAAAACCCTTCCCATGCCTAACTATTTCTTGAGCGGCCACAAAACTAGCATATGTAGTTGAATTAAATGTTCTGTTTTCTTCTGAAACTTTTCTTTTTTTGGATTTATCCATGGTTGGCCTACCTTCTGATTGGTATCAGAATTGTGTATTGAATAATGAAATCATGAATGATTGTATCTTAATACAAATAGAAGTAAAGAGTGAAATATGGGAGGTAAGTTAAAAGTGAGCAAGATTCGAAGCACCAAAGTGGGAGAGAGCTGCTGGATAGAAAGAAAGCGTCTTTTAATGAAAGGGTGATATGATTAAAAGTTAGAACGGAGATAGAAAATAAGAGAAAGGGGGAATATGAGTGTATACATTTTTACATAATAAAATAAAAGCAATAACAAGAGGGAAGCTTAGAAATTGAATGGCGGTATTATGATGTACGATCCAATAATATAAATATAAATAAAATAATAAAAAATAAATTTATATGGCGGCATATAAATCAAATAAAAAAAAATATGGTGAATGGCATTAAAGCATTAAAGCAATATATTAAAACATGGAATGATTAAATAATGATAAACTACAACACTATAAATGTGTATTATTATTAGAAATATATAAGTAGGTTGAATGTTAATTTTTTTTTTACTTGTTCCAGCGCATCTCACCTCTCCGACGGTCGGCTCCTGCTCCCCCAGGCCCACGATCAAGATGCAGTCGGCCTGCCGGATACAGCGCTGAGTCCATGGGGTGAGGCTGCTGTCTGACTGGTAGAGCACAATGCGATGCACGTCTTCCTGCTGGCCCAACCAGTTGGACAGCCGATACTCGTGGATGCTAAGGGAGGAGAAGGGCAGAAGAGGAAGGAGAAGGCTGTGAATTTTTTCGAAGCTGGTCACGCAGCATCAGCTGCAACCTGCTGGACAGGTGGGAAGCCTAGAAGAGTCTTCCCAGCGTCCTCGGCTTCTGCAATTTAAGGGACTCGTGGGGGATTAAAGTTTAAGCAACTCCTCTGCTCCATACAATCCCCCTTCCCAGTTTCCCACAGCGCTAAATGTGGTCGGCCTGGAGGCCCAATGCAAAAGATGGCTTCCAGGCCTGACATCAAGTTTTTACGGCTTGCTGACATGGTTCAGGGGACGATGACAGTCCTTACCTGTCCAGAGCCGCGGAGCCAAGCTGCTGCTTGATGTTGTCGCTGGTCAGCAGAAGGGTGGGACCTGAGAAGAAGACAATAAGCCACTTAACAAACGGGAGCCACTGATATCCCCTAAATGTTTTAAACAATGGTGAAATCCAAATTTTTTTTTACTACTGGTTCTGTGGGCGTGGGTTGGTGGGGGTGGCAGGGGAAGGATGCTGCAAAATCTCCATCCCTATCTCACTCCAGGGGAAAGATACTGCAAAAGCTCCATTCCCACCCCACTCTGGGGCCAACCAGAGGTGGTTATTTGCCGGTTAACTCCAAACTGCTCAAAATTTCCGCTTACCGGTTCTCCAGAACCTGTCAGAACCTGCTGGATTTCACCCCTGGTTTTAAATCCAGTGTTTTGCCAATTCCCCGCGCTTTTGATTTTCCTGTCGCCAGCTCAACACCCCTCAAGGGTGCAGCTAAGCCAAATCAAAACCTTGGGACTGAAAGTGCTGTCAATCAAAGCAAACCGAGAAGGTGTGGAATTCCGAGGAGATCCTGGAGGTTAAGGTGACTGAAAGATTTAATATAGTGAGGAATTACAGAATTGGAAAGGGCCTTAGAGGTCTTGTAGTCTAACCCCCTACTCAACCAGAAGAGCGTATTGGTTGTCCAATACTCTTCTTGAAAGCCTCCAGGGATGGACTTCTGGAGAGAAGCTGTTTCGCTAATTAATTGTCCTCATTGTTAGGAAGTTTCTCCTTAATTCCAGGTTGCTTCTCTCTTTGATTAGTTTCCATCCATCCATCCAGCAGCTTTAAGACTTGTGGACTTCAACTCCTAGAATTCTCCAGCCAGCATAGCTGGTCTAGACAGTCACTTATCCAAAATGGTATAGGTTCTCCTGCTCCAGTTTACTCTACTCTACTCTACTCTACTCTACTCTACTCTACTCTACTCTACTCTACTCTACTCTACTCTACTCTTCCCTATTCTATTCTATTCTATTCTATTCTATTCTATTCTATTCTATTGAGCCGAGGTGACGCAGTGGTTAGGGTGCAGTACTGCAGCTACTTCAGCTGACTGCTAGTTCAGCAGATCAGTGGATCAAATCTCACCGGCTCAAGGTTGACTCAGCCTTCCATCCTTCCTTGGTGGGTAAAATGAGGACCCAGATTGTTGGGGACAATATGCTATTTAGTGTACTGTCTTTGGTGTAAGCCGCCCAGAGTCCTCGGAGAGTGGGCGGCATAGAAATATGAATAATAAAAATAAATATTCTATTCTATTCTATTCTATTCTATTCTATTCTATTCTATTCTATTCTATTCATTCCTCACTTATGACTAGATTCCTTCCTTCCTTCCTTCCTTCTTTCCATCCTTCCTTCCTTCCTCCCTCCCCTCCCCTTCCATATTCTATTCTATTCTATTCTATTCTATTCTATTCTATTCTATTCTATTCTATTCTATTCTTTTCTAATTCTAATTCTAATTCTAATTCTAATTCTAATTCTAATTCTAATTCTATTCTCTATCCCTATCCCTATCCCTATCCTATTTTCTTTCGCCCATGTTACAATTAGCCTTCATACGGTTGGCAGTCTACGTTTCTCACTTGTGGCCCACGGATGAGACAGACAAAAAAAAGAGCCAGCATGCTTTCGATCGATCCACACGTCTCTGCCACGTTGCTTGGTGACAAGAGCCTGCTTGCCCTAACTTGCAAGCCAAGTTCCACAACGGCCCCTCGTCGTTAACCACATCTTTTCCTTTGCATTTCTTAACTCCTGGGCACGTTTCCCCTCCCCACCCCCGTTTTAGGATCCCCTGTTACAGTTCTGCAAAAAAAAAAAGGGGGGGGCTGAATGGGCAATTTTGATTTCTAGATTTAAAGGCGAACAAGGCATCAAGAGTTCCTCTCCCTGTAGAATAAGTGCAGCTCGGCAGCGTGTTAAATTGGGGGAGGAAAGTGGGGGGGAAGGAAGAGAGAGATTAAATAAAAAAGAAGAGCCAGAGAGAAAGGGCAGGAGCGATAAGGACAGCCGTGCTTGGGAGAGCAAGCCAAAATAGAAATGGTTTTCAATTATATGTATGATAATCTTTGCAATGGATGGCTGTGAAAGTTGGACCATAAGGAAGGCTGAGAAGGCCAAAGAATGGAGGCCTTTGAACTCTGGTGCTGGAGAAGACTCCTGTGAGTCCCTTGGACTGCAAGGCGATCCAACCGGTCAGTCCTAGAGGAGATCAACCCTGACTGCTCTTTAGAAGGCCAGATCCTGAAGAGGAAACTCAGATGCTTTGGCCACCTGATGAGAAGGAAGGACTCGCTGGAGAAGAGCCTGATGCTGGGAAAGAAGGAGACGGCAGAGAACGAGGTGGCTGGATGGAGTCACTGAAGCAGTCGGCATGAGCTTAAATGGACTCCGGAGGATGGTAGAGGACAGGAAGGCCTGGAGGAACATTGTCCATGGGGTTGTCCTCTTCCAATCTTTTTCTCTCTCTTTTCTCCCTCACTCCCTGTCTTTATCTCTCTCTCTCTCTCTCCTAATCTTTCTCGTTTTTTTCTCTCTTTCCCTCGCCCAGTTTTTCTCTCTATATTTTTCTCTCTCTTTCCCTCTTCCAATCTTTTTATCTCTTTTGTCTCTCTCCCAGTCTTTCACTGTGTCTCTCTTTTCTCCCTCTCTCCTAGTCTTTCTCTTTCTCGCTTTTTTCCTCTTTCCCTCTCTCAGGCTTTCTCTCTCTGATCCCCTCTTTTCTCTCTGTCTCCCAGTCTTTCTCTGTCTCCCAGCCTCTCTCTCTTTCTCTCCCAGTTTCTCTCTCTCTCTCCTCTCTCTCCTAATCTTTTTCACTTTTCTCTCTCTTTCCCTCTCGACCAGTCTTTCTCTCTTTCTCTTTCTCTCTCTATTGTGGTGATTGCCAGTAAGCTTCCTCAAAGAAAAACAGGCTGCAGGTGGGAGAAAAGGAACACAGAATTATTCTTCAAAGCTGCAAAAAAAAAATCCCTTTGCACTTCTCCTCGGCGGGAGTTTCAATTAGCTTCTCTTATTCCATCACGATCTGAAATTCTGTCTTTGTTCTGTTTATATTCGGATTTTTCTCCCCTCCTCCTTAACATCTGTTTCTTCCCTCTTTTCTTCCTACGCAGATCATTCTGGCTAGACTAAATCACAGCCAGCCAAAGAATTTCGAGATTGCTCGTGAGGAGCCAAATAGATCATGGTTTGCGCAAGTTTAAAAATGTGAGCCGATACAGAAAATGACAGTCTGCGGTGTGTGTGTTTTTATTTGTTAGGGCATTTTATCTGCGTGGATGTTTGTTTTCTCGTACTTGTGTATTTTCACAATCCGGAACTCCACCTTTTGAAATGAAAATACAGATCGTTTCCTGCCATTCCAACTTTGAGCCACGGCCTGCTCCAGTTAGAAGATTTATGACGCCCAACTGGCAGTCAGGGGAATAAAAAAAAAAAAGTTTTATGGCACCCGGCTTTTAATTCCATTACCAATTGTTTAAATGTATTTTGCGGCAGGACGGAGTGATCGGTTGTGTCATAAACCCTGTCCCGTTTATGCCAGATTTATGCAGGTTATTTATTTTGATTTGTTAAGATGGTCTAACTGGCCCTCAGCCGCCGGGGCCTTTTCCCTCTCCGCAGTGCCGCTGCTTGGGGGCTACCACGGCGAAGAGAAACGGGCACGCTGGTACACATACACAAAGACACACGCCAGCCCTGGCCGACTTTTGCAACACAGCAGATGCTTTTTGTCCGACCAACATTTTAGAGGACAGGAAAAAAAGCATCCACACAGCCAGCTACCTTTTCCTTCCCTCTCTCCCCACACCCCCCAAAATCAACATTTCTGGATGAGTCATCATTCCAGCGCATAAAGGAAAGCTGCATGTGCAGCTCACATCGCACGCCATCCGTCCCTTTGCTGGGGCATCTTTCTTAGATCTTAAGACGGGACTCCTTCCCAAGAGTTGGGCTGCGGTTTCCTCGGCGAAGGTTTTCAGAATTTTTGCAGAAGATTTTCCAGAAGTGGCTTGCCACTGCCTGCTTCCTAGGGCTGAGGGCCGGAGTGGGACGCTGGAGGTTCGTAGGAGGTTCGGGAGAATCTCTAGCTAAGATTCTGTGCAAGTTCGGAGAACCCCCAAACCCACCCAGGAGTCCCCACGCGGCCCGTTTTGGATGCAGGTAAGTGCACGCGGAGGCTCAGGGAGGGTGAAAAACAGGCCAACCAGAAGTTCGGGAAGGCGAACCGTTTCTGGCCTCCAAAGGGCCTCCGGAGCCTGGGGAGGCCATTTTCACTCTCCTGGAGGCTCGAGCAAAGTCTCTGGAGCCCAGGGAAGGCAAAAATGCCCCCCCCCCTGCCATGGTGCAGGAGGCTGACTAGGCCGCGCCCACCATGGCCACGCCCACCCAGCAACCAGGCAGAGAACCCCTTGCTACAATTTTTGAAGCCCACCCCTGGCTGAGAGAGAGCGATGGGCCCAAGATCACTCCAATAGCTCCGTCATTAGAACTCACAGCCTCCCTTGGTTTCCGGCCTAAGGCTTCACCGCAAGACCAAACCAGCTTTCTCAACCCAATGTTATCCTTAGCTAAAGATGATACGCTCGGAGCGAGCATTAAAAATAGATCCTCTGTTATTAAAATTAACGGAATTATGACACCGTTAAGTATCGGATGGCAGTGGCAATTGAAAGGGGCTTGGCGGCTTTCCAGGAGATCTCAGATGACCTGTCAGCTAAGGAAAGACGAATGACCTTCTTTGAATTATAATGACTCAGTCAAGACATGATTAAATTCACTCTCCGCACCAGATTAAAAAATTGAACCTCGCAATGTACGGGGCCTTTCCAGTTTTATTCAGATGGGCCACCCAATTTTGAGATGTATCTACTGGACATCCAGGTCCCTCCCATTGTTGTGGTCCGCCAGCGGCCTGCAGAACTGGCAGCAGAGTCAGAAAGTGAGGAGGCTGGGGAGGAACATGGGCCAGTCCTGGAGTCTGGGGAAGACTCGGACGAGGGCTCTGCGTCAGGGGCAGAGAGGGGGCCAGGGCCATCTGGGAGTTATGTGCTGTCTCCGGAGCCTCCAGAGTCGGACATCAGCGAGACAGAGGAACAGGGGGAGCCTGTTTCCAGTGTGCGTATGCGCAGAGCTGCCAGAAGGCAAGAACAGCTAAAGCAAAAGGGTTGACTCGGGAGTAAGGCTTGGAGACGATTGGCCCCTCCCATAAGACATAAAGGAGGAGCAAAGGGACGTGAGCCTTTGCAGGAAGCAACTTTGTTCGTTCTGGCCGGTTTAAATTCTGAAGCTCCGTTCTGACTCTGTGCTCCGTGTGGCCTTGCAAAGCTAATTGCCGATTAGGTCTTTGGCAGTGTGTCAAGGGAGATAAAGGTGGGTGCTTATCAGCCTTATCCCGAAGGACTGTGGCAGACTTCTGTCGGGCTCTTTACCAACTATCTGTGACTCATCACGGGCTGTGAATGAACGGAATTCACAGCCGTTGAAATAAAAAGAGGGTTTTGGGGACTAAGCATGTGATTGTTACTGTCTCAGGAAGCCTTGGTTGGGAACACTCATTATCTCATGGATGGTCTGAAGCCATCAGAGCCAACGAGGTCTTACCAATGGCGCAGAGGGCATGCTTGAGTTCCAGGGTGAAGGTCGAGAGGGGCACATCTTCTGAGACAGGCATGATGGCCACTGTGGCGAGGTTACTGGCTGGGTTGCTGGCATCCCACTTGCTGCTGGCGGTGTGTAGACCCAACTGGTGCCCTGGGAAAAAAGAAAACTTGTTGGAGAAGACTGTAGGCTGTTTGCCCACGTCCCAATCTGAGGACGAGGGAAGAAGCATCCAGAACCCCATCAGAAAACTAGCATTAATGTAAAACTTGAGAAGATGGGTCCAACTCTCAGAGATACAATAGAAATGGGTCTGTCAAGTGCCCAGGGAAATCAGGAGATTCGGGCAGTTCAAATGAGTATTAAAGATTTATTGAGCTCTCTAAAAGAATCTGAACTACTAACGGTCGAAGGAAATTAGCCGGAGATCAGAAAGGCATTCAAGGGAGCTGGGCTTAGATCTCTTGTGGGAGCGCAGGGATTCGTGACCGATGACGCATTTGACCCCTCCCTCGGGCTCACCTCCTACAATTAATCGGTGGGACAACTTGCCTCCAGATGTTGTGGCTGCTCCAGCACTGGAAGTTTTTAAGATGTTGGATAACCATTTGTCTGAAGTGGTGTAGAGTTTCCTACTCAAATAAGGGGTTGGACTAGAAGACCTCCAAGGTCCCTTCCAACTCTGTTATTCTAATTATTCTAATTAAGTTCTCCTTGCTCGGGCGAGATCATTTAACCAGCCAAAGGAGACAAGAAACTCATTCCCCTCCCCTCATTGGGCTTTTTGAGTGGGATTCATAATTACGGGGATTTTAACTATTCTGTCTTTTCCTTTGACTGGCAGACACCTCGAGCACCCTAAGAATAGAAACGCGGGGTATAAACCGAATAAAGAAGGAAGGAAGCCACAGCTGAGGTGGATGAAGAAATGATATGTGGATTGATGAGGTAGGAGAAGGAGAAAGAGATTCCCCTTAAAAAGCTTTTTCCGATGTCCCCGAATTTACAACCTGAAATGCCAGTTTAAGAAGAAGAAAAAAAGAGGGATTTTTGAGGGGGGAAACGGTTGAACAGCTGGGCATTAAGAATGTTTACTGCCCATTCTAATTTATGCCTGAGGAGCTGGTAAATGTGACACAGTCTGGTTTATTCATTACATGACCTGGAGTCAGGGATGTGTTGAGCCCATCGTGTAAGAGACCAGGGTTTCCAACGCAAGCCATTCCCGTCAAGTTCACACATACTATCTTAATATTATGTGTGAATTTGACTGAAATGCAGGGGTGGGCGGCTGGGGGGGGTGTCACAGTGGTTCGGGAGAACCTCTAGCTAAGATTCTGTGCAGTTCGGAGAACCCCCAAGCCCCACCCCTGGCTGGCCCCGCCCACCCAACCCCTCCCAGGAGTCCCCACGCGGCCCGTTTTGGATGCAGGGAAGTGCAGGGTGTGCGCGGAGGCTTGGGGAGGGCGAAAAACGGGCCTACCGGAAGTTTGGGACGGCCGGAAATGGGCCCGTTTCCGGCTTCCAGAGGGCCTCCGGAGCCTGGGAAGGCCGTTTTCGCCCACCCCTGCTGGAATGGCTTGGGTAAGAAGCCATTCGTCTCCAATCCATAGGTTCAAGCATCAGACTTTATAGATATGGGAACCCCACAACCTGGTTTATTGCCATCATGGTTTCATGCTAATAAGGCTAAATCAGGTTTACGATGGTCACCGCAGTATAAAAAAGATGTTGAAACTCTAGAAAGAGTGCAGAGAAGAGCAACCAAGATGATTAAAGGACTGGAGGCTCAAACATACGATGAACGGTTGCAGGAACTGGGCATGGCTAATCTAGTGAAGAGAAGGACCAGGGGAGACAGGATAGCAGTCTTTCAATATTTGAGGGGTTAAATTACCAATTTCGAGAGTCATTTCACAAACGGGCCTCGGAAAGTCATTAAAACGGGACAAAAACTCCCTGAAACAATTTCTCGCTTAGCGAGATAAATCCTGGGCTCAGTTTTGGCCCTAAGTCAAGGACAGATGGGTTGTCCCATTCATCCTCCCGTAATTGCATGCACAAGCCCCCACCCCATTCCCCCCATTCCCCCACCCACCCCCTATCCCAAGAAGCAGGAGAAAGAGCCAAGGCATTCCATATCCTACCCCCTTGTTGTAGATTTCCAAGGATCTTCTCACCGAGCAAATGGATAAGTCGCGTCACGACCTGGAAGAGCAAAGAGAGAAGGGGGGGGGAGAGAGAGAGAGAGAGAGAGAGAAACAGCGATGTAATCACAACCATGGATTCGCTTTACATGTAAAACAGCTGAGGCGCGGCAATCCACTCTACCGCGCCTATCAGCTGGGCTACAAACAAAGGAAATATAGGTAGGTATAGCACAGGGACAGGCGGGGCCAGCTGATTGTCGGAGTGAACCGGTTCGGTCTTAGCTGATTGTCGGAAGCTACCGGTACGCCCAAACCGGTCTGAACCGGTCCGAACTGGCAGAATCCCACCCCTGATTCAAACCGTTAAGAGGGGCAGAACAGCCTTAAGAGCATCAGAAGAAACTTTCAGTTGGAGGGCTGCCAAAAATGGAAAGGACCTTTTATGGAGGAAAAAAACAAAACAAAAAATCCATATCTTTTATTGTCGGGCTAAAAAGACAAAAGATTATCCTTAATCTTTTCGATTCTGTTCAAAGGGCAGCCCGGCGACTTTTGTCAAGGGGACTTCCTGCAAATCCGTGCCGACACTCCGTGAAAGGTCAGGATCTCATCCTATTTTGGACTTAATTCATCTCGTTCGGGTGAACGGGTGGAGAAAATGGGGTAGGATTGGTTCGGTTATGAGTCCCGGGGACTTTTCCAAGCCCATTTGGATAAACAGCAAGGAGGAATTGGGGCAAAAAATCAGAGAAGGGAGGAATAAAAGGTCTTCTAGGTTTGCTCAGCCAAGGATGGGTCAACTTCAGAATGAAGCTTGAAGGCCTCTCGTGCCCCGCCAGCAGATCTGGCAGCAGATTCGGACAGTGAAGAGGATGGGGAGGAACCTGGGCCAGTCCTGGAGCCTGGGGAAGACTCTGATGCGGGCTGTGCATCAGAGGCAGAGAGGGGGCCAGAGCCGTATGACAGTTATCAGCTGCCTTCGGAGTCAGACATCAGTGAGGCAGACAAACAGCTGGAGATTGTTCCCAGCATACGCAGAGTTGCCAGACGAAGGGAACAGCTAAAGAACAAGAGTCGACTCAGGAGTAAGGCCACAGGTGGACGATGAAGGGCCCCTCCCAGAGGGAATAAAGGAGGAGCAAAAGGGGAGGGGAGTTTGCAGGAGACAATTAGTTCATTCCTGCATTCTTGCCAAGTATTGCGGCATCTGAAAGATATCGGCCTGGCCACTCTCCAAGCCTGATACAGGTCGGTAATTGTGAACTCGGCTTCCTGATGCTGGGGAAGCTTAGGTCAGAACAAGGCCCTCTTCCATTCGTGGTTGTGTTCTCACAACGTGGCATTCATTCCAGCTGCTTAAATCTGGGCTGTGGGTGGTGCCCGCAACAGAGTTGGAAGGAACTGTGGAGGTCTTCTAGACCAACCCTCTGCTCGAGCAGGAGACCCTGCAGACAAATGGCTGTCCAGTCTCTTCTTAAAATCTCTAGTGATGGAATATTGTGTGGGCAGGATGGACCCAGTCCATAGCAACTCACAGTATATATTTATAGTTCTGCAGGTCATTGTTTCATTCTGGCAAGATTCCGTCTGTAGGCGAACGACCATAAAGACACTCGTCAGAAGTAACTCCACACATTATGGGGGAAATGGACATAAGAATTAAAAGTTAGCTTTCTTTACATGCTTGGAAAAAAAGTCAGAAGTCATTCTTTGCATCTATTTGTGTTTTCAATAGAGGAGAATTTTTGTAGCCTAAGGATGAAATGAGGGCTCCTTGGTGCTCTCTGAGCTTGGCTGTTTTTTTGCAGAGACGTTTCATCACCCAACTAGGTAACATCATCAGTGACAAAAGGGAATGGGCTTTGCCCTCTCCCTTCTAGCGCTATTGATGTTACTGTCAGCGTTCCAAATTAGGCTCTCTTCCAGCGCTGACATGAACGAAATGAAGCAGAGAGCAGAAGCGTTGATTTATTGCTGAGATGAACTTTTACCTAGTTTTCTGCATGCAACAGATAGTGTTACCTGGGTGATGGAGGGTGGGGGCCACATTCCTGTGAAAAGAGCGTGCTGGGACGTAGAGATGGCTCTGCATGATGGACAATGGGACATTGGGGTTGGAGAGCGGAAGAGGAGGGGGTTGGAAGGAGGGGCCAGTTTGGCTGCAACTTGAATCAGGAATGTCGGATTTTTTTCTATTCTTAAATAAAAGTGATTCATTAGAGACTTTGCGTTTGAGAATGAAGTTTATTTAAGATAGCACCGAAGCCTGACAGTTACCTAGTTTGGGGAATGAGACGTCAGAAAAAGAGAGCAGCCAAACAGAGAGCATCAAGGACTTCTCTTTTCTCTTTTCCTTTCTTTACATTTTTTTTTTTCACACTTCTATTCTCTTCTTCTCCCTATTCTCTTTTTTTCCTATTCATTGCTTCTTTGGATTGTGAGTTTATGCCGGTTTCTTTGACGTGCCGTGCTTTGCAAAATGTAATAAATATTATTGGAAAGAAGTAATGCCACGTGTCCGGCTTCCTTGGTGTCAGATGTTTGGATGGCCAAGAGGCAGGCTTGGTTGTGTGAACGATGTTCAAGACTCCGGCCGTGAACTTCTGAAGCCCATTAAGGTCAGGGAGGGGTTGGGTGGGGGTGGGAAAGAGAGTGAGGGCTCTGAAAGCTGATTTCACGTGACTATGATGGGCTTGAAAACAACTGTGGAGCCCCAGCACAGCGTGCTGCCTTCTGCCACTGGGTGAGTCACTCTGCGGCTGCTATGGCAACCTAGCAGGAACATCAATTTTGGGTTGGAACAATGCGTCTGGCACGCATTTCTGCTTGGGAGTTTAAAAGCTGCTTTGCTCGGGGAAAAGAGGCATGCTGTCCCACCCGCCCCTCTTCCGTGGAAAGAGAGGAAAAACTTCCATTTCTAGATGCCTAAGACGTCAGGAAACATGTGAAAGAAAAAGAAAGGAAAGGAAAGGAAAGGAAAGGAAAGGAAAGGAAAGGAAAGGAAAGGAAAGGAAAGGAAAGGAATGGAATGGAAAGGAAAGGAAAGGAAAGGAAAGGAAAGGAAAGGAAAGAAAGGAAAGGAAAGGAAAGGAAAGGAAAGGAAAGAAAAAAGAAAAGAAAGAAAGAAAGAAAAAAGAAAAGAAAAGAAAGAAGGAAGGAAGGAAGGAAGGAAGGAAGGAAGGAAGGAAGGAAAGAAAAAGAAAGAAAGAAAGAAAGAAAGAAAGAAAGAAAGAAAGGAAGGAAGAAAGAAAGAAAGAAAGAAAGAGCAGTGGGTTGTCGGGGCTACATTCGGTGTATAAAACGCACCTAAATTTTCATCCCCTTTTAGGGGGAAAAAAGGTGTGTCTTATACTCCGAAAAATACAGTATTTTTTTTCTCTGATGCTGCTCAGGAAACGCCCTCAACGCATCCGTCAGAAAAAACCCGGACGGTCTTCGCTTCGTCGGGTCACAATCGGAGTGGAGCTTTCAGCCGCTGCTTAGTTAAGTAGGGCAGGGAAAAATAAGTCGAACGGAGCTCCGCGGGCCCCAGTTCTCCAACGGAAAAAAAAACCACCGCCACAACCGCTTTGCTAGCAAGAACAGACAGATGGGAGCCGTCCTCTAAAAATAAACCAGCTTTCAAACGTTAACGCACAAACCCAAGTTGTCAGAGTGACACACGACGGCAATCGCTGTGCCTGTGCTTGAGGCGTCTGCTAGGTGAGCTGTCCAGTCCCTCTCTGGAGGGATGATTCTTCGCCTGAGTGGAGAGGACGGGCGGATCACACCTTCCTACCTGGGGGAACTTGCGTTTGATGGAGATCAGCGCTCCCTCTGGAAGCTTGGCCAGCTCGGAATCCCGAACGGCGTGCACGGTGGTGGCCCTGGGTTGATGAGTTAGTGCTTCAACCTGAAAGGAAGAGGCCAAAAATGGTTATTTCAACAACAAACAAAAAAAAGGAGGAGAGGAGAGGAGAGGAGAGGAGAGGAGAGGAGAGGAGAGGAGAGGAGAGGAGAGGAGGAGAGGAGAGGAGAGGAGAGGAGAAGAGGAGAAGGAAGGGAAGGGCAACAGAAGGAGATAATGAGAAGAGAAGAGAAGAGAAGAGAAGAGAAGAGAAGAGAAGAGAAGAGAAGAGAAGAGTTACTGACAACTGATTAAATTGCATTTTGACCGTTTATACACTTTCCTTTGATTGCTTTAGAGCTGATTTTACTATTGAAAGTAGTAGAAGAATAGAAGGGAGTGGAGTGGAGTGGAGTGGAGTGGAGTGGAGTGGAGTGGAATGGAATGGAATGGAATGGAATGGAATGGAATAGAATAGAATAGAATAGAATAGAATAGAATAGAATAACAGAGTCGGAAGGGACCTTGGAGGTCTTCTAGTCCAACCCCCTGCTTAGGCAGGAAACCCTACACCACTTCAGACAAATAGTTGTCCAATCTCTTCTTGAAAACTTTCAGTGTTGGAGCATTCTCATCTTCCAGTGGCAAGTTGTTCCACTGGTTAATTGTTCTGACTGTCAGGAAATTTCTCCTTAGTTCTAAGTTGCTTCTCTCCTTGATGAGTTTCCACCCGTTGCTTCTTGTCCTGCCTTCTGTTGCTTTGGAGAATAGCTTGACTCCCTCTTCTTTGGGGCAGCCCCTGAGATATTGGAAGACTGGTATCATGTCTCCTCTAGTCCTTCTTTTAATCGGACTAGACATACCCAGTTCTTGCAACTCTTTTAGCCTCCAGCCCCCTAATCATCTTTGTTGCTCTTCTCTCTACTCTTTCTAGAGTCTCAACCTCCTTTTTTTTTTTTTTTACATCGTGATGACCAAAACTGGATGTTGGTTTTTGTTTTATTTTTTTAGCAAGTGACGTGAAGGAAAATGGCATCTGTTTTTAGCTGATTGCTTTTCACACGGGGGGGGCACAATGGAACACCGCAACTGTTAGCCAAGCAGGTCTCTCTTCATCCGAAGGGTCTGGAAAGGGGTGGATGAACGCTTCGGGACGGGATTGGAGAAGGAGAAAGAAGAAGAGCCAAGAAGAAGAAGACAACACTAGAGGATTCGGCAAGAACAGAGCGTTCTTCCTTCGAAAACCCACTTAGGACCGCTCCTGCTTGCCAAGGATCTCAATCCTACTGAAGGAAAGCCAACATTTGTACTGCACTGTCCAGGCCGCCAAAAGACACTTCGAGTTGAGCAAAGATCTGGAGGGCTCTCTCGCTTGATGAGCAGACAAGCAGAGTCCGTACACCATGCCAGAAAAAGAGGAGACGTCCGGCATTGAAACGTGTCTCCAGAAGAGCTCGTCTCCTCTGGGACATATCAAAGGAGAAGGAGAACCTCAACGCGGCCGGTAGAAGGGGGTGAACTTCTCCATAGGAGTAAAGGAATGGCTTTGCCTTCTTCCGTCCTTCTTCTGCCCCCGTAAGGAATACTGTAGTGAGTCATAAGGCAGCCGACACTGACTCGTTCTAGCTTCACGTAAAACCTTGGAGTACCCAAATTCGATGAGTTTCAAAGCAGCCGAGTACCAAGGTAACCAGTGTAGACTGGGATGGTATAAGGCCGTAATGGCGAACCTATGGCACTTTCTGTGGGCACGTGAGCCGTTGCCCTAGATCAGCTGATTTTCGGGTCTCTGCTGTGCATGCGGGAGACGCGCGCGCACGCCCATGCCGCCCCTCCCCTCTCAGGAGTCTCCACGCGGCCCATTTTGGATGTCAGGTAAGTACGGAGCTTGCGCGAAGACTCTGGGAGGATAAAAAATGGGCCTACCGGAAGTCTGGAAATGACCCGTTTCCGGCCTCCGGAAGGCCAGGGGAGGCCGTTTTCACCCTCCTGGAGGCTCCAGAAAAGCCTTCAGACCCTGTGGAGGGTGAAAAACGGGCCTACCGGAAGTCTGGAAACGGGATAGTTTTCGGCCTCCGGAGGGCCAGGGGAGGCCGTTTTCACCCTCCTGGAGGCTCCAGGAAAGCCTTCGGAGCCTGTCGAGGGTGAAAAACGGGCCTACCGGAAGTCTGGAAACGGGCCGTTTCTGAACTCCGGAGGCTTCAGGGAGGCCTGCTAGGCCCAAAACAGGGCACGGGGGGGGGGGGGGGGGGCGCAGGGGGGGGGAGGGGGGCAGGGGGGGGTCCCCCGTGCCTGCACAGTGGGGCAGGGCAGGACGGGGGGATTGTGCGCGCATGCGCCAGGGGGGCGGGTGTGGGGCATTGTATTATGTGTGTAGGCACACACACGTCTGCTATCGTGCGTGCGCACTTTCGGCACCTGAGGAAAGAAAGGTTTGCCATCACTGGTATAAGGTCTACCGCCTGGATTAGAAGACCTCCAAGGTCCCACCTTTTCCAGCCCTACGATTCTATGTCCTGGGAAATCTCCGAAGGGCCCTTTAATTTGGAACGAATAATTCACGGGTTCGGAAGCCTGGTTGCGAAGTGTGTACTTTTGCAAGAAAAACTTCCAAAAAAAAGAGCCCAAACGAGGGACGCTCCAAGAAGATTGATTACATATCAAAGCCATCTCCCTTTAAAGAGTAAGTTAATTGGCGCTCTACTCGAGGTAGGGACTCTTCTTCGGATTTCAACCCGGCATTTAATCAAGCCCTCCATGGAAAATTACTACTTGCGTCCCTGGATAAAAACGAGGGATTAATCATGTAATTATTATTTTTTTTTCTGGTCAAGATAAGAATCCTTGTTCATTCTCAAGAGGCAGGGCACTTAAAGCACTTATACGCACACACGAGCGTTTGGTGCTTTTGCAAAAAGCTCGGAAACCGGTCGAGGGAAGAGCAAGTTGATTAAGCAAAGCAGGAGCACATTTTAATTAGCCGAGATCGATTGTTTTTGATGGACAGGGTTATTTTTTTTTTGGGGTTACCGTTCAAAGCCAATGAAAAGAAAATCCTTCTAAGCGGTGAAGGTTTGGGCACTTATTCAAGATTTTATTCTCCGGAGTCCTCCTGGTGTAACAGGCTGCTCACGGACATCAATTACCATCAATCTTTCAAAAAAAAAAAAAAATCTTTAAAATAGCTGAGGCTCTCTGCATTTCAATAATAACGATAAAAATAAGCTTCCGCAAATCTCCAAAATGGACTGTTGTAAGAGAGGTTGAGAGGCGATTTCTCAAAGTCAGCACCTATGGCTCAAGTTTAACCTTATTTTTTGTTCTGGCTGATGCTACCGGTATTTGAAACCTAAGTTTGTAAAGAGCCTCTGTGGAGGCCAATGTGACTCCCTGCTTCACAATGTCGGCTTATCGGGCTTTTAATAAACCGTAATTTGCAACCCTAAGAGAACCATTTTGGTCTAGTGGTTAGGCAGCAAGCTAGAAAGCAGGAGACCGTGAGTTCAAGTCCTGTCTTAGCCATGAAGGCCAGCTGGATGACTTTGGGCCAATCACCAGGAGATGGTGAGTTCTAGTTCCACCTTAGGCATGAAAGGCAGCTGGGTGACTTTCTGCCAATCCCTAGGTGATGGTGAGTTCTAGTTCCACCTTAGGCATGAAAGCTGGCTGGGTGACTTTGGGCGAATCACTAGGAGATGGTGAGTTCTAGATCTACTTTAGACATGAAAGCTGGCTAGGTGACTTTGGACCATTCACCAGGTGATGATGAGTTCTAGTCTCATTTTAGGCATGAAAGCTGGCTAAGTGACTTTCTGCCAATCCCTAGGTGATTGTGAGTTCTAGTCCTGCTTTAGGCACGAAAGCTGACTTGGTGACTTTGGGCCAATCACCAGGAGACGGTGAGTTCTAGTCCCGCTTTTGGCATGAAAGCTGGCTAGGTGACTTTCTGCCAATCCCTAGGTGGCAGTGAATTCTAGTTCCACTTTAGGCATGAGAGCTGCCTGGGTGACCTTGGGCCAGTCTCTCTCTCTCTTTCAGCCCAACCCACCTCACAGAGTTGTTGTTTTGGGGAAAACAGGAGGAGGAAGGGGGGGTTAGATAATGTTCACCGGCCTGGAGTTATTTTGAGTTATTTTCTTAACAATTGAGGCAAGAAGAGTCGCAAAATGGAAACAAAGCCCCGTTTTACAAAATTTCTCACTCAGCAACGTAAACTTTGGGCTCAACGGTAGATGGTCCGTCGAGGGCTCGCCGAGTTGCATTTGCAAAGACTGCTTGAAACACTCGACTTCAACGCTGGAGCCCCGATTTTTCCTCTCCGCAGGAGGAAAGCCAGCGGCTCCGAGAGGCAAGAAATCCTTTAAGTTCCCGGCCAAGAGAAACACAAGCGGTTTGCACCTTGGCCCCTTCTCGCTAATATTTATGAGCCGAATTAACTAGAAAGTTTCGCGCTGGCTTATTTTATCCCACTCTCCTGGAGCGTATAATGGAATTTGCTGCCTCACCAGCTGGCTTCGAGCAGCTCTTGCTAATTTAATTTCAGATGCGCGGTGATATATCACCAGCACCGGGGCAGCCTGGCACTACGGAAGTCGCTTCGTTGGGCTGCAGAGTTTGGCTTAAAGAGAAGTTGCCCGTAACTCACACACGTGAATCTGTATTTCGCAGACCATATACCGTGTTTTCCCGAAAATAAGACCCTGTCTTATATTTTTTTGAACCCTGAAATAAGCGCTTGGTCTTATTTTCGGGAGGTCTTATTATTTCGGGCGCGTGCAGCAAGACGGGGCTCCTCTTGCCATCTTACCTGAATTCCGCTCTGCGTTTAAATATTTTCAGGGAGGGCTTATTTTCGGGGGGAAGCTTATTTTAGCACATGCACTCAAAAACCTGATTGGGCTTATTTATGAGGGGTTGTCTTATTTTCGGGGAAACAGGATAGATAGATAGATAGATAGATAGATAGATAGATAGATAGATACATAGAAAGAGAAGAAAGAAAGAAAGAAAGAAAGAAAGAAAGAAAGAAAAAAGAAAGAAAGAAGGAGGGAAGGAAGGAAGGGAGAAAGAAAGAGAAGAAAGAAAGAAAGAAAGAAAGAAAGAAAGAAAGAAAGAAAGAAAGAAAGAAAGAAAGGCAGACTAGATGACCTCCAAAGTCCCTTCCGATTCTGTGATTCTGTGACGGTCGTGCGATTTCTCCTAAAAGCCCAAGGTCAGACTGTCAGCCAGCCCCCTCCTCTCCTTACCACGCCAATCAGGTCCCCCCGTCCATATTCTCCGGTCAGGTGTTTCTTCCCGTCGTCCAACCTGATCACCGAGCGGAGACGTCCGTTCAGGACAATGTAGGTGCAGTCCGAATGATCTCCCTGCCTACAAAGGAGAACGGGATTAGAGGAAAGGAAGGTTGGTTTGCGAGAAGGAAAGGTGTCGGGAACGGGGGAAAGGCGGATGGAACCGCCAGGACAGGAGGTTTCACGGAGTCCTGAGAAAGGAGGAAAGTGTGTGAAAAAGGGTCCCCAAAAAGCGTGAAAAAGAACACAAAAAGTGTTTTTTCTTTCTCCAGGCAGGACTAACCGAAACAGCCGATGGCCAGTTCAAGCAACTCCAATTTAGACCTCCTCCTTCTCCCCCTCCTCGGATTTCCAACACCGTTATTAAAACGTAGAGTTATGTGTGGAAAAGCAACCCTCTGGATTTTATTTGCTGTGCGGTGGTCCTCGATTTACGACCGCTGGTTTAGTGACTTTTCAAAGTCACGACGGCGCGGGGAAAAAAAAGAGCAATAGCCCTTAAGACTTATACACCGCTTCACGGTGCTTTTACGGCCCTCTCTAAGCGGTTTGTAGAGTCAACGAATTGCCTCCAACAATCCGGCTCCTCATTTTAGCGACCTCAGAAAGGAGGGAAGGTCGAGTCGACCTTGAGCCTGGTGAGACTCGAACCGCCAATGTGACTTTCGGTGAGTCCTCACGCTTAGGGCTGTTTCGGCATCTCCGCCCGTCCGTGAGCGCCATTTGGCAACCTTCCCAACTGGCTTCCAACCAGCAAAGTTGATGGCAGGGTAGAGGCCCTGCAACGTCTCCCTTAAGGACCTTGGCGCTTTGCTTAACGACTTCAGCAGTAGAGTTCGGGCACTGCCATGCGGCGCCTCACAATGGCTTGTTAAATTTGCCAGCCCCTACTGCGGTCGTTAAGCTGAGGACTATCCCGTCTTTGATCCTTGGGCGATTCCCGAGCTCCTACCTGTAAACGGCACGTCCGGCTTCTACCTCCATCCAATCCAGGGCGAAGTCGATTTGCCTCACAAAGGACGACATGCGCTTCACCACCATATGAGCCACACCCAGGACAACTGTGGGCTGCTCACGCATGATCCTGAAAGGAGAGACCCACGAGAAAGGTTCACCAATGGGGGGGTGGGGTAGGTAAGAGATGAATCCCAAAAGGGCTCATTCAAAGCATTTGGGAGCTGAGCGATTAAGAACATGGTTCCTTGCAAAGCCACCACACACCCCCACCTCCCACAATATAGGTAGTTCTCGGCTTACAGCTATTTACTACAGTAACCATTCAAAGTGACAGCGGTACTAAAAAAGACACTTACAATCAGTCCTTGCACTTATGACCGTCACAGCATCCCCGCAGACATGTGATCAAAATTCAGGCACTTAGCAACTGGCATGTATTCATGTATGTTTAAATGTCTGCCTGTCTGTCTGTCTCTCTCTCTCTATCCCACCCCACCCCACCCGCCTACCTACCTACCCTACCTCTATCTATCTAGCTAGCTATCATCTATCTATCATCTATCTTTCTGTCTACAGTATCTATCTCATCTAGCTAGCTAGCTAGCTAGCTAGCTATTCTATATATCATCTATCTATCTATCTATCATCTATCTATCTATCTCTGTCTACAGTATCTATCTCATCTATCTATCTATCTATCTATCTATCTATCTATCTATCTATTTCTATCATCTATCTATCATCTACCTACCTACCTACCTACCTACCTTTTATCCCACCTTTATTATTTTATAAGTAACTCAAGGCGGCAAAAATATCTAATATTCTTTCCTCTTCCTATTCTCCCCACAAAAACAACCCTGTGACGTGGGGTAGGCTCAGAGGAAGAGACTGGCCCAAAGTCACCCAGTCGGCTTTCCTGCCTAAGGCAGGACTAGAACTCACCGTCGCCTGGTGATTGGCTCAAAGTCACCCAGTCGGCTTTCCTGCCTGAGGCAGGACTAGAACTCACCGTTTCCTGGTGATTGGCCCCAATTTTTTGTGCCTAATGGGAGACTAGAACTCGCCATCTCTCAGTGAGTGGCTCATAGTCACCCAGCCGGCTTTCCTGCCTAAGGCAGGACTAGAACTCACAATCTCCTGGTTTCTAGGCCAGGAGACCTGTACCACCAGACCAAACTGGCTCTCTTAAGACTTTCTCTCTCTCTCTCTTTCTCCTTCTCTCTCTCTTCTGTTAAGCAAGGATCTACCCAAAGTCCTGATCTGAACCTCTCGACTTCTTTACGCTGCCTTCCTTTCTCCTCCACGCATCCCAGTGATAGTTTAATTAAAGCTGGCTCCAAGAGCCCTCCTATCGTGCCCTTAGTTAGAAGACAGGGACCCTGTATTTAGCACATCACAGCTGGGCGTCAAGTCTAAATGTGTAATTATCTGGCAGCTGCTCCATACTTTAATCCTGGGGTGGCAGAGGCATGCCACTGGCAAAGGCTGGGGCATCCCTGCTCAGCTGGCTCTGTCGACACTACCCTGGGAAGGAGACCATAATTGACCTTGTTAGATTGTCTTCTTCGCCGCCCTTTTGCGAAAGTTTGGGGTATGGACGAGCAGAGTCCAGGAAAATCTCTGCCAAAAAAAGAGCATCTTTCAAGAACGGGAGAAAAAAAATTAGGAAGACGTGAATGCTTTTAAGCTAGGCGAGAGGGAATTCTAGTATCAGTCCAGCCTACGACTTAGATGTTAAGGAGTCAATCCTTCTATTCGAGTGGAGAATGCAAGGTAGCGCTCGACTTACGACCCCCAATTGAGCCCAAACTTTCTTGGGGCGAAACGAGACATTTGTGAAGTGAGTTTTTTTGTCCCATTTTGCGACCTTCCTTGCCACGGTCGTTAAGTGAATCACTGCGGTTGTTAAGTCGGTAACATGGTGGTGAAGTGAATCTGGCTTCCCCGTCGACTCTGCTGGTCAGAAGGCCACAAAAGGGGATAGCATCAGTGGCGGGTTGTTACCGGTTCACCCCGCATTGGGCAAACTGGTAGCAGCGGCGGTGAGAGGCTCCGCCCACCCGCCTGGAAGCTTCCGAGCGAACTGGTAGTGACGGGTTTTGAAACCTGCCTCTGGATAGTGTGACACACACACCAGGGCTCTACATCCATCCTAAATACGAATCGGTAGCCAAGCGTCTGAATTTTGATCGGCGTGTCCATGGGGATGCGGCAACGGTCGCGAGTGTGAAAAACAGTCCTTTCCCCCCCCCGTGCCCGTTGTAAGTTTGAACGGTCGCTAAATGAACGGCCGTTAAGTCGAGGACCGCCTGTAGAAGAAGAAGGAGGAGGAGTAAAGGAGGGACTCACTCGTAAAAGTGGGACTTGGAGATCGCCAAGAAGGTGCAGTCGCGGTTGGCCTTGATGGTGAAGATCAGCGGCTCTCCCGTGAGGACCGCGAGCTGCCCCACCAGCTCTCCCGGGTGGGTCACGAACAGGCAGGTCTCTTCCTCCGAATCGATCTTCCGCTGATAGACGTGCAGGACCCCCGAGATCACAAACCGGATGCTGACATCCTGCAAGACAGCAAGTCAAACGCACCCGTCAAGTTCGCCGGAAGGCCAAACTTTCCTGCTCCGGAGGCGTTGGAAGAATCTTTACAGAAGGATTCTTTTTATATTTTCCAGCCATGTGTCCAGCAGCCGACGGGAAAAAGAAAAAAAAAACTAATTACAATCCTGGGTTGTTATAAACACAGAATCTGCCATTTTGGCCCAACTTCACTCTCGCGCCCGTTCACATGTTATCTGTCATGCCGCTGTCGGAGTCTGACTCTGAGATGGAAGAGGAAACGCTGACAGAGAGCGAGAGAGAATGGCTCCGTTGGCTGTGGAGGAAACTAGGGAAGGGCAAAGTCAGGCTGGGTACAGCAGGGGAGAGTTAGAACAAGGGAGAGGGGGTTCTGATGAAGACCAAAGCCCCGTTGTGGTCCACCAGCAGCCTGCGGAGCTGGCAGCGGAGTCGGACAGTGAGGAGGCTGGGGAGGAACATGGGCCAGTCCTGGAATCTGGGGAAGGTCCGGACGAGGGCTCTGCATCGGAGGCAGAGATGGGGCCAGGGCCATCTGGGAGTGATGCACGGACTCCGGAGCCTCCAGAGGCGGATAGCAGAGAGGCAGAGGACAGGAGGAGCCTGTTCCTAATGCACGCATGCGAAGAGCTGCCAGAAGGCAAGAGCAGCTAAAGCAAAAAGGACGACTTGGGAGTAAGGCCAGGAGATGAGAAAAGAGCAGCAACGGCTCTTGGGCTCTTTGTAGGAAAGCAACATTGCTACATTTGTTTCTTGTAGGCGTCTCTTGCTCCTGAACTTCATGGGGTTTTGCCAAGAAAAGCCTTTGGCAGGGTGCCAAAGTAGACAAAGGTTGGTGATAAGGCCGAAGGACTGTTGATGAAGAATTTGTTTTGGACTTAATTTGGACTCAGCTGAGAATGAAGTAATTCTCAGCTGTTCTAATAAAATATGTTTGTTTAGGACTGATTGTGTCTGGTAATAACTACTTGGGCCTAGGTCACAACAAGCCCACCCCCTCCTCATCCTAGGGCACCGCAGGGAAGAACGGAGAAGAGAGCAACATGGGCTGTGTGGCTTACGAGGGAGGAAAGGGCCCTGATCCCCTTCACAAGATACACCTGGAGCTGGAGTTTAAAAGAAGAGGCAAATGGGAGGGACGGTTGTCGGGAACAAACACAGAGTTCATGCAAGCATGTTGACTGCTTTCTCTGAGTTCCTGGCATCCTCCCAACTGGTTTAATTTACGGCCGTGCTACTTCAATTCTGGAATTCCTTATCTTGCTTGCCCTGCCGGATTAATTACCTTAGCTTGCCCTGTTGGATTTATGGTGGGAAGGTGTGTCTGCTTACAATGTTTGTGGAAGGGTTTTTCTCCAGACCGGAGAGTAAAGGGATGTTGGGGGCAAAGTTTGGAGCTAATAAAGGGACTTGTACTTATTCTCTGGCTGTGTTGCCTGTCAGGTTTCGATGCTATCTCAAAATAAATGAATTGAACTTGAAATGAACTGCCGATCTTTGAGGAAATTTTCTCTTTATTGAGCACAGTGATCTGTCCCTGGCTCTTTCGCAGTCAGCACTGACCTTTGCCCCCCAAGCCCTCCCTTTCCGATCCCCAATTCTCTGCGTCTCATTGGCTATCTTCCAAGCCACTCTCCTCATCCCATCTCCGTCAGATCACAGGAATGTCCCCCCTCCTCCCATCTCCGAGGAAACAGAATCTTCAAAGGAATTAAGTAGGCAGAAGTTCAAGCTTCTCCTCTCTTTCCATATGTCAGCGCTGGAACGCTGACATTGCCCTTGGGCCACGCCCCCGGGTCATCAACAGACGCTCACCTGGTCACCTTGTCGTGACACCATCGTCCCTGCCGTGACTTGATGGAGGGTCACTTTCCCGTTCAAGAGAGAGAGATCCTAAACAAGCATAAAAAAGAAACAAAAAAGAAGAGCACTCTGCGTGGGGACTCCTGGGAGAGGCGGGGTGGAGTGGGCAGGGCCAGCCAGGAGTGGGATTTGGGGGGGTTCTCCAAACTGCACAGAATCTTAGCGAGAGGTTCTCCCATATCCCTGCAAACCCCCAGCAAGCTACCCCTGGTTGATTCCCACCCAAATGTCCCCTTCCGCTAAGATCACTCACGTCCAGCTTCATCAAAGTCAGAAGGTCTTTCTTGGCTGCTTCTAAGATGGTGTTGACCTGCTTGGTGACACCGGATTCCTGGACGGGCGTGTCGTTCTGTGTGTAATGGAAGATGGCCGAAGGCATTTCGGTCACCGTCACGGTTTTCTTCGAGATGGGCTGGGGGGGGAGGGCAGAGAGGCGGGGGTGGGGGGAATAGAAAAGACCAGGGGTCACTTTTCACACTGCAGATTTAAGAAGATAACTACAAATAATCGGCTGACATTGAAGCATCTTTACTCCGTGACAAACCTTTCAGTTTATTGAATGGAATGGGAATAGAATAGAATAGAATAGAATAGAATAGAATAGAATAGAATAGAATAGAATAGAATAGAATAGAATAAGGAATAGAATAGAGTAGAGTAGAGTAGAGTAGAGTAGAGTAGGAGTAAGAGTAGAATAGAATAGAATAAGAAATAATAGGAATAGGAATAGGAATAGGAAGAGAGAACAGAAGAGAAGAGAAGAGAAGAGAAGAGAAGAGAAGAGAAGAGAAGAGAGAGAAGAGAGAGAAGAGGAGAGTAACAGAGTTGGAAGAGACCTTATTCCGTTTTTGCATTTGGTTTCAAAAAAAAAAATTGGCTTCAAAAAACATTTTGGTTCCTGGGCAGCATTTTTCCTGACCGCGGAGTAAAGCGTTTTCTTCTCCTGGCACCAAAAAGGCTTGATTTTTAAAAAGTTGAAGCAACACCATTTTTAGACATGGAATTTCATCCTGAAACTCATCCTGGTGTCCGTTTTTGCATTTGGTTTCAAAAAAAAAATTTGGCTTCAAAAAACATTTTGGTTCCTTGGCAGCATTTTTCCTGACCGCGGAGTAAAGCTTTTTCTTCTCCTGGCACCAAAAAGGCTCGATTTTTAAAAAGTAGAAGCAACATCATTTTTAGACATGGAATTTCATCCTGAAACTCATCCTGGTGTCCGTTTTTGCATTTGGTTTCAAAAAAAAAAATTCTCTTTAAAAAACATTTTTGGTTCCTGGGCGGCATTTTTCCTGACCGCGGAGTAAAGCGTTTTCTTCTCCTGGCACCAAAAAGGCTCGATTTTTAAAAAGTGGAAGCAACACCATTTTTAGACATGGAATTTCATCCTGAAACTCATCCTGGTGTCCGTTTTTGCATTTGGTTTCAAAAAAAAAAAATGGCTTCAAAAAACATTTTGGTTCCTGGCAGCATTTCTCCTGACCGTGGAGTAAAGCGTTTTTTCTCCTGGCACCAAAAAGGCTCGATTTTTAAAAAGTGGAAGCAACACCATTTTTAGACATGGAATTTCATCCTGAAACTCATCCTGGTGTCCGTTTTTGCATTTGGTTTCAAAAAAAAAAAATGGCTTCAAAAAACATTTTGGTTCCTGGGCAGCATTTCTCCTGACCGTGGAGTAAAGCGTTTTCTTCTCCTGGCACCAAAAAGGCTTGATTTTTAAAAAGTTGAAGCAACACCATTTTTAGACATGGAATTTCATCCTGAAACTCATCCTGGTGTCCGTTTTTGCATTTGGTTTCTAAAAAAAATTTTGGCTTCAAAAAACATTTTGGTTCCTGGGCAGGATTTTTCCTGACCGCGGAGTAAAGCGTTTTCTTCTCCTGGCACCAAAAAGGCTTGATTTTTAAAAAGTTGAAGCAACACCATTTTTAGACATGGAATTTCATCCTGAAACTCATCCTGGTGTCCGTTTTTGCATTTGGTTTCAAAAAAAAAATTTGGCTTCAAAAAACATTTTGGTTCCTGGGCAGCATTTTTCCTGACCGCGGGAGTAAAGCCTTTTCTTCTCCTGGCACCAAAAAGGCTTGATTTTTAAAAAGTTGAAGCAACACCATTTTTAGACATGGAATTTCATCAGGAAACTCATCCTGGTGTCCGTTTTTGCATTTGGTTTCAAAAAAAAAATTTGGCTTCAAAAAACATTTTGGTTCCTTGGCAGCATTTTTCCTGACCGCGGAGTAAAGCTTTTTCTTCTCCTGGCACCAAAAAGGCTTGATTTTTAAAAAGTAGAAGCAACATCATTTTTAGACATGGAATTTCATCCTGAAACTCATCCTGGTGTCCGTTTTTGCATTTGGTTTCAAAAAAAAAAATTCTCTTTAAAAAACATTTTTGGTTCCTGGGCGGCATTTTTCCTGACCGCGGAGTAAAGCGTTTTCTTCTCCTGGCACCAAAAAGGCTCGATTTTTAAAAAGTGGAAGCAACACCATTTTTAGACATGGAATTTCATCCTGAACTCATCCTGGTGTCCGTTTTTGCATTTGGTTTCAAAAAAAAAAAATGGCTTCAAAAAACATTTTGGTTCCTGGGCAGCATTTCTCCTGACCGTGGAGTAAAGCGTTTTCTTCTCCTGGCACCAAAAAGGCTTGATTTTTAAAAAGTTGAAGCAACACCATTTTTAGACATGGAATTTCATCCTGAAACTCATCCTGGTGTCCGTTTTTGCATTTGGTTTCTAAAAAAAATTTTGGCTTCAAAAAACATTTTGGTTCCTGGGCAGGATTTTTCCTGACCGCGGAGTAAAGCGTTTTCTTCTCCTGGCACCAAAAAGGCTTGATTTTTAAAAAGTTGAAGCAACACCATTTTTAGACATGGAATTTCATCCTGAAACTCATCCTGGTGTCCGTTTTTGCATTTGGTTTCAAAAAAAAAAATGGCTTCAAAAAACATTTTGGTTCCTGGGCAGCATTTCTCCTGACCGTGGAGTAAAGCGTTTTCTTCTCCTGGCACCAAAAAGGCTTGATTTTTAAAAAGTTGAAGCAACACCATTTTTAGACATGGAATTTCATCCTGAAACTCATCCTGGTGTCCGTTTTTGCATTTGGTTTCTAAAAAAAATTTTGGCTTCAAAAAACATTTTGGTTCCTGGGCAGGATTTTTCCTGACCGCGGAGTAAAGCGTTTTCTTCTCCTGGCACCAAAAAGGCTCGATTTTTAAAAAGTTGAAGCAACACCATTTTTAGACATGGAATTTCATCCTGAAACTCATCCTGGTGTCCGTTTTTGCATTTGGTTTCAAAAAAAAAAATTTGGCTTCAAAAAACATTTTGGTTCCTGGGCAGCATTTTTCCTGACCGTGGAGTAAAGCCTTTTCTTCTCCTGGCACCAAAAAGGCTTGATTTTTAAAAGTTGAAGCAACACCATTTTTAGACATGGAATTTCATCAGGAAACTCATCCTGGTGTCCGTTTTTGCATTTGGTTTCAAAAAAAAAAAATTTGCTTCAAAAAACATTTTGGTTCCTGGGCAGCATTTTTCCTGACCGTGGAGTAAAGCGTTTTCTTCTCCTGGCACCAAAAAGGCTCGATTTTTAAAAAGTTGAAGCAACACCATTTTTAGACATGGAATTTCATCCTGAAACTCATCCTGGTGTCTGTTTTTGCATTTGGTTTCAAAAAAAAAAATTGGCTTCAAAAAACATTTTGGTTCCTGGGCAGGATTTTTCCTGACCGCGGAGTAAAGCGTTTTCTTCTCCTGGCACCAAAAAGGCTTGATTTTTAAAAAGTTGAAGCAACACCATTTTTAGACATGGAATTTCATCAGGAAACTCATCCTGGTGTCCGTTTTTGCATTTGGTTTCAAAAAAAAAATTTGGCTTCAAAAAACATTTTGGTTCCTGGGCAGGATTTTTCCTGACCGTGGAGTAAAGCTTTTCTTCTCCTGGCACCAAAAAGGCTTGATTTTTAAAAAGTTGCAGCAACACCATTTTTAGACATGGAATTTCATCCTGAAACTCATCCTGGTGTCCGTTTTTGCATTTGGTTTCAAAAAAAAAATTTGGCTTCAAAAAACTTTTTGGTTCCTGGGCAGGATTTTTCCTGACCGTGGAGTAAAGCCTTTTCTTCTCCTGGCACCAAAAAGGCTTGATTTTTAAAAAGTTGAAGCAACACCATTTTTAGACATGGAATTTCATCCTGAAACTCATCCTGGTGTCCGTTTTTGCATTTGGTTTCAAAAAAAAATTTGGCGTCAAAAACCATTTTGGTTCCTGGGCAGGATTTTTCCTGACCGTGGAGTAAAGCCTTTTCTTCTCCTGGCACCAAAAAGGCTTGATTTTTAAAAAGTTGAAGCAACACCATTTTTAGACATGGAATTTCATCCTGAAACTCATCCTGGTGTCCATTTTTGCATTTGGTTTCAAAAAAAAAATTGGCTTCAAAAAACATTTTGGTTCCTTGGCAGCATTTTTCCTGACCGCGGAGTAAAGCCTTTTCTTCTCCTGGCACCAAAAAGGCTTGATTTTTAAAAAGTTGAAGCAACACCATTTTTAGACATGGAATTTCATCAGGAAACTCATCCTGGTGTCCGTTTTTGCATTTGGTTTCAAAAAAAAAATTTGGCTTCAAAAAACATTTTGGTTCCTGGGCAGCATTTTTCCTGACCGTGGAGTAAAGCGTTTTCTTCTCCTGGCACCAAAAAGGCTTGATTTTTAAAAAGTTGAAGCAACACCATTTTTAGACATGGAATTTCATCCTGAAACTCATCCTGGTGTCCGTTTTTGCATTTGGTTTCAAAAAAATAAATTGGCTTCAAAAAACATTTTGGTTCCTTGGCAGCATTTTTCCTGACCGCGGAGTAAATAGCCTTTTCTTCTCCTGGCACCAAAAAGGCTTGATTTTTAAAAAGTTGAAGCAACACCATTTTTAGACATGGAATTTCATCAGGAAACTCATCCTGGTGTCCGTTTTTGCATTTGGTTTCAAAAAAAAATTTGGCTTCAAAAAACATTTTGGTTCCTGGGCAGGATTTTTCCTGACCGTGGAGTAAAGCCTTTTCTTCTCCTGGCACCAAAAAGGCTCGATTTTTAAAAAGTAGAAGCAACACCATTTTTAGACTTGGAATTTAATCCCGAAACTCATCCTCGGGTCTGTTTTTGCATTTGTTTTTTTTAAAAAAAATTGACTTCAAAAAACATTTTGGTTCCTGGGCGGCATTTTTCCTGACGGCAGAGTCACGCGTTTTCTTCCCCAGGCACCAAAAAGGCTCAATTTTTAAAAAGTGGAAGCAACACCATTCCCAGTTTCCGGTTGGACTTCTCAGCTGTTATAATAAAATAGGTTCATTTGGGACTAATCTGTGAATTGTAATTACTCAGTTAGCCTAGGTCATGAGGAGGAGGAGGAGGAGGAGGAGGAGGAGGAAGAAGAGGAGGAGAAGGAGGAAGAGGAAGAGGAGGAGGAAGAGGAAGAGGAGGAAAGACGACGACTGTGGAGTCCAGATACTTTCCAAGAATGGTGATTTTCTTGCAGACATTTCATTACCCAGGTAGGTAGCGTCATCAGTGCAAGGACCCCAAAGTTCAACCCTGAGCTACGAATATTCTCTTCTATAGGTCGTTAAACGCCAAAGGAACCAAGAAGGCTAAGAAAAAGTACCTTATAAGCAGTTGTATCCGAGGAAGAAGTATCAATTTCAATCCGGTGCCTATCGCTGACGGCTTCCGAGTCTGATTTAGCTCCACCTGAGTGAGGTACAGATGAAGGACAGAGAAGGTCTTACTTCACACTCGACTCCTCAGCCTTTCCATCCACCCTCTTTTAAAAATATATATACATATTTAGGGAGTGACCCAGAAGAGCACTTACAGGCAGTCCTCGATTTATAGCCCACTCCTTTAGCGACCATTCGAAGGTACATTGAAAAAAAGCAACTTGGGAACGTTTTCCGCAGCACTATAGCAACACCTCCGTGGTCAAAGGATGTAGTAACGCAACCGTGTTACTAAATGAACAATGGCAGCGGTTCACTTAACAACGGTGGCAAGAGAAGGCCGCAAAAGACGGCAGAACTCACTTGGCAACCGCCAAATTTGGGGCTCCGCTGCTGGTCATAAGTCGAGAACTACCTGCACAGCTCAAGGTACGCTCCGGTTACCCTCTCGCTCACCTGCAGCATCCGTATATCCAAAGGGGATGTTCAGAGATAAGCTTCTTCGAAGCAGAAGCTCTGAGCCGGGAAGTTTTCCAAAATCTACAATTGGGAACATCGCAGGTGAGCTTCCCAGCAAAGGAACTGGCTGGCAAATGTAAATAATCCACCTTGGAAGAAATTGCTCAAGAGGGCGAGGGCCGTATTGTGGTGGGGTTGGTTGGAGGTGGAGGCAACTGTTAGGCCGTCTAAACCAGGATTGAGGGCTCGCTAACTGGGGTGAACTCTGTGGTCCTCTTTCAAGCTAACCCAACCCACACAATGAGAGGGGGAGGGAGGTGGAGGAGGAGGAGAAAGGAAGGAAGGGAGAGGGAGGGAGGGAGGGAAGAAAGGAAGGAAGGGAGAAAAAAGAAAGGAAGGAAGGAAGGAAGGAAGGAAGGAAGAGGGAGGGAGGGAAGGGAGAGAAAGAAAGGAAGGAAGGAAGGAAGGAAGGAAGGGAGGGAGGGAGAGAAAGAAAGAAAAAAAGGAAGAAAAGAAAAGGAGGGAGGGAGGCAGGGAGAGAAAGCAAGAGAAGGAAGGAAGGAAGGAAAAGGGAGGGAGGGAGGGAAGGAAGGAAGGGAGGGAGGGAGAAAAAAGGAAGGAAGGAAGGAAGGAAGGAAGAGGGAGGGAGGGAAGGAAGGGAGAGAAAGAAAGAAGAAAGGAAGAAAAGAAAAGAAAGAGGGAGGGAGGGAGGGAGGGAGGGAGGGAGGGAAGGAAGGGAGAGAAAGCAAGAGAAGGAAGGAAGGAAGAGGGAGGGAGGGAGGGAAGGAAGGGAGAAAGAAAGAGAAGAAAGAAAGAGGGAGGGAGGGAAGGAAGGGAGAGAAAGAAAGAAAGAAAGAAAGAGGGAGGAGAAGAAAGAAAGAGGGAGGGAGGGAAGGAAGGGAGAGAAAGAAAGAAAGAAAAAAGAAAGGAAGGAAGAAAAGAAAAGAAAGAGGGAGGGAGGGGAGGAAGGAAGGGAGAGAAAGAAAGAAGGAAAAAAGAAAGAAAGAAAAGAAAAGAAAAGAAAAGAAAGAAAGAAAGAAAGAAAGAAAGAAAGAAAGAAAGAAAGAAGGAAAGAAAGAACCCTCATGGCAAGTAGCCAGAGATAAATTCATCTCTGCTAAAACTCTCTCTTTCCTCAGCCACTAACTTCACCCACTCCGTAGAATCTTCTCAATTGCACTGGCACCCCTCATGCCAAACCGAAGCCTGATCAATGGGGGGGGGGGTGCCCGTCTTGAGATATGCAAAATCCTTGCAGACGTGACCCCCTTCCAGATTGCCCTGTCCGAGGGCAAAGCGTCACCTGTGGTCTCCAGGGAGGCGTGTCTCTCCAGCTTCTCGGCCCGCTCCTCCTCCGACAGGTTGGACATCTGCCTTTTGACCACTCGGCTGGGGTTGACCCCGGAGGTGACGCTGGCAACTGAGACCAGGGGGATGGCCTGACTCTCCTGGGGGGGCAGAAGAGGCGTGACAAAAAAAATTTGGGTCAGGAAGCCCTGTGGTTGGATGGGCAACCATTTATCTATCCGTGTATTTATTGTCATCTCTCTCCATCCATCTAACCATTCTACCTATTATATCTATCCACTCAACCTATCTATTCATCGTTCATCGATCATCTCTCCTCTTCTCTCTCTCCCTCTCTCTCTCTCTCTCTCTCTCTCTCTCTCTCTCTCTCATTAAATTTATTGACCAACGAGAACTACCTGTATGATGGAGGGCTTTAGAGCGGTGGTGAAATCCAATTTTTTTTACTACCTGTTCTGTGGGTGTGGCTTGGTGGGCCTGTTGGGGCTTGGTGGGCGTGGCTTGGTGGGCCTGGCAGGGGGAGGATACTGCAAAATCCCCATTCCCTCCCCACTCCTGGGGGAAGGACATTGCAACATCTCCATTCTCACCCCACTCTGGGGCCAGCCAGAGGTGGTATTTGCCGGTTCTCCGAACTACTCAAAATTTCCGCTACCGGTTCTGCAGAACCTGTCAGAACCTGCTGGATTTCACCCCTGCTTTAGAGGCCATCAAACTCAGGCCATCCATTTCCACAGCCATTTCAGCCAACCGTACCCTTGGGCAAAAGAGAGGGTGGAGTACAAGACCTCCGAGCTCCATTCCCGCCCTGTGATTCCACGTTCCCCCAAATTTACCAGCGTCCCCCACAAGCTTTCACTTACAGAACTGAAGAGTTCAGTGGTCAGTCCCAGATAGTTGTGCAAAGCCAGGAAAGTGACTCTCTGCAGCCTCACCATGATAATCTAGAGATATAGAAAGCAGAAATGATGGTTTGTATGCTTTTCCGTCAGTTTTCTTGCTCTTCTCTCGTTTCGGAGAGGCACTGCGTGAGTCCGGGGCCTTGTGAATCAGCCCGGCCTCACCTGCACGACTCTGACGAGAGTCTCGGGGTATTTCTGGAAGACGTCTTGAAATGCGTTGGCTGGGAGACGCAGAATGGTGGACTGCATCGCGGCTCGAGCAGAAACGGTTTTATACGGAGCAGGATGACCCTAGGAAGGAGAAGAGGCCCGACATGTTTTTGTCGCACAGGTTAAGTCTTCGACTTACAAACATCCGTTTGGTGACCAAAGTTAAGACGACACTGAAAAAAAACGGGACTTGTAACCGGTCCTCGCACTTATGGCTGTTGCAGCATCCATGTGATCAAAATTCGGACACTTGGCAATTTTGGCACCGATGAGGACAAAACCAGATCTAGCTAATTCCCGTGCAAACCCACGTAATTAAAATATAGGATTCTCCCTCCCCCTATTAGAGCAGGTCACATTGCCAATTGAGTCTCTTTGTATTGTTATGAGAAAAAGTCTTTGGCTCTGGCAACCACCTGCTGAAGTGTCCTTGGCTCTCGCCGTTCATCTTCTTGATGTCTGGAGCGCACATTCCATCTCACCCTTCCCTCCCTCCTGGTTCACTGGCAAGCGGTTCGAACGCGACAGGAGCGTTACTCATTTAACAACTTGCTTGCTGAACGACAATCAACAGGGAAGCCAGATTCACTTAACAACCGTGTTACCCGTTTAAAAGCTGCATTGATTCATTTAACAACCGTGGCAAGAAAGGTCATAATAGGGCATGTGACTAACTGAACAAACCGCCTTGCTTAATACTGGAAACGTCGGCCTTAAGTTATGGTCATAGGTCAAGGACTACCTTATAACCACTACTCCAATTCCAGTCACCTGGCTTTCCTGCAGCGGCCAAACCACAGATTTATTTCTACAGCCGCTAAAATGAACAGGTTTTCTTCTCCAATGGGAGAAGAGAGATGGAAGGAATTAATGGGTAAATCCCTCAATTCAGGCTGGTGATTCAGTATTTTTAGAAGCACGGACTGAAGCTTTGAGTCTCGGGGGGGGGGGGAAAGGAGAGGGGAAACATAACGGGACAAATTGAAAGTTTGCCTGCGTTATTTATGGCAGAGATTTTTCCATAATTGAAGGTGAAGGTGAGCAGGAGGTGTTTTTAATCCTGCAGAAAGAGGGTTATTGTTTTCATCCTTGAGCTGACATCTCGCCTGCCCAGAAGAAATGATTCCTTATTGTGTTGCGGCTGGGCTGATGTATTGTGCTAATCACGGCTTACACGATCAAATTTATCCAATTTATTACAATTGGCTGGGTTTCCTCATTAAGGCAAAGCCGTAAACATGACGGACAGGCGACAATAGCTCGCGCGGCGTGTCCAAAATAGAACCAAACAAAACAAATAGCTGGTTTGGTCTGGTGGTTAAATCACCAGGCTAGAAAAGGGGAGACGGTGAGTTCCAGACCTGCCTAAGTTATTGAAATGGGTGACTTTGAGTCAATCCCCAGGAGACTGGGAGTTCTAGTTCTTCTTTAGGCATGGAAGATTTGGGTGACTTTGGGCCAATCCCCAGGAGACTGGGAGATCTAGTCCTGTCTTAGGCATGAAAGTTAGCTGGGTGACTTTGCGTGAATCACCAGGAGACTGGGAGTTCTAGTCCTGCCTTAGACATGAAAGCAGCTGGGTGACTTTCAGTCAATCACCAGGAGACTGGGAGTTCTAGTCCTGTCTTAGGCATGAAAGACTGGATGACCTTGGACCAATCACCAGAAGACTGGGAGTTCTAGTCCTGTCTTAGGCATGAAAGCCAGCTGGGTGACTTTCAGTCAATCACCAGGAGCCTGGGAGTTCTAGTCCTGCCTTAAAACATGGAAGACTTGGGTGACCTTGGACCAATCACCAGGAGACTGGGAGTTCTAGTCCTGTCTTAGGCATGAAAGCCAGCTGGGTGACTTTCGGTCAATCACCAGGAGACTGGGAGTTATAGTCCTGCCTTAGGCATGAAAGACTGGACGACCTTAGGCCAATCACCAGGAGACTGGGAGTTCTAATCCTGCTTTAGGCATGAAAGCCAGCTGGGTGACTTTGCGTCAATCACCAGGAGACTGGGAGTTCTAGTCCTGCCTTAGACATGAAAGCCAGCTGGGTGACTTTCAGTCAATCACCAGGAGACTGGGAGTTCTAGTCCTGTCTTAGGCATGAAAGACTGGACGACCTTGGACCAATCACCAGAAGACTGGGAGTTCTAGTCCTGTCTTAGGCATGAAAGCCAGCTGGGTGACTTTCAGTCAATCACCAGGAGCCTGGGAGTTCTAGTCCTGCCTTAAAACATGGAAGACTTGGGTGACCTTGGACCAATCACCAGGAGACTGGGAGTTCTAGTCCTGTCTTAGGCATGAAAGCCAGCTGGGTGACTTTCGGTCAATCACCAGGAGCCTGGGAGTTCTAGTCCTGCCTTAAAACATGGGAAGACTTGGGTGACCTTGGGCCAATCACCAGGAGACTGGGAGTTCTAGTCCTGCCTTAGGCTTTGGGCAAAGATAAAGGGAAAAATATGTATGCAGTTCGCTCCCCTGGATTGAAACATTTAAACTCCACCATACCAGATCTTGCATGGTTCAGCTGTGAATATTTTCTGTTCTTTCCTTTTGTCAGGACACACGCAACCTTCCATCCGAAACCCGAAACCCGCCCCGACTCCGAACATCTTCCCAGTCCAAAAAAAAAAAAAAAGTCGCTCCCGCCACATATTTGTTCTTCCCAGCCCTGGGAAAAATACAAATCCCCCACTGGTTTCTGGGCAGCTTAATTGCTTTATCCCCGACCGGGTGATCAATTCTTAATTACAGGAGATAAAAAAGATAATGGAGTAAGCGTTGGCTGGACATGAGCTGGCAAGTCTTGAATACGAGCCCTGGCAGGGGGAAAAGAAAAAGGAAGCCGCAGGGTTTTTGAAGATTCTGGAAGGCTTTTCGAACTCAGACCCACCGGGTTGCTGGAGCAATCAAGTTTTGGGAACACTTACCTCCGGAGAGTGCTAAAAATGACTGTTATGCTAAGAGAAACGTGCAATGAAGAATAAAGTTACACTCAGGCGGTAGACCTCGACTTACGACCTCAACTGAACCCAACGTTTCTGCTGCTAAGCGAGACCGTTGTTAAGTGAGTGCTTGCCCCGTTTTGCAACCTTTCTTGCCACCGTCGTTAAATGAATCCCGGCAGTTCAGTTGCTAAGTGAATCTGGCTTCCCCATCGACTTCGATCGTCAGGAGACCCCCGGGACAATGCGGCGGTCATAAATGCGAGTCGGTTGCCAAGCGTCTGAATTTTGATCCCGTGATCATGGGGACGTTGCAACGGTCGTTAAGTGTGAAAAATGCTCATAAATCGCTTTTTTTTCTCCCCCCCCCCATGCCGTTGTAACTTTGAACGTCGCTAAATGCAATAAGTGGAGGACTACCCGTAGCGCGTCGATAAATTTGGCTCCTCCGTTTTTCTCCTCCAGAAACCGAAGCGAGAATTGATCTCAGGGTTCCTAGCCCTTGAAGGGATGTTTTTGAAGCTCTCAATTTGCCATGGCAAACGCAGGAACCGAATTCGTTGCAATCGCCATCGGGTTAACCCTGATTGGACACACCCCCTTCCCGGAAGCCCTGCCCACTTATTCAAATCAAAACAAAGGGACAGAGCACCACTCGGAAAGCCAAATGGGTCGCGGGCCTCACCGTGATGACGTCCAGAATGCTGAGAAGGCTGTGCACGCTATCTCCGGCCAAGACTTCCTTCACCACCATCTCTGTGCCATCCTGGGGGAAAGTCGGAGAAAGAAAAAGACACTGTGTGCTTGAAGCCAAGGCAGAGGCAACCCCCTCACTGCAACCCTGAGCTCCTGATGTTCCCTTCCAAACATCTGCCCTTCCGATCTCCTCGCGGAACGCTCCTTACGCTCTCCTGGATGCAGACTTCCAACTTCCCGTCCTGCACGACGTAGATGCTGTTGTCCAGCTGTCCAGGCCGGAAGATATATTCCCCTTCGTGCAGCTGCACGAAAACCATGTGCTTGCACAGCTCCAGGAAAAGGGGCTTCTCAAAGTGACCGAGGACCCTGGGGAAAACAGATCAAGCGGTTGGGGAGGGGGAGAGAAGAATTTGCAAAACCAAGCAGAGCCCGAGACAAGAGGCTGAACCGTCTTCCTGTTCTGACCTAGGCTCCCTTAACAAGCAGGAGGCAGGAATCGGTCCCGGCAAAACCTCTTTTATTTACACGACTGTGAATTACGGTCATTCACAAGTCAGCAAGGCTTGTCCAAACAGTTTTTCAAAGGAATATTTCTCAACACACCTTGTTATCTCGTTTGGCAAAGCTGCCACGTAACTGGTTTCCCACCGCAGTACAAGGCCAAATTTGGCACAGAGTCTCTCAGAGTCACGGAACGAACAAATTGTTTCCTGCAAAAGCCCACTTCCCGTTCGCTCCTCTTTTGTTTCCTATGAGAGGGGCCAATCACCTCCAAGGTGTGGCTTTACTCCCGAGTCGACCCTGCTTTCTGAGTTGTGCTTGTCTTCTGGCAGCTCTGCGCATGTGCACAATGGGAACAGGCTCCAGCTGTTCCTCTGCCTCCCTATCTCCCTCTCTGCCTCCGACGCAGAGCCCTCATCCAAGCTCTCTCCAGCCCTCAGGACTGGCCCAAGTTCCTCCCCAACCTCCTCACTGTCTGTTGTGGTCCGCCACCCAGTCTGCGGAGCTGGCAGCGGAGTCGGACAGTGAGGAGGCTGGGGAGGAACATGGGCCAGTCCTGGGGGCTGGGGAAAGCTTGGATGAGGGCTCTGCGTCGGAGGCAGAGATGGGGCCAGGGCCATCTGGGAGTGATGCACGGACTCCGGAGCCCCCAGATTCGGACAGCAGAGAGGCAGAGGAACAGGAGGAGCCTAGTGCATGCATTGCGCAGAGCTGCCAGAAGGTAAGAGTAGCTAAAGCAAAAGGGATGACTCGGGAGTAAGGCCAGGAGATGATTGGCCCCTCCCATAAGTCTTAAAAGAGAAACAAAGGCACTTGGGCCTTTTGCAGGAAAGCAACATTGCTAACTCTGTTTCCAGTCGGCATCTCTTGTTTGTTTCTGAACTTCATGGGGCTTTGCCAAGTAAGGCCTTTGGCAGGATGTCAAAGAAAATAAAGGTTGGTGATTATCCCGAAGGACTTCTTCTGAAGTAGTTGTTTTGCAACTAATTGGGAATTCCACCGTGTCAGGCAAGCTGACGAGTCAACGAACTTACCGGACATTTTTAAGCATGTAAAGAACTTCAGAAGGCAGGTGGGAGCTCTTGACGTCAAATTCCGTTAAATCGGCTTCCAGCAGGGAGGGAGGTGGGTCCTTGGGCTGCAGGATGGGAGATTCCTTCTTGAAGCGCAGAATCCTGCAAGGGTGACCAAAAGAACCATTTACTGCTACTTCCTTGGTCCTGGGAAGGATCCAGCTCCTTCTTATCTGTAGGTTTAATGCTCCTCACCAGGGAAATATTAATCAATGTTTATCTATAGCCAGGATTTGGGGCAAAGCGAATAACCTTCATATTTCAGTCCCTGGGGATCATCACATAATCATGATTAACTTCATTGTGGTTTAGTCTAGTATTTTGGTGGAATAGAGTCAGGGTTCCCAGGAGGGAGAAAGAAAGAGAGGGATATTTTTTCTGAAAAGCAAGAGACGGTTTAGATTATTTTGGACTGGAAGGCCTCCAAGGTCCCTTCTAACTCTCTTAAGTCTGTATTTTATGGAGGAAATTATGTAGAGTTTATCCAAAATGCTCAAAATTGCCCTTGGAACCTTACCTCTTTGCCAAGGACAGCACCTTGGCCCTTTTCCGCATCCGCTGACGAGGCATCGCGTTGCCGACCAGCGAGTTTGGTAGAGTGACCACCTGCAAGGAAGAACGTTGCATTGTGACGAAAAGCATTCAGGAAAAATGCACCAGGCCTTAGGTTTGCTGAGGGAGCGACGACCTTGTGACCGTTAACACAACCGCCCCAACTGCACTAACAAAGATGCTGCACACAATTGCAGGGAACAAAGCCTACGTAAAGCCTACGTAAATTCTAAAGACCAATAGAAGGGTGGAAATCGCTTGCAAAGGTCTTACTGAGCTTTGAAATTCGTCTGCAAAGGGAGCAGACCCAGAACTACAATTCTAGTAATTCTCAACTTATAGTCAGTCACCTATTGAATAAATAGAAGAATGGAAGGGAAGGGAAGGGAAGGGAAGGGAAGGGAAGGGAAGAGAAGAGAAGAGAAGAGAAGAGAAGAGAAGAGAAGAGAAGAGAGAGAAGAGTAGAATAAAATAGAAGAGAGAAGAGAGAAGAGAGTAGAGTAGAGAAGAAGAGAAGAGAAGAGAGTAGAAGAAAAGAGAGAAGAGATTAGAGGAGAAGAAAGAAGAGAAGAGAGTAAAGAGAAAACAGAGTAGAGTAGAATAAAATAGAAGAGAAAATAGAAGAGAGAATAGAGAATAGAGTAGAATAGAATAGAGTAGAGTAGAGAAGAAGAGGAGTAAAAGAGAGAAGAGAAGAGAAGAGAGAAGAGAGTAGAGTAGAGGAGAGGAGAGGAGAGGAGAGGAGAGAACCCACGAATTTAATTGTTGAATTACATTTCTTTATTGCAGCATAATATTATCCTTAGTCCATTAACCAATTAAGGGAGAGGGAGTTAATTAATCAGTTAATTAAAGCAAGGGGAAGACGCCGTTCCTTCCCTTGGCTACTTTTCCTTCCGTCAAATCCGAGTTCCGGGGACCTCAAGGAAATCTCAAGAATGTATAGGGAGATCCACCTTTTTCCAAGGATTTGTGGACATGGTACAGGTAGTCCTCGACTTACAACCGTATGTTTAGTGACCATTCGGAGCTATGACATCAAGGATCCCACAGTTCTCGTCCTCCTCTTCCTCCTCTCACACCCCACTCCCTTCTGGCACTGATGATGCCACCTAGTAAGGTCATGAAACGTCTCCAAGAAAAGCACCAAGCTCAAGAGAGCGCCAAGGACCGCGCAGTTTAATATCGAAGCCCAGGAGAGTTTGCGGCAATCACGGATTCAACCACTGAGGGTCACGTCTGAACTCAACCTAACCTCACCGCTGAGCTCGGCTCGACTCGAACCCTTAACCCTTACCTTCCGCATGATCTTACGGCCATAGAACATCACTTTGTCCCTCTTGCGAAATCTGTACTGGGGCACGTGTGCCTGAGATTGTTCTGAAAAGCAAAAGAAGAGCCATCATCACCTGGAGGTCCACTTTCCCAAAGTCTACAGACAGTCTAATTCGCAGTGGCATCAAATATACAGAAAGGGAGGCGTAGGTTAATTTAACTGACCTAGGCTTCTCATTTAGGTTGATTTTATTGGTTCGTTGGTATCCTTTGTTATTTTTTTACAAATGACTTAAGGCGGCGAGCATTATACAAACACACTTTTCTCCTCCTATTTTCCCCACAACTACCCTGTGAGGGGGGACTGGCTCAAGGTCACCCAGACTGCTTTCCTGCCTAAGGCGGGACTAGAACTCACCATCTCCTGGTGAGTAATCACCCAGTTGGGTTTTATGCCTAAGGCAGGACTAGAACTCACCATCTCCTGGTGATTGGCCCAAAGTCACCCAGCCGGTTTCCATGCCTAAGGCAGGACTAGAACTCACCGTCTCCTGGTGATTGGCCCAAAGTCACCCAGTTGGGTTTTATACCTAAGGTGGGACTAGAACTCACCATCTCCTGGTGATTGGCCCAAAGTCACCCAGCCAGCTTTCATGCCTAAGGCGGGACTAGAACTCACGGCCTCCTACTTTCTAGCCTGGTGTCCTAACCACTAGACTAAACTGGCTCTCGATTCTTGGAGACCCATTTCTGATGCGTTATTATGAGCCGATTATTATTTCCAACAGGCTGAGAAATCTGGTCTCTTAACCCTCCCAGCTGCTCCACCGTGCACCGTTCCCCTCTGTTACCCACATACGACGGGTTCGTGCTAAGCGGTCAGACTTACTCGATTCCTTCACCTTCTTGTACACAAAATACACCACGATCCCAATCAGCGACAAGGCCACCGCTGCGCCAATGGCTATCCCGGTTAACTGCGGACAGAAGTGAAAAGACAGTTCATCTTCAACCATAGGTAAACATGGAGCGTCTTCAACGCTCTCCGAGCTCCGTTGTTTTCTCCTGGACGTTTCACGACCCAACGAGGTCACATCATCAGCGCATGGCATGGCATGGCATGGCTTGGTGGGCGTGGCATGGCATGGCTTGGTGGGCATGGCAGGGAAAGGATCCCGTAAAATCTCCATTCCTACCCCACTCCAGGGGAAGGATACTGCCAGCCAGAGATGGTATTTACTGGTTCTCCGAACTACTTAAAAATTACCGGAGAACCGGTAGTAAAAATCTGACTGGCCCCATCCCCATCTATTCTCTGCCTCCCAAGTTACCCCTGATCGGGAGGAAATGGGGATTTTGTAGTAACCTTCCCCTGGATTGGGAACGGAATGGAGATTTTACAGTATCTTTCCCCTGCCATGCCCACCAAGCCATACCCACCAAGCCATGCCACGCCCACCAAGCCACACCCACAGAACCGGTAGTAAAAAAATTTGAAACCCACCACTGCTAGGGAGGTTTGCTAAGTGACCGGTCGTAAATCGAGGAGTACCTGTGTTGGGTTAGTAGTTTAATAAACTCCTAATCTGGAGCAACCAAGAATCAATGCTGCAGATTTGGGAGAAAAAATGAGCATCTCTATTGCTTCCAAACAGCAAAAAAATAAAATAAAATAAATCTTATAAATTCATCATCACCCCAGCGCCCAGCTTACAACAGAGGCTCTTCTCTCTTCTTATGCAGTTTTGGAGGCCACACTATCCTCTTTTACGTGTATTGAGACAATAGATTTAAAATTGAAATATTCACAATGACTAAATCGCTCTTTACATTCATGCATTCATAAATCACGTTTATACGTGATCTTATGCTGTTTTGGAGGCCACGGGACAAAGCCTTGGAGACTTTGTGACTACTCGCGAGTAACCAGAATGTGCAGATTCCTGGGCCGCATTAATAAACTGCCATTTCCAGGTCTGATTAGGACATGACTAATCAGACATCATCATCACTTCAACATTTATTACAGCCGTAATAATCCTCTAATTTTGGTTAGAAGGGAAGGAAACGCGGACAGGGAAATTGGGTGTGATGTAAAAACAGGTGTTCCTTGTCTCGTAATAAATAATTTCCTCTCGGTCTTTTAGTTCCATTGTTAATTTATCTGCTTCTGCACATTCTAGCACCTTTTTTTATGATCACTGTATTTGATGGAGCAAATCTGTGTTTCCAATTTTGTGCAAATGAAATTCTGGCAGCCGTAATTATGTGAAGTATAAGATAATAAATTTCTTTCCTAATCTTCTCTTTTATAATTCCCAATAAAAATAGTTTGGGTTTCATAGCAAGTTTTCCCCCCTGTCATTTCCTCTAACCATTTTTGGATTTTTAACCAATATGCCTTGGCTTTGGGACATGTCCACCACATGTGGAAATATGTCCCATGTTGATGATTGCATTTCCAGCAATTTGGTGCATTTTTGGGGGGATATCTTGGCCAATCTCGCCGGGGGTATCCAAAATTAATGTATAAATGTATAACCGTAAGAGAAGATATTAGAGAAGAGAGAAATAGTTATTGTATAATAGATAGGTATAAATTGTAGTGAATATAGAACTTAGTAAGTAATATATAAAATGTACGTGTATATAGTTGGTTAAAAGAGAAAATAGATATTATCAAAGATGCCGGTATCAGAAAGCTGTAAAAATGTAACAAGGATGTTAAAAATGTAAATGTTGAATAAAAATTATTTAAAAAAAAACCAAAACAAAACAGATGTTCCTGCTTGGAGCAGACACGTCAATGAGAAGTCTTGTTTCAAACGTTCTCCAAAATTTTTCCCAAACATTACCATAGTTGTCTGAATCCTCTCTTCTACAAATTGGAGAACTCGAGTTCGTAGGTCGGAGCTTGTTAAGAGGCTGACCTAAAGGATAAAAACACCAAAGGTATATAAACTACCGTACGTTGGAGAGGAACCAACATTTTCTCCCCAAAGACTTAGGGAAAACTTCGCACTTTTGAAAACTGACTGAAGCTCGGAAATGAAAACAACGGAACGATTCTTCTAAAGAGCATCCCTGATTTTTCCAGCCAATGATTTTAATCTCCGCTTCAAACTCCCTGCTGATGGTTTCCATCTTCGCAACGAGAGAAGAAAATCTCCTAAAGAGCTGTTTCTCTTTATAAATCATCAAGGTTTGGGGTTTGGTTGTTTTTTTTTTTCCTCCCAAGTGGAATTTGGACCGTTTCAAATAAATTGTACCTGTGTTACGATGGATCTGTGCCAAGATTGCCCTACGCGGAAGCAAGAGAGAAAAAATCAGTCTTCAAACACGCAGCTCGGCCTCCTTTGAAAAATTCTGGCTCCTTTGTTTGAAAGACCCAAAAAGCATTTCAGAACCAAACCCAAAGGTTTGACAGCAGACAAATACACACCCTTAACTTTCAAGGGTGGTTTGTGTAAGGACTAAGAGCTGACTGGACAAGCAATGCCATCTAATGGTGGAGGACGAAAGAAAAATTACGCAATTAAGGTTCTGCTTTTAAGGTCCAAGCAGTTAAACAAACGGCACAAAATCAGCCATGCAAAACTCGATCTTTATTTCTGTTCACAAAGCGATACACAGGACAAGCGCATTATTCTCTCCAAAGGGAAGCTCAGAAAGCGACACACAGATGCACATTTCAGGTTTGCCGATTTGTAGGTTTAATGACACACAGAGTCACCGTTCGGAGGCAATGATTCAATTTTAAACTGTCATCATTTCGTGGCTGACCAAGACTTTTACAATTCAAACAAGGGCGCTGGCCAGAAAGAGCTTCCCACGCTAACCAAACAACCAGAAGACAGGAGAAAGGAGAAAATAAAATACAGCTAATTAATTCTTCCATTTGCGACCACAATTGAGCCCAACGTCCCTATTAAGTGAGTTTTGTCGTTTTTGCCCTCCCCAGGCTCCAGGAAAGGCCCTGGAGCCTGGGGAGGGTGAAAAAACAGGCCTATTGGGCCCATCATGCCATCGCATGCCAAAAGCGAGGGGGGAGCGTGGCAGGGTTGTGTGCGTATGCGCAGGGGGTGGGGTGGAACCCATTGCATTGGATGAGGGTTGGACTAGATGACCTCCAAGGTCCCTTCCAACTCCGTTAAATCTGTAAATCTGTAAAAGCAGGGTAAAACAGGGGGAGAGGGATGCAAATAACCAGCAATTATATATCCTATTTCGGCTGAATTGTGGAGCACGAGAGAGGTTAGCAGGCAGCGTACAAAGAATTCGCAGGAAAAGTGGGCTTCGAATTAATGGAAATAAATTCAAAAGGAGACCAGTTACTCTGGAAGTTCAGCAAGGGATAAAGAACAAGAAGTAAGTATCCACCAAAAGAATATTGTAACGAAAATGCTTTTTGTTTTTTTCCTTCTTCCCCCCAGGATACAAGTTAAAATTTTGGCAAACAAGCAGGAATGCTTAGACACTACGTTTCTGTTTAAAAATACAGTATATATATATTCATTCCATGTGGAAACAAAGACATAATAAATAGGCAACCCAGAAGGAAAATTCATTTGGGAGGATTACCCAACAGTGGAAGAAACAGGAATGCTTTTCTTGCAAAGAATGAAGGGGTTGTACAGCTAGTCCTCGACTTACAACAGCTCGTTTAGTGACCAAAGTTACAGAGGCACTGAAAAAAGCGACTGGATTTTGATCACGTGACTGTCGTAGGCGTGGAAAATGGCCATTTTCCACGCCTACGACAGTCACATGATCAAAATCCAGCCGCTTGGCAACTGGTTCCTATGTATGACGGTCGCGGGATCAATTCTGGTCGTAAGGACTACCGGTATTTTTTTTTCTTTTCCTCCGTGACAAATAAATGCAATCAAATCACGCCAATCCGTACACACAATCATTAACAACACATCACTTTGTAGGAGGAGGGGGTGTTTTTTTAATCACAATCTCAAACTCATTGCAACACAACTTAAAAACTTTTTTTTTTAAACCGAACCGCTAATAAAAAACCAACACAAACGTTAAAATACATGTGGAAAGAAAGCCGAGCACTGAAAATTCATAAGCAGAGGAAGTTAAATAGATTTAAAAGATTAGAATTAGGGAGAATATTGTTATACACGTTTTTGTATAACGTATTTGAAGGGATCGTCAGAGGTTAAGATTAGATCTTGAAAAAAGGATGATATTAGATAGGCTCAAGAACAATGTTATGACTATTAGAAGGATGTAGTAAATACTGATTCATTGAAAAATGAAGGAATATGCGCTGATATTAATATATATAACACTAGATTATGCTTGTTTGATTAATGTAGTAATTCTTTATTTGTATTAATATGGGTTTTGTACCAAAATGAACGATACTCAGATGCCACACTGTCCAGGCAATGATATTGATTTAATTAATTTAATTTAATGAAATTTATATGCCGCCCCTCTCCGAAGACTCAGGGCGGCTCACAATACATTTAAAAATCATTATAAAAAGACATTGAAAAATTAAAAAAACATTAAAAACATTAAAAACTCATTCACATGATATTGATGTATGTTTAAAATTTTTAAAAAACTTTACCCCCCCCCCCCCAAAAAAAGGATGGGAATGTGTGAAGGGAGATTCTGACATTAACCATGTTTTTGTTGGAAGCAGGATTGAAGGATTCAACCCCGTATAACCAACAAGACTGAAATTGACACCACTCTGGCTGGGAATCTTAGGAGTTGTAGTCCCATCGTTTTCCCCATTTTATTGACCGTCCCGACAAACCATTACCACACACAACTTCAAAGGAGCAAGCCACCATTAAACCACCAATAAAGGTGAAGGCGAAAGTTAATGCAAGCGTTAGAATACAGGTGGGGGGGGGGAGAAGAGCCCAAATCTGAAATAATTCATAATCAAAGAGAGATAAAAAAGAGGACAGAAGGGGGAACATTAAACCAGGTTTGCTAGAACCAGGATTGATTTCACCCCAATGCCCCCTCCCCAGGTCCACCCTGCCTGGCATATCCAACAAGACTGAAATGACAGAATTAGAAAGGGACACTGGAGGTCATCTAGTCCAACCCCCTCTGCTCATGCAGGAGACCCCCCCCATCTATCCCATTCCGGGAAATCCACTCCAACCCAGGGCTGGGGATGCTGGGAGTTGTAGTCCCACCCTCCCCAACCCAGCCTTCCTGGAGGAGAGGACCCCGCTCTACACCCTCCTACTCTCCAGCTGGGGATGTTGGAGTTGTAGTCCCCCCTTCCCCAACCCAGCTTTCCTGGTTGAGAGGACCCCCTTCTCCCCCCCACCTCCTCCCCAGCTGGGGCTGCTGGGACTTGTAGTCCCCCCCTTTCCCAACCCAGCCTTCCTGGCTGACAGGACCCCGCTCTATCCCCCCCTCTCCCCGGCTGGGGATGCTAGGAGTTGTAGTCCTCCCCTCCCCAACCCAGCCTTCCTGGAGGAGAGGACCCCACTCTACAGTCCCCCTACTCCCCAGCTGGAGATGCTGGGAGTTGTAGTCCCCCCTTTCCCAACCCAACCTTCCTGGCTGACAGGACCCCCTCTCCCTGGCTGGGGCTGCTGGGACTTGTAGTCCCCCTTTTCCCAACCCAGCCTTCCTGGCTGACAGGACCCCCTTTCCCCCCCTCCTCCCCAGCTGGGGCTGCTGGGACTTGTAGTCCCCCCCTTTCCCAACCCAGCCTTCCTGGCTGACAAGACCCCCTCTCCCCGGCTGGGGCTGCTGGAACTTGTAGTCCCCTCTTCCCCAACCCAGCTTTCCTGGCTGAGAGGACCCCCTTTCCCCCCCCTCCTCCCCAGCTGGGGCTGCTGGGACTTGTAGTCCCCCCTTTCCCAACCCAGCCTTCCTGGCTGACAGGACCCCCCCACCCTCTCCCCGGCTGGGGCTGCTGGGACTTGTAGTCCTGGCGTCCCAGGGGCTTGTGGGGAGCCAAGAGAGGCGGCCCTACCTGGGGGTCGGAGGGCGAGGCTCCCGCGTCCTCCATGGCCGGGACAGAGGGAGGGAGGACGGAGGGAAGGAGGGGGCGGCGGCGGCGGCGCTGCTAACGGCTGCCCGGCTGAGGGGTCATTCTTGGGCGGGGGGGGGGGGGGCTTCCCCCCCACCCACACACGCCCCGCCCACCCGCGTCACTTCCGCCTGTCAGGGGTGCCCTGAGGGGGGGGGGGCGGCTTTCAACCAGGTGGGGCCTCCCCGCCCGGGATGGGTGCGGTTAGTTCGCCCAAGGCTGGAGACACAGCAGCCGAGGAAACGTCAGGGCGGAGGAATGAGGCTCAGGGGAAAAAGGCCAGGAGTGGCTTTCATCCTAGGCAGCCACAGAGTCGCGAAGGGGTCCCGGAAGGTCATCTAGTCCAACCCCCTCTTCTTCCTTCCCCCCTCACGCAGGGATTCCAATTTCCTGTGGGGGGAGGGAGGGGGGGAGGGAGGGAGGCAACTCCCATAATCCCCCCCCCCTCAAGCCCGTCCCGGAATCCCAAAACCTGGAAGAATAAGAGTGGAGTACAGCACAATGCAATACAATACAGAAGGAAATACATAAAGAGAAAGGCAGTGCAATTACAGAATAGGATACCATACAGAACAGAACAGAACAGAACAGAACAGAACAGAACAGAATAATAGAATAGAATAGAATAGAATAGAATAGAATACAATACAATACAATACAATACAATACAATACAATACAATACAATACATAAAAGAATACAATACATAATACAATAGAATACATAATAGAATAGATGACAAGACAATAACAGAATACAATACAATACATAATACAAGACAATATATATCAGATACAATACATAATAGAATACAATAGAATACATTATGGAATACAATACATAACAGAATACCAATAGAATACATAATACAATACAATAGAATACATAAAAGAATACAACGCATAATACAATAGATTACATAATAGAATACAGTAGAATACAATACAATATGCAAAGAGCCTGGTGGCGCAGCCTGTTATTAACATTCAGCTGCCTGCAATTACTGCAGGTTCGAATCTCGCCAAGGCTCAAGGTTGACTCAGCCTTCCATCCTTTCTAAGGTAGGTAAATTGAGGACCCAGTTTGTGGGGGCAATAAGCAGACTTTGTACAAATATACAAAAGGATGAAGGCTATTGCTTAACGCATTGTAAGCCGCCCTGAGTCTCCCGAGAAGGGCGGCATATAAATCAAATTTATATATATATATATATATAACACAATACAATACATAAGAGAATACAATACAACGCATAAAGGATACAGTACAATACATAGGATTGAATTGAATCGAATTGAATTGAGAAATGGAAATAATAGCAATCATACTAGAAATAGAATAACAAGAGTGGGAAGGGACCTTGGAGGTCTTCTAGTCCAACCCCCTGCTCAGGCAGGAAACCCTACACCATTGCAGAGAAATAGTTGCGCAATCTCTTCTTGCAAACTTCCAGTGTTGAAACTTTCAGTTTCCAAAGCTGGTCGACCTCGCAGGGTTGTTGTTGTACTGTTCCTCCCAACGTGGGCTGTTTTAAGTACAATTAGGATTGCCCATCGTCCCCACCCAGCAGCAGCCCGTTTGTTGAAGTCCCTCTGGAGGGGTGGCTGCGGACTATAAACGGGCTATAAAAAAACCAATAAAGGCGGAATAAAAATATAATTGATAATAAAAGGCGGGTTCTAAATTAATAATTTTTAAAAAAAATATCTTTATTCGCCGCAGCCGCATCTCTCTTCACTTTTACGTAGCTCTATGCTCACGGGCTTCCCCCGCCGAGCAGGAGGAATCCCGAACCAAACTCCCAATCAGGAGACAATTCCCCGCGGTGGGCGTGACCAACGGAAAAAACAAAAAAAACCCGGCCTCTTGGATCCGATTGGTTCAAACCCCACCCTATCCGAACGGGACTTGAGTACGGGAGAGGCGGATTGGTTGGGAGCGTCCGGACGGCCCAATGGCAAGCGGCGATGTTGCGGAGGTGAGGGCCTGCTGAAGCCTTTCCGCAGTAGTTCGCTATGGGTCTCCTGAGCGAGGTGACGCGAGGCCTGGTCCGGGGCGCCGACCGTATGTCGGCTTGGACGAGCAAGCGGGGCCCGCGGACCTTCTTCAAGAGCCGCGGCTGCAAAGTCTTCGGCTCCATCACGCCGAGCCGCAAGTTCCGCCTGATAAAGGACCAGGTGCCGGTGCTGATGGTGCCTGACCTGACGGGCTTCAAGCTCAAGGCCTACGTCTCCTACCGGGCGCCCGCGGGTAGCGAGCCGCCCTTGACCGCCCGCGCTCTCTTCCAGCGGACCGCCGCGCCTCTCATCGAGAAGGACGTCAAGGAAGGCTCCTTCGACCCCGACGCCCTGGAGAAGTACGGCTTCGAGAACAGCCAGGAGGGGAAGCTTTTCAAGCTCTTCCCCAAGAACTTCGTGCGCTAGTGGGTGGAAGGAATTAAAGAAAAGAAAGAAAAAGGAAGGGAAGAAAGAAAAAGGAAAGAAAGAGAAAAAGAAGGAAAAGAAAAAGAGACACACACACTCTTCCCAGTGGAGACAAATTGTCCCCCAGGACTGCAACTTTATTGAAGCCCTTTCAAATACAGGATCGAAAGCAGAGGGGAAAAAAAGCAATTTATTGAAAGCAGAGGGAAAAAGACACAATTTCCTGGAAGAAGAGAGGGGAAAAGACATTTTTTTGGGAAGAAAAGACACAATTTCCTGGAAGAAGAGGGCAGGAAAGACAATTTATTGGAAGAAGAGGGGAAAAGACTATTTTCTGGAGGAAGGGGGGGGGGGGACAATTTCCTGAAAGAAGAGGGAGGGAAAAAAGACAATTTATTGGAAGAAGAGGGGAAAAATTCCTGGAAGAAGAGGGAGGGAAAAAAAGAACAATATCCTAGAAGTAGAGGGGAAAAGACATTTTTTTTTTGGAAGAAAAGACACAATTTCCTGGAAGAAGAGGGGGGGAAAGGCAATTTATTGGAAGAAGAGGGGAAGAGACTATTTCCTGGAGGAAAAGACACAATATCCTGAAGGAAGAGGGAGGGAAAAAAGACAATTTATTGGAAGAAGGGAAAATTTCCTGCAAGAAGAGGGGAAATTTCCTGGAAGAAAAGACCATTTCCTGGAAAAAGAGAAGACAAAAGTTTCTTGGAAAGGGACTTATGGAACAGATGATTTTGGGGCAGGAGGGTTAAGAATAAAAGAGAATGCGGATATTACACCTCCCTGCCTGGGAAGTGTTGATGTTTCTGCTTTGAAACTTGTGTCCAGAAAAAAAAAAGCCTTCAATACATTTGTTTCTCTGTGGAGTTGTTGATGGGTCTCTGTTCGAAGAAAAAACGCCTGGGAAGAGGTCTTGCAAAGGGTGGGGAAATGCAGGTTACTAAAATGATGGGGATTCTGGCTATGGAGTTTAGGTACTGAGTTTGGTGGGGAGAAAGGGCTCCTGTTTTCTGCGCTGCTTAGATTTAAATTAAAAAATGAAATGATCTTTTTCACAAAAGTTAAAAAAATAATACAGGGATTAGCATACCTTCGAGCTCTCGTATGTTCAGGGAATGAACTACAATTCTTAAACCTGACTTGGGTCTTAGCTATGATTTCCTCAATTGGTTATATCTAGGGTCAGCAACCTGCGGCTCTGGAGCCGCATGTGGCTCTTTCACCCCTCTGCTGTGGCTCCATCACTCAAAATATGCATACAACCGCCAATGTGTGACATCCACCGGCATTTATTGAGCTTTTCAACCCCCGGTAGGCCAACCATGGATAAATCCAAGAAAAGAAAAGTTTCAGAAGAAAACAGAATGTTTAATTCAACTACATATGCTAGTTTTGTGGCCGCTCAAGAAATAATCAGGCACGGGAAGGGTTTTGTGGCTCCCGGTGTTTTCTGTGGGAAATGGGTCCAAATGGCTCTGAGTGGTTTAAGGTTGCAGACCCCTGCGTTATATCGTTTAAACTAGCAAGCTCTTGCATAGACAGTTGCCATCCCTAGCAGTTGCAATTCTCTACACAGGCAAATTTGGCCCAGTCCAAAGTACTTTTTGACGCAAGCTTTGACACTTGTAACTCTTTAATGTCCCACCAATATACCGTAGCTTAAATAAAAAAGACCGTGGCTCTTAAAAGACATTTTATTGTAAAAAAGATCAAAAATATATTTTAGTTGAAAGGTGCTTTACAATGCCAATGAGCATGTTGGTATAAAAATGCCATAATTTGGTAATACCTCAGATTATAAATAATGCCCTTTGATAAGGCCATTCTACCCCACAAATGAGCTTGTGCTTGGATTTCAAGAAAATATCTTTGTGATTTATCACTGGTTGCCGTTTTTAATTTCAGTCTCTTTTCCAAGCTTGAATAAAACTTCAGGTTCCCTATTTCTTTGGGGGGGGAAAAGGTGAGCCAAATGGCACTCCCATGTTAAAGCTGGTGGTTGAGAATGTCGCAAGAATCAAATTTTAGGGGAAAAGTGGAATTAGCAGGAAATTAGGGAACCTGAACAATCTTATTTCTGCAGTACAAAAAAAAGCTGGTGGAAAGAACCAACATAAGATCCTTCAAAACTCACGGCCACTGGAGGATCCCAGCAGTAATAGAAAAACATAGAATATTGGTAGCTCGGAATTGAACTGCGGGATCCTTGATGCTCTCTGAGATTTGATGGTTTTCTTGCAGATGTTTCAGTACCAAACTAGGTACCAAAGTACCGAATAAGTACTGTTTATATTCAGTAGCTTACCTTATAACTAGCACCCGGCATCCAATATCCAAATAAGCCGGAATTAACACCAGACGGAGAAGGAGAAAACAATACCCTACTCAAGAACTTCCAAGGAGAAAACCATACCTCCATTGAGACCGAAAGGAGACGCTACTGTGTGTAAACAGGGAGCAAACACCACACTCATTAGCACTGATGATGTTACCTAGTTGAGTCATGAGACGTCTGCAAGAAAACAACCCAGCTCATTAGAGTCCCGAGAACCCTACAGTCCTCTTCCTCCTCCACACAGCAGACTGCACTCTTCTAGCTCTGATAATGTTACCTAGTTCGGTAACAAAATGTCTTAATGACGAAAGTTCAGAAAACCCCCTTCTGCCAAAAGTCATCCATCCAACATGTTTCTTCCCCCTGCAGATAGAAATTTTTTTTTTTAAAAAAGAGGCAGAACTCCCATCCACAAACCCAACAGTGGGTTTAAGCCAGAGGGGAATTCTGGCTGACCTCCCACTTCCATACATGTAGAACCTTGTCATAAAAGGAGCACGTTGCTAAGAGGCTGGTCTCCCTTTGGGCTTTGGGTGCTTGGACATCCCCATTGGCTTTGGTATCCGGAGCTCTTCCGTCCCCAGAAGGTCCCTGCGGGGCCAAGGTGCCTTCCGCTCGGGATGGAGACGCGGGAGGTGGATTCTCTTCCTCCTCCAGCAGCACATCGAAGGTGGCCGTGGGGGATTCGTAAATGATCTTGAGGCTCTGCCCTCTCAGGTCCTCCCGGCTGGCTCTTTGGTCCTCCTGAATTGTCAGCATCGCCGTAGACGTCTCCAAAGAGTCGCTCAATGGAAGCCTGGACCAATCGGCTCCATAAGCCAAAGAATTGTGTAAGGCATAGGATGAAAGGATGGTGCATTTCTCTTGGCTCTCTTCTAATAGGGGGAGAGAAAGAGAATACCTGGACATAATGATATTCCTTATTCAGGTAAATGAGGTGAGGGAAAATGTTATGTTTTTTTGGGGGGGGCGGTATCCCATCTTTGGGATAAGCCTGAATCAAGCCAACCTTTCCCATCCAGCAAGCAGTGGTTAAAAGAATGTGAGCACGAGAGGAGTGGCATATAAATATTAAACATTATATATGATTAAGAAGGCTATGCAAAGTCAGCCGTTGTTTTATTCTTGTACTCCAAAAGTCCAAGAATCCTTAGCCACGGTCATGCCGGCTGGTGAAATCTCCCTGTCAAAATCCCATCGACAGGTAATCCAGTTCGTTTAGTGACCAAAGTTACAACGGCAATGAAAAAAATGACCCCATTTTTCACCAGTTGCAGTATCTCCATGGCCATGTAAATCAAAATTTTGGACGCCTGGCAACTGACTCATATTTATGACAGTCCTGGGGAAGCCAGATTCACTTAACAACCCGGTGACTAGCTTAAAAAACGGCAGGGATTCGCTTCGCTGGGGCAAAAGAGTTTGTAAAATGAGGGCAAACTCACTTAATGATTCATTTAGCAACAGAAATGTTGGGCTCGACTCTGGTCGTAAACCAGGAGTCAGCAACCTGCGGCTCTGGAGCCGCATGTGGCTCTTTCAACCCTCTGCTGCGGCTCCCTGTCACCAGTCGGCACCACAATTTTGAGAGGAGCTTCCGGTTTGGGGGAGGGGGGGAAGAGAAGCAGGGCGTGCCAGGAGGAGACTCTATGGTGGGGGAATCGGACTTCCGGTCAGCTCCAGAATTGAACGGGGGGGCTTCTGGTTAGGACCTTTGTGGCTCTTTTGAGTGTTTAAGGTTGCCGACCCCTGTCCTAAGCCAAGGCCCATCTTCTGTATTTGGAAACTATTACAGCTGCAGTCAGTCGTGACGGGGGTGTGTGTGGCTTCCTCAAATCGAAACACTCACCTAAACCATTTGGACAATGGAGGATTACAAAGCCATTGTGCATACAGGCAGCCAACAGCAACTGCTCCTGGGACGGGTGCCATTTTAAGCGCCAGACGCCGCCTTCCACATGGGTGTCCGCCAGGGGCTGCTTCATCTTCCTGGTGTCCCACAGAAGGACGTGCTCGTCGTAGCTGCGGAAACAGAATCGAGAAATCTCTCTCCTCCTTTCCCAAAGCCGCAGAGCCTTCCTACGTCCACAACTGTTCCCCCACCTCACCCCCGTACAGCTGGTCCTCAATCGTTTTGACCATTCGAAGCTACAGCGGCACTGAATAAAGTGACTTGCAACTCTCTTTGCACTTATTTTGCAACATCCTCGTCGTCACATGATCCAAATTCAGAAGCTTAGCAACTGACTCGTATTTATGACCATTGCAGTGTCCCTGTTCTGACCAAAGCCGAGTCCTCGTCCCGATAAACCCCTTTTGTTTAATGTACAGTGAATTCCTCTCCAGCAAAGTCTCTCCTCTCCCACAGTCTTTCCAGATAGTTCACAATTACCGACCTTGATCAGGCTTGGAGAGTGGCCAGGCCGATATCGTTCATACTTGGCAAGAATGCAGGAAAGAACTAATTGTCTCCTGTAATCTCCACTCCCCTTTCGCTCCTCTTTTATTCCCTCTGGGAGGGGCCCTTCATCGCCCACCTGTGGCCTTACTCCTGAGTCGACCCTTGTTCTTTAGCTCTTCCCTTCATCTGGCAACTCTGTGCATGCGCACACTGGGAACAGGCTCCAGCTGTTCCTCTGCCTCACTGATGTCCGACTCCGAAGGCAGCTGATAACTGTCAAGACGGCCCTGGCCCCCTCTCTGCCTCCGACGCAGAGCCCTCATCAGAGCCTTCCCCAGACTCCAGGACTGACCCATGTTCCTCCCCAACCTCCTCACTATCCGAATGCACTGCCAGATCCACTGGCCGCTGGCGGGCCACAACAGTCCCGGGGTCATGTGATTCCCTTTTGTGACCTTATGACCATGGGGGTCGCAAGTGTGAAGAATGGCCATAAGTCTCTCTTTTTCCCAACGAACTTGTTGTAAATCGAGGACTTCCTGTACAACCATGTGGAATTTAAGAGACTCCTAAAATTGACTTGATATACATACTCCAGAGACTCACCTTCCCGTAGCTAGCAGATTTTCCCGCAGCGGGTGACTCTGAATACTGCAGACCCCCATAGAATGCCTGAAATGAAACCCACGTCAAAAGAAGGCTGTTCAATCCACCATACAAACACACGCCTCCTGCCTTCCTGGCACAAGACCAGAGCTGTCGATTCTTTTCAGAGATTCTACTACTTACTGCTCGCTGGTGAAGAGAGGAACCCTTGAGCTGCTCCGAGTATCCCAGCCCCGCAGTTTGCAATCATCTCCACCTAAATCCAGGAAGAGAAGACCAAGAAAAATGAGTTGCTATAACATGATTCTGTTGTCTTTAGGAAGACGAAAGCGGATTATTACTATTTTTTTTCTAAAAAGCAGGACATAAGTTAGCTTCGCTGCTAGCCTGTAGAAAGGTTTTCATGTATGCCAAGTAATTATCTAATTCCTGAACCATCCATCTTATCTACCACGTTTCCCCCCCAAAATAAGACCGGGTCTTATATTAATTTTTTGCTCCAAAAGATGCATTATAGCTCATTTTCTGGTTAGGTCTTTTTTTTTTTTTTTAATTTGATTTATGTGCCGCCCTTCTCCGGAGACTCAGGGCGGCTTACAATATGCTAAGCAATAGCCTTCATCCTTTTGTATATTTATACAAAATCAGCTTATTGCCCCCACAAACTGGGTCCTCAATTTACCTACCTTAGAAAGGATGGAAGGCTGAGTCAACCTTGAGCCTTGGCGAGATTCGAACCTGCAGTAATTGCAGGCATCTGGTCTTAATAACCAGCTTAATAACAGGGTGCCTTAGACCACTGTACTACCAAGGCTCTGTATTTTGGGGTAAATACAGTACTGAACGCCTCCGTCTGGTTGGCGATCTTAACTGGGGCTTATTTTTGGGGTAGGGCTTATATTATATCATTCCCGACTCTAGGGGGTGGTGATCATCTCCGTTTCCGAAGATGGCTCCGTGGTCATGTGGCCGACATAACTCAACACCAAAGGCGCACGGAACGCTGTTCCCTTCCCACCAAAGGGGGTCCCTATTTTTTCTACTTGCATTTTTTTACGTGCTTTCGAACTGCTAGATTGGCAGAAGCTGGGACAAGTAACGGGAGCTCATCCCGTTACGCGGCACTAGGGATTCGAACCACCGAACTGCTGACCTTTCGATCGACAAGCTCAGCGTCTTAGCCACTGAGCCACCGCGTCCCCCAGCTAGACTAGAAATACAGGACACGCCGAAAGCTTCAAAGCCAATCTTTGATTCACGCATCACCGCAACGGTTGGTCAACAGTGGTTCACATTCAACCTATTCCTGGCTTCCCGGAGACTCTTGCAACTGCAATCAGAGCAAAGACGCACCTGAGTACACAACAGGAGTGTTCCAGTAGTCGAACGCAGCGACCCAGGCTTCGAAGTCATGTCCCTTCCATTGGTCTAAGACGTGCACCGAGGAACCGGATTCGTCCACCGACAGCAAGCTGACTCTCCCTTTGGAATCGCTGCTGACCAGTTGCAGAGGGTGGCCGCTGCAGAGTTGGCGTGGAATAGTTTTTTTAAAAAAAGGTAATTTGTTTGCTGAAGAAGCAGGAATGAATGGTAAACAACCTGCCAGCTCTACCACTATCCAGCATCGATCAGAAGCCAGGATGCAAAGTTTAAAACTCAGCGTGCCAAGTTTCCGAAAGATGCCTTAATTAATTCATGAGCCATGATCCAAACTTCAAAGGAAATATAGTCATTTATTAGGAGCAACATTCCGGCAATACTCGGATGCGGTTAGGACTGATCCTACGTAGATGTACGTTCCCCTATGACCCTGTCTCTCCCCTCCTCTCTGGCCATGTCATAAATCACATTCTCCAATTAACCACTTTGGCTGGCTGTGAAACCTAACACCCTCCTTCTGATTGCGGTCAGGAAGAATGTATGGAATGCACTTCAGTTCTCCCTCCCTCCTGCTCATGGCAACTTGAAAGCTTTGCAAGTTGACACAGCGTGGGTTCTGCTGTGATGCTTGTAAGAGACAGGGGAGTTTCAGAAGGTCCAGGAATTGCAGATTTACAGATTAACAGAGTCGGAAGGGACCTTGTAGGTCATCTAGTCCAACCCCCCTCCCACCCAAGCAGGAGACCCTACACCCGTGATGGCGAACTTGTGGCGGGTAGCCATATCAGTGGCCATGCGAGCTCAGCTCCAGAGAGCGCATGCTGATTTTCTGGCTTTCTGGGCCCACCAGAAGTAGGAGGGCCTTGGGGTGGTGGGGAAGGCCCGTTTTTCTCTCACACTTGGCTCCAGAGCCTTTCTAGGAGTCTGAGGACAAAAACGGCTTTCCCCATCCTCCCAGAGGTCCTCCGGAGGCCAAAAAAGGCCCGTTTCTTGCATCCGGAGGGCCTCCTGGGAGGGGAAGGCCATTTTCGCCCTCCCCAGACTCCTAGAGAGGCTCTGGAGGCTGGGGACAGCAAAAAACGGGCCTTCCAGTCCCACCGGAAGTTAGGAAACGGGCCGTTTCTGGCCTCTGGGGGGGTGGAGAAGGCCGTTTTCGCCCTCCGCAGACTCCTAGAAAGGCTCTGGAGCCTGGGGAAAGAGAAAAATGGGCCTACCAGGCCATCACATGCCAGGAGCGGGGTGTGCGCGCATTCATGAATTACGTGAGATGAGTGAGGAGGAAGAACAGCTGGGGCCTGTTCCAGATGCACCTATGTGCAGAGCAGTTAGGAGAGGAGAACAACGGAGGACAAAGAGTCAACTCAGGAAGCAAAGCATACATGGACGCTGAATGGCCCCTCCCTGGCTGGGGAATAAATGGAAGGAAAGAGGGAGTGGTGGTCGTAGGAGACAACAATTGGTATTTCTGAAGATTTTGCTCATTGTGTTTCGTGCATCAAAGACTGCCAGAACTTAATTTGCAGCCTTGGCTGGGAGCTCACGGCCTTGCAATTATCTCAAGGAACTGATAAGGTCTGTTGCTGCAATTAACTCCTTGAAGGACTATTGCCTGGACTTTTGGGTGGGGTGAATGCCATTAATTCACAAGAGGGGATTTTCGTGACCAGGAGTCTGTTTCTTGCTTCTGCTAAGGCTGGGTCAGAACATAGTGATGGACCACCCACAATTTCAGGAGGCAAGCAGTTCCACCGATTAATTGTTCTCGCTGCTAACTCGTGTCAAATTTGTCAAGGTTGAGAAACACCGTGCTACGCCCTCAGACCACTTACCACTCCTCTCGTCCCGTGGACCAGTCCAAAGACAAAGCAAGGCAGTCATCTCCCAGGTCAACACTGCAGAGAGGTTGAAGTTTGCAACTCTTCTACTGGAAAGAAACGGAGATTGATCAGAACATGGACATGTCTCCAGCACCAGTTATGAAACCTTAGCATGATCATCGTGTAGATGCTAAGCTTCTTTGGTCAAGAAAACATGGATGCAAACATTGAGAATAAAAGTTAAAGAGGAGTCGATGTGTTTCAGAACATGGGATAAATTTTACGATGGGTTAGAAAGGAAATATGAATAAGACTGGGGTGGGAATGGAGATTTTGCAATATCCTTCCCCTGGAGTGGGGAGGGAATGGGGATTTTGCAGTATCCTTCCCCTGGAGTGGGGTGGATACGTAGATTTTGCAGTATCCTTCCCCTGCCATGCCCACCAAGCCATACCACATCCACCAAGCCACGCCCACAGAACCGATAGTAAAAAAAAAAAAATTGAATTTCACCACTGGCATAGATGGTTATGGATCTCTAGACACCTACCTCGCTTCCCATCAAGTGGGCGAGCTTCACCGCTCCCTGGGCATTTGCGATGCCTAAAACAGGATGTCCTGCGATGGGAACATGGCACCTTGAAGCGGAAGAGATAGCAAAGACATCAGCAGAGGTGCAAGGGAAAAAATAATAATTTCCCTTCCTCCCTCTTTTGAAAAAAAGGAAGAATATTTCATTTCCAGTTTGACTCAACCCAGAAATCATGACACTGACCGAAAGGATTGAAAAAGCACGCTACCCATTTTACAGAAGGAAGAGCAAAATAACGTTTTATTTATTTATCTCCAACCTTGATTATTTTTACACATTACTCAAGGCGGTGAACGTACCCAACATAACTAGAACTCACAATCTTCTGGTGAATGGCTCAAAGTCACCCAGCTGGCTTTCATGCCTAAAGCAGAACTAGAACTCACAATCTCCTGGTGATTGGCTCAAAGTCACCCAGCTGGCTTCCATGCCTAAAGCAGAACTAGAACTCACAATATCTTGGTGATTGGCTCAAAGTCACCCAGCTGGCTTTCATGCCTAAAGCAGAACTAGAACTCACAATCTCCTGGTGACTGGCCCAATGACACCCAGTTGGCTTTCCTATTTAAGCAGGACTAGAACTCCCATTCTCCTGCCTGGTGCCTTAACCCCTTGGCTCTTATGCTCAAGAGTTGCAATTCCCTCCCTATCAAGGCTGATCAAAGATGTGGACCATGCTGCGTGGAGAACATCAGAACTTTGATAGTTGCCCCGTGAGGCCTTCAACTCAAGTCTGACACCTCCTCCATCTGAAACCCCTCAACTTTCTCCACTATGGGTCAATCTTCCTTGCACAGGAAAATAACCCTTTCCCCAGCTAATCTCATTTCTTGAAGCAGTAAAAAAAAAAAAAACTTGCAAAACGAAACGGAGAAGCATCCATCCAACCATTTAATGTCCAATATGGCCACCGTTTCCAGCCTCTGGATCTCCGTCAGCGGCGTGAAAATTTGATCTTCAAAGGAATAGAGGTAGAGACGTCCTAGGCGCACAGGGGGTTCGCTGTCCTCGCTAGGACTCTGGCCAGGCTGTTTAGGAAGCAGAAAGAGAAAAAAAAACACACACCAAAACCATTGTATACAGTCAACTGGTCATCCTGATGAAACTCAGAACTACTCCCTGAAGGGTCTGCCCAACTAGGTTGTACCAACAGAAGAAAATATTTGAATGGCGGGGTCCTCTCAGAGCATGGTAGTTTTCTTGCAGACATTTCATTGCCTAGCTAGGTAACATCATCAGTGTGAGGGAGGGTGGGGTTTGCTCCCTGTTAATAGTCGGTAGATGGCCTCCGCAACCAGCATCCATTATCCAGATAAGCGGGGATTAACACCAGACAAACAATCAAGGAGAAAACAATATCCCTAACCAAGCCTCTACCAAGGAGAAAACCACACCTCTGTTCTGACTTAGGCTTCCTTAGAAAATATACAGCACAAACTTAGTCCCTGCAAACCTCTTTAATTCGAATGGCTGTGGAATATTGTCATTCCCAGTCCGAAAGGCTTCTCAAACAGTCTTTCAGGTGAATGTTTATAAACACCCACCTTATCTCCCTTGGAATGCTGCCAGAGAACTAATTGCCACATGCAGGGCAAGGCCAAACTTAGCACAGAGTCAAACAGAGCTTTTTCAGAGCTTTGACCGACCAGATGAACTAATTGCTTCCTGCAAAAGCTCACGTCCCGTTTGCTTCTCTTTTACGTCTTATGGGAGGGGCCAATCATCTCCAAGCCTTACTCCCAAGTCGACCCTGTTTCCTTAATTGTTCCTGTCTCCTGGCAGCTCTGCGCATGCGCGCACTGGGAACAGGCTGACGCTGTTCTTCTGCCTCGCTGTCAGACTCCGGAGACTCCGGAGGCAGCAAAGAACTACCAGATGGCCCCTGGCCCCCTCTCTGCCTCCGACTCAGAGCCCCCATCCGAGCCTTCCCCAGACTCCAGGACTGGCCCATGTTCCTCCCCAACCTCCTCACTGTCAGCTCTGCTGGCCGCTGGCGGGCCACAACAACCTCCTCCAAGACTGAAAGAAGCTACTGTATATAAACAGGGAGCAAACACCAGACACCCAAGCACTGATGAGGTTACCTAGTTGGGTCACGAAATGTCTGCAAGACAAGCCCAGAGCGCACCAATTATTTCAAACCCTGAGCTACAAATATTCTCTCCTTTATTAAGACTGTAACTGCAAAACAATTTCATAAGTTTTCTCCGGTTTCTTGAAAAATGTTCTATAGCTCACCTCACTCTCCGGTTTCTTCAACTGGTAGGTGCCACATGCCAAGATGTTGTGCCAGCCTTCCACCGGGCACCATTCCACCGCGTCGGCACTATATTCGGTATCAACCACCTGCAAAGTTTTTGCCTTGCATCTGAAAGCCATGTCAACGTGCATTCATCCTGCGCTGGGGAAGAAATAAGAGAAAACGAGAGTTTATTATGGATTCCGATTCTCCCGCTGTTATATGGAATTTATCCAGCAATCAAAATAATTTGGACAAATTGCAATGTTGTCTTAAAAAAAATAAAATCCTAAAGTCATAATAATCATCAGTCATAATAATGATGTCCTTGATCCAATATTAGCAAATCCACACCCAAGGTCGTCCTCCATTTTTAAGGCAGGAAATATTAATAATAGTAATAATCATAGTAATAATACTATCCTTGATCCAATGAGTGTGATCTCTCAAATAGTTCCCACATTCCCTTACTTCTTCCCAAAGGAAATAATAGCAATAATATCTGATTGGCAAGGCTGATAAAAAACAAATATCCCAATCCAAAAATAGCAACCTCCCACTGATTTCCTAAATACTAATAATAATTTTAAAAATTGAGAGCCAATTTGGTTAAGACATCAGATTAGAAAATCAGGGAGTTCTAATTCCACCAGCTGGGTGACTTTGGGCCAGTCCCTCTTTCTCAGTTCAATACACCTCACAGGGTTGTTGTTATTATAGGGAAAATAACTGGAAGGAAAAGTATTAAATATGTTCGGGGGGAAGGCAGGTCTTGCATGATCTGTAAAAATAATAAATAAATATCCTCGATCCAATAATAGGAATTTTCACTGACATAATCCTGCCAGGGAGGGCCAGAGCAGTACCTGGGCAGCCAGCCGTGCACAGGGGCATCAAAAGTGAGCTCCCTCCCCAAAGTATCTCCACATGCGCTCCACAAGCACATGGGCCCCCTCTCCCCAAAGGGCCCTGCCACAAGAGCCTCTCTCTGACCCTCCCCAAAGGGTCAGAGAGAGACTCTATCTATCTCCAAATAGACTCCCCCCAATGCCCCTCCCCAAAAGGACCCCACTCCGAGTGCCCCTCCTCAAAGGGACCCTCTCCAAAGCGGCCCCTTTCCAAATCCTTTCCAAAACTCCCCTCCCCAAAGAGACCCCCGCAACGACCCTCCCCTCACTCCAAGCCACCTTTCCCAAATGGGAGCCTTTCCCCCCCCCAGGACCCTCCCAAAAGACCCCCACTCCAAGCCACTGTTCCCAAATGGGACCCTCACCAAAGGACTCCAAATCCTTTCCAAAACTCCCCTCCCCAAAGGGACCACCCCCAACGACCCTCCCCAAAAGACCTCACTCCAAGCCACCTTTCCCAAACGGGACCCTCCCCAAAGGACCCCTTTCCTTAAACTCCCCTCCCCAGCTCCCCTCCCCAAAGGACCCCACTCCAAGTCATCTTTCCCAAACGGGACCCTCCCCAACGACCCTCCCCAAAGGACCCCTCTCCTTAAACTCCCCTCCCCAAAGGGACCCTCCCCTAAGGACCCCACTCCAAGCCACCTTTCCCAAACTCCCCAACCAACGACCCTCCCCAAACACCCCCTTTCCAAAACTCCCCAAAGGGACCCTCCCCCCCCAACGACCCTCCCCAAAGGACTCCTTTCCTTAAACTCCCCTCCCCAAAGGGACCCTCCCCTAAGGACCCCACTCCAAGCCACCTTTCCCAAACGGGACCCTCCCCAACGACCCTCCCCAAAGGGACCCTCCCCTAAGGACCCCACTCCAAGCCACCTTTCTCAAACTCCCCCCCCAACGACCCTCCCCAAAACACCCCTTTCCAAAACTCCCCAAAGGGACCCTCCCCCCAACTCCCCTCCCCAAAGGACCCCTTTCCTTAAACTCCCCTCCCCAAAGGGACCCTCCCCTAAGGACCCCACTCCAAGCCACCTTTCCCAAACGGGACCCTCCCCCTCCCCAAAGGGACGCCCCTCACCCCCAACGCCCCTCTCCAAGCGACCTTTCCCCCCCCAAGACCCTCCCCAAAGGGACCCTCTCCAAGGCGCCTTTCCCAAACGGGACCCTCCCCAACAGACCCTACTCCGAGGGGCCCCCCCTCCTCAAAGGGACCCTCTCCAAAACTCCCCTCCCCAAAGGGACCTCCCCCCCCAAACGACCCTTCCCCAAAAGACCCCACTCCAAGCCACCTTTCGCAAACGGGACCCCTCCCCCCCCACCCAAAGGGACCCCCCCCACGACCTTCCCCCCCCAAGGGTCCCTCTCCCTAAAGCGCCCCTCCCCAAAAGGGACCCCCCCCTTCTCCAAGCAGGCCTCAAAGCAACCCACCAGGCCGCCCTTTCCTGTGCTCGGCTCGGCCTGGGAGAAGGAAGGCGAGGCGAGGCGAGGCTAAGGCGGGCCTCTTCCTCTCCCCGCCTTCCTCGCCCGCCGGCCCCGCTTTCCCCTGAGCTGCCCGGGGTTCCGAAGCAGGTGCCTCGCCAGGTGTGCGGCCTGGCCACGCCCCCTCCAGGTGGCCACGCCCTCCCCCAGGTGCAGCAGAGCCGGCTGGCTTCTTCTTCTTCAACCTTGCGCCCACCAGCTGCTTATTATTTATTATTTTTATTATTTTGGGGGAGGACTACAAATCCCAGCGGCCCCCCCCGCCTCCCAGAGCCTGTCGGGAGTTGTAGTCCTTCCTCACCTCGCCTCCTGTATAGCTACACTATCCTTTTTTTAAAAAAAAGGAAAAAAATGCAAAATAAATAGGGGAGATCGCGTTGGATCTGGAGGGGGGGTTAAGCTGGCAACCCTCCAGCTTTTTTTTTTTGTTGTGCAAAATTTGGGGTCCATGCAAAATTTGGGGGTGGGGGGGAAGAGTATGGAACCCCTGTACACATCTGGAGCTCCTTATACAGATGTTGTGAGCCTGGCAATAAAAGATTAGATTTGATTTGGAGGAAGCGGCCTTCTCTTGCAGGGCAAGAGAAGAGGTTACGATGGGATGGGGGTTGTAAGGGGGGGGGGAGAGGGGCTTTTCTTCCTGAGCAGGAAAAAAAAAATTAATTTGTTTTTATGAATTTCCACAATTAAAAGTGGAATTAAAACAATTTATTCCACTTTAATTGTGGGATCAATGGCCCAGGAGAAGTATCGTTTGGACTCTTGTCCCCACGTTACTTGACTGCGCCTAAAGGAAGGGTGGTTTGGATGTGCTCAAAACAGAGGTACCTTGTTCCCCCCCCCCAAAAAATAAGACATCCCCTGATAATAAGCCTAATCGGGCTTTTGAGCGCATGGCAAATAAGGCCGAAGCTTATTTTAGGGTCCCAAAAAATGTAAAACAGGGTCTTATTTTCCGGAAAACACGGTCTCTACCATATCTATCTATCTATCTGTCTGTCTGTCTGTCTGTCTGTCTATCTATCTATCGTCTATCTCCTATCTATCCATCTATATCATTATCTATCTAAATATAAGACAGGGTCTTATTTTTGGGGAAACATGGTATCTATCATATCTATCTATCTATGTCTATCTGAGCCTTGGTGGTGCAGCAGACTAAAGCGCTGTTAAGTAGCACCAGCTGCCTGCAATTACTGCAAGTTCGAATCTCACCAGGCTCAAGGTTGACTCAAGCCTTCCATCCTTTTCGAGGTAGGTAGGTAAAATGAGGACCCGGATTGTGGGGGCAATAAGCTGACTTTGTATAAAAAAGAACACCGCTTAGGGGGGGCCCGAAAGCCCTATTAAGCAGATATATACGAAAGTATGAAGGCTATTGCTTAACGCATTGTAAGCCGCCCTGAGTCTCCGGAGAAGGGCGGCATATAAATCGAACCAATAAATAAATAAATAAATATCTCCTATCTACTTATCTATATTATTATTATTATTATTATTATTATCTATCTATTTATCTATCTATCTATCTAATCTATCATCTATCCATCCATCCATCCATCCATCCATCTGCCCTGTTTCCCCGAAAATAAGACATCCCCTGATAATAAGCCCAACCGGGCTTTTGAACGCATGGCAATAAGGCCAAGCGCTTATTTCAGGGTTCCAAATAAAATATAAGACAGGGTCTTATTTTCGGGGAAACACGGTACATTTATTCCACACACCCTTGGGAAGTTGAATTCACTTAATTTTTAAGATTCGTTTTAAGATAACGGAGCAGTTGGTTCTAGCAGGGGGGGCATATAAATAGCGGCATTTTCCCGCTCCCTCCCCCAAGGATTCCTGGCAGAGACCTATCCTAATAGTCACTCTATAATCAATGCCACTATCCGGGTGGGAAATCACCACTGGGTGGGGTGGCTTTTCTTTTGAAGACGTTTTGCTTCTCATCCAAGAAGCTTCTTCGGCTCCGACTTCCATTCCCCACCATCCAGTCAAGAGCGGAGGAAGCTTCTCGGATGAGGAGCGAAATGTCTTCCAAGGAAAAACAAAAGAAAATCCAGTAAAAAGGACCTTTAGGATCACAGTGACCTGGATGGCTTGAGAATCTCCATCGGCAATCGTCCGTAGGATGTTGTGCAAACATCGCCAGGAATTTAAGATGATAAACTTCCCTACGCTGAATTGTAGCGGGCACAGCTCACAGCTCGTGTTCTGCGTGTGCGTTGACACGCAAAATCCCTGGAACATTAATTCTCAATCCGCAACACAAGCGGGGGGGAGGGGGGGCTCAAAGGAGCCTTGGTGGTGCAGCAGACTAAGTGCTGTTATGTAGCACTTAGCTGCCAGCTGCCTGCAATTAGTGCGAGTTCAAATCTTACCAGGCTCAAGGTTGACTCAGCCTTCCATCCTTCCGAGGTAGGTAAAATGAGGACCCGGATTGTGGGGGCAATAAGCTGACTTTGTAGAAACACCGCTTATGGGGGTGGGGGAGCCCAAAAGCCCTAATAAGCAGGTATATACAAAAGAATGAAGGCTATTGCTATAAGTGCATTGTAAGCCGCCCTGAGTCTTCGGAGGAGGGCGGCATATAAATCGAACCAATAAATAAATAAATAAATAAATAAATAAATTACGTTGGGGCTCAATTGCGGTCGTTCAGCCGAGGACTACCTGCATAATTAGCAGATGCTGACAAAAGTCCCAAAATCAGTTCAATTCCATATTGTGGGGAAAATATGTTTTTTTTTTTTTAAGGAGGTTAACAGCAAGGAACAGGCCACATAAGGAGAAAGCAAGTCCTTAAAAGTTATTTTAAAAAAATAATAAAAAAAAAGTCAGCGATCCATTCCAATCCTTTTACTTTGAAAACACAACTTCCATGCAGAGTTGTTCAGATTATAACTGCTGATGTCTGTGCTAGATCCCCGGGGGTTCTCCCAGGGATTAAAAAAAAAGCTTTCGCTATTAAAGACAGTTATTTTGTTCAACCATCAATGTGTTCTCACCCGAAACGTTACAGTAAATGAGTCCTAGATAAAGAGCACTGCTAAACCCCCCACCCACCCTCCTCCTCCTCCCCAGGGAAAAAACAAAAACCCCAAAACAACGCCTCCCACCCCACCCCACCCCGGAAACGAAACAGAAACCTGTACACAACTTTACAAACATATTAACATATAAATAACAAGAAGCTTCCCAGCTAGAACAGCTTCTATAGTAGTCTCTCTCTCTTTCTCTCTCTGTGTTTTTCCCGCTTGAGATTTTTAACACTAAGAGGGAAAAAAGCCGGTTCCCTTTCACTCAAGCATCACAGGGGTTGACAGATGGTCTTTTGTGTGTGTGTGTGTGTGTGTCTCGTCTTTTCTTTCTTTCTTTTTCTTTCTTCCTTCTTTTTTTCTCCTGGTTGTCAGTGCCTCTGGCTTCAAGTGAGCAGTCTGTGCAAAGCGGGCGCCTTCCGACCCTCGCCCTCCGGGAGGGAAGGAGCCCTTCTTACGGCGAAGGTTTACGGACCAGCCGGTCATCGCTCTGGTCCCAGTTCTTGCTGGACGGCTCGTTTCTTCTCCCGACAGTGCTTCTTGTGAGCGGGCCAGTCTTTCTGCTGGCACTGCGAACCGCAGTATCGCGCCACCTGGCATCGGCCACAGATGTTGAACTCGCGTAACTGGAGGGAGGGAGGAAGCAAGGGGAGAGAAAAAGGGGGAAAAAAAAAAAGGAAATCAGTCGACGTTTTCCGGGACCTTAGAGCAGCGGTCCGCAAGAAAATTTTGGTGGTCCACAGAAAAATTATTTGCATTTTTTTAATATTGCACTAAATCAGGGGTCCTTTCTCCTTGATTAATTTCCACCCATTGCTTCTTGTCCTGCCCTCAGGTGCTTTGGAGAACAGCTTGACTGCCTCTTCTTTGTGAGATATTGGAAGACTGCTATCCTGTCTCCCCTAGTCCTTCTCTTCACTAGACTAGACAGACCCAATTCCAGCAACCATTCTTCCTATGTTTTAGCCTCCAGTCCCCTCAATCATCTTTGCTGCTCTTCTCTGCACTCTGAGTCCCAACATCTACATGAACGCTGCCTGGGTGACTAATCACCAGGAGACGGTGAATTCTAGTCCCAGATGCTCAGGCATTAAAATCACCTGGGTGATTTCGGGCCAATCACCAGGACACCCTGTACCTGGCTTGGCATGTACCTGTTTCTCAATCATTGTGCAGGGGGGGTAGTGACATTCATAGTACGTGCACGAGCTTTCCTCTTCTTCCACCACGTCTCCGTTAGCGTTGTAGTAGCGTGTGACATTCAATACGGGGAACTGCTCCTCGATGGGATCGGTGGGAAGCTGTTGTATCGCCAGCCAGTATAAGCTTTGTTCCCTTCAACAACAACAACAAAATTAAGTTAGGCATTTCTTCTGCAGGATAACAAAACTCATCCTTTCACACGGTCCAAAAGTGCTGAGGATTTAGACAAAGGGGCAGCCAACTCTTCTATTATATCCTACGACAATGAACTAGCCTGAGTCCTCATTGTGTCCATTTCTTGACGTGGCTCACTTCAAAGGGCTCCTTTTTTATACCCCATTGTCTCTACAATTGCATTTTTTTCCCCCTGCACTTTTAAAACACAAACATTTACAGGAGTTACGGATACAGAGGGGAATTTTCTTCCTACTGAAGACTGGAATCTTTCGGGACAGGTTTACTTTTCCCCAGATATAAGTGACTTAAGACAGCAAAGAGGAAAGGGAAGGGAAGGGAAACTAGGGAAGGGAGAAAGGAATGAAAGAGGGAAGGGAGAAAAGAAGAGGGGAGGGGAGGGGAGGGCAGGAAAACTAGGGAAGGGAGAAGGGAATGAAAGAGGGAAGGGAGAAGAGAAGAGGGGAGGGAAGGAAAACTAGGGAAGGGAGAAGGGAATGAAAGAGGGAAGGGAGAAGAGGGGAGGGGAGGAAAACTAGGGAAGGGAGAAGGGAATGAAAGAGGGAAGGGAGAAGAGAAGAGGGGAGGGGAGGGGAGGAAAACTAGGGAAGGGAGAAGGGAATGAAAGAGGGAAGGGAGAAGAGGGGAGGGGAGGGAAGGAAAACTAGGGAAGGGAGAAGGGAATGAAAGAGGGGAGGGAGAAGAGAAGAGAAGAGGGAAGGGAAGGAGGGAAGGGAAGGGAAGGGAAGGGAAGGGAAGGGAAGGGAAGGGAAGGAAAGGAAAGGAAAGGAAAGGAAAGGAAAGGAAAGGAAAGGAAATCCGGAGCACTCTTAAACTTCACCTTCTGTTTCCTCCTCCTCTCTCTGCATTTCTTTACCTTTGCTTGCTAGAGATTTCTTCAGCTTTGGGTCTCCAGCCCCACGGCACCAATCGCAAGTTGTCCAAACGGTTATCCACCGTCACGGCATTCAAATGCACCACCTGAAACCCTGGGGCAATGCCTCCCCGGTGCCTCTCCCTGCAAAGAAAGAACAAGGGCCTACAGTTTGGGGGATAGGTTGAGCATCAACAAGGGCTCTAGAGAGCAGGAATTAATACTTTCGCATGATCTTGATTCTATCCCTCTGAATGTATAACCCGCACGAGCTTCATTGAGGACCTGTATCCTGCACGAGTCAAAAAGAGGGCTGGGAAAATATTTACAGACCCCTCGCATCCTGGACATCAACTGTTTCAACTCCTACCCTCAAAACGAGGCTATAGAGCACTGCACACCAGAACAACTAGACACAAGGACAGTTTTTTCCCAAACGCCATCACTCTGCTCAACAAATAATTCCCTCAACACTGTCAAACTATTCACTAAGTCTGCATTACTATTACTATTAATTTTCTCATTGTTCCCATCACCCATCTCCTCCCACTTATGGCTCTATGACTGTAACCTTGTTGCTGGTATCCTTACGATTTATACTGATATTGTTTCCTAGTATGATTTGATTATTTGTACCCTATGACTATCACTAAGTGTTGTACCTTATGATTCTTGATGAATGTATCTTTTCTTTTATGTACACTGAGCGCGTAGGAACTAAAGACAAATCCCTTGTGTGTGTCCAATCACACTTGGCCAATAAAGAATTATTCTATTCTATTCTATTCTATTCTATTCTATTCTATTCTATTCTATTCTATTCTATTCTATTCTATTCTATTCCATTCCATTCCATTCCATTCTCTTCTAGTCTATTCTATTCCTATTACATTCTTCTCTATTCTATTCTTCTCTATTCTATTCTATTCTATTCTATTCTATTCTATTCTATTCTATTCCATTCCATTCCATTCCATTCCATTCCATTCCAATCCATTCCATTCTCCTCTAGTCTATTCTATTCCTATTAAATTCTATTCTATTCTATTCTATTCTATTCTATTCTATTCTATTCTATCCATTCTCTTCTTCTTTCTATTCCTATTACATTCTTCTCTATTCTATTCTATTCTATTCTATTCTATTCTATTCTATTCTATTTATTCTATTCACCATTCCATTCCATTCATTCCATTCCATTCCATTCCATTCCATTCCATTCTCCTCTAGTCTATTCTATTCCTATTAAAATTCTATTCTATTCTATTCTATTCTATTCTATTCTATTCTATTCTATTCTATTCTATCCTACTCCTATTCTATTCTATTCAGCAGCTACCTCTCTTAGACACACTTCTCTTTGGAAACCTGTCGCTGGGTTCCCTTTCCACGACGACACTCACCACAGCAACTCATGCAGCAGACGTCCGAATCCCCTGCCTCGATTCTTGTCAAACGCAAAAGCAAAGATTCTAGCACCATTTCCATCAGCGTCGACTTCCATCCGAGCCTGGATAAGAAAAGGAAAATCCATTCTCTGTTGTTGTTGTTGTTTTTTTCCGAAGCATCCGAATGCCCACCGACTTTCCAAGACCGCCAGCAATACTCATATTGTAAAACCCTGCTGCAAAGTCAGCGAATACAATTTTCAATTGAAATTAAAAGTAAGAGTTAACGGAAGCCTTTAAAAAAAAGAGAGAGAGCCTATAGACACCAATCGGTGTTGATTTGTTGTTTGAAAGCAACACGGAAGGTCGGCAGCTGCAACTCAAGGCCACATCACAACACAATCAACATTTTCTTTCAAAACACAGGTAGGCACAGAAACCCTCCGGTTCTTATCGTACTGTCAAACCGCTAAACATCAACAGTGGCCTGTGCACAAAAAGCTTGGAATATTGGAACTGAAATCGGAGATCTCAAAAGTGCTTCAGAAATGAGGCTGGGGGAGAGGGGAAGGTGGTCCAGCTGGTCAGATTTGACAAATAAAAAAAAAAAATAGAGAATTACCACAGGGGAGTGAAAACCTGTATTCTTACCTCAAAAGAGTAGCTCTCTACGAGAGGAATGTCTTGTTCATCTATCAGGGTGTATTTTGTCTGCAATTAAAAAAAAAAATCAAAATGAAATATTCTGCGAGAAGACATTGCCATCTTCAAAGCTTGGCAGCTTTAAGACTGGTGGACTTCGATTCCTAGAATTCTGTCTTAAAGCTGCGAAATTTGAAGACCTCTGCCATAAATTAACAGGGGCTTTTGGTATTTAGATGGCAACATGCTTAAAACGATTCGAAACAACACTCTCTGTGGTGGACAAAGGAAAACAATAACACACACGAATCTGATAACTTCTTCTAACATTTCAGTGAGCAAACTACAAGAAACGTGTTTCAAAAAAGAAACTTTTTTTTTGGGATGGGGGAGAGAGTCTCTAGACCCAATTAGATCCTCCACAAATTGAAATCTGCTCGATGCAGCAAGATCTATTTCTTGAAGCAGCGTTTCCAGCCATATATTCTGAGGATGTGGAGGCATCTCCCCACTTGATCTTTTGAGAAACAAGTGCAGGGAACAAAGACTATCAAATGTTTTCTTTCTTTCTCAGCCAGAAGCTACCGGCTGCCAAGAAAAAGACTCTTCAAAGACTTCTCTTTTGTGAGATAAGATTACCCACTTCTTGGCTATATGAAAAACGTATTAATTAATCCCTCCTCCTCTCTGCCACATTTTCCTATGCTTAATACAAAGCATGGCTACAAATATACCAGAGCACATCTTTGTGGTTATTATTATTATTTACTTTATTCATTAAACATGAAACTCAAGTCAACTGAACATTCAAAATTGCATCACAAATACCATTGACTAGTGCTAATGGTTGATACGGGTTGCTGCCAGCGTCCTAGGTATCAACCAAGTATTATTATTATTATTATTATTATTATTATTATTATTATTATTATTATCATCATTATCATCATCATTATCATTATTAAATAATTAATGTTCAATTCGATTCAGAATCTGGGACTGGTAAAAACGTAAGTTATTAATATTGTTGTTATTGTTCGTGGCACAGTCAGCCAGATGTTGAGATTGAATTTGGCATTTTTGTCTACCGATCGAGTCTTTTCTAAGGACCTGAGATAGGCAGATGTGCATATTATTATGATTACCATTTGCCGCCTATCTTGCTATGGGGCTACTCTAGGAGGTTCCCAACCACAAAAAAAAGAAGGAAGAAAGGAAATTTCAACAAAGCAAAAAGGAAAACAGTGGAATATAATAAACAAAAATAATGCGTGCGTGGGAACTATATCAACAGTTCATAAAGATTATCCCGGACACAGAATAACATTTGAAACACATGATGGCCAGGGGCTCATTCACTGCAGCACCTGGAGTTATGGAAGGTCTTCTCCCCATGGAGATGCCCATCACTGGGGGACCCCAAACAGCAGACAACCCCCCTCCCCAGCATCAAAAGCTCCAACACCCCCACAGCAAACACCCCAATTAAACCCTAGAAGACCCTCCCCATGCAATCCTTCCCCAGAGACCAACAATCCTTTGGTAGATATTGGCCCCAAGATGTCACCCTTTCCCAAGGAGCCCAAAGGCACCCCATTTTTTTTGGGGGGGGGGCATATAAAAGGGTGCCTCTAATGAGAAAATCGTGAAGAGGAATGGAGGAAGAAGGCTCCTTTCCGGGCAGCATCTCCATGCCTGGCATAGGATGCTGCCCCTTCCCACCCACCACCCCCAATATCCTGACTCCTCATCCTCCCCAGGTGGGAGTGATGGGAGTTGGAGTCCAACCCACTTACAAGGTGCCTGGCTGTAGGGAGACACCCCACGCAGCCAATGTCCTGACTCCCCATCCTTCCCAGGAGGGAGTGATGGGAGTTGGAGTCCCACCCACTTACAAAGTGTTTGTCTATAGGGAGACACCCCACCCAGCCAATGTCCTGACTCCCCATCCTTCCCAGGAGGGAGTGATGGGAGTTGGAGTCCCATCCATTTACAAGGTGTCTGGCTATTCCCCATCCTCCCAGGAGGGAGTGATGGGAATTGGAGTCCCACCCACTTACAAGGTGTCTGTCTATAGGGAGACACCCCCCCCCCCCCGACCCAATATCCTGATTCCCCATCCTCCCAGGAGGGATTGATGGGAGTTGGAGTCCCACCCACTTACAAAGTGTCTGTCTATAGGGAGAACACCCTCCCACCCACCCAATATCCTGACTCCCCATCCTTCCCAGGAGAGAGTGATGGGAGTTGGAGTCCCACCCACTTACAAGGCGTCTGGCTATTCCCCATCCTCCCAGGAGGGAGTGATGGGTATTGGAGTCCCACCCACTTACAAGGTATCTGTCTATAGGGAGACACCCCCCGACCCAATATCCTGACTCCCCATCCTCCCAGGAAGGATTGATGGGAGTTGGAGTCCCACCCACTTACAAAGTGTCTGTCTAAGGGAGAACACCTCCCACCCACCTAATATCCTAACTCCCCATCCTCCCAGGAGGGAGTGATGGGAGTTGGAGTCCCAACACTTACAAAGTGTCTGTCTATAGGGAGAACACCCACCCACCCACCCACCCACCCACCCAATATCCTGACTCCCCATCCTCCCAGGAGGGATTGATGGGAGTTGGAGTCCCACCCACTTACAAAGTGTCTGTCTATAGGGAGAACACCCTCCCACCCACCTAATATCCTAACTCCCCATCCTCCAGGAGGGAGTGAATGGGAGTTGGAGTCCCACCCACTTACAAAGTGTCTGTCTATAGGGAAAACACCCTCCCACCCACCTAATATCCTGACTCCCCATCCTTCCCAGGAGGGAGTGATGGGAGTTGGAGTCCCAGCCACTTACAAGCTGCCTGTCTATAGGGAGACCCTTTCTCCTTCTCCCTTTCCTTCCCCCAGGGAAGCGGGTGAGGGGGAAGAGAGTGGAACCGTCCCCCTCCCCAAGAAAGAAGGGAGGGGGGGCGAGGAACCCCCTCCCCCCGAGGTGGGCGGTGACGTCACAGAGGGGGCCCGGTGTGACGTCAGGGAACGCGCGCAGGAGGGGGGGAGCCCCTCAGGCCCGTAAGGGGGAGGGGGAGGGGAGGGAGGCCCGCACCTTGCCCGCCACACGGCCGAGCCTGACGATGCCCAGCTTGAAGTCGGTCATGGCCCCGGCCTGGGCGAGGAGAGGAGGAAGGAGGGAGGGGGGAGGGGGAAGAGGGGAGAAGAAAGAGGAGGAGGAGGAGGGGAGGCCGCGCTGGACGGAGACGCCGACGAGGCCACGCGCCGCCGCCGCCGCCGCCGCCGCCTCGCGCACACCCGGAGCGAGAGAAGGAGGAGGAGGAGGAGGAGGAGGGGCGGGCGAGGTGGGCGGGGCCGCACGCCCCGCCGCGCCCGCCCGGCCCCCTTCGGCCGCCCGCCGCCCAATCAGAACCCGAGCCGCGCCTCTACGTCATCGGCCCCGCGACGCCCGGAGGGGAGGGGCCCACCCGGCCTCCCGCGCGACGGCGCGACGGCCGCCACGTGACCCGCCCGCCGGCGGCCGCTGCTGATGACCTCACCTCTGTCTCTGTCTCTCTCTCTCTCTTTCCCCCCCTCCCTTCTTCTATCTAAGCCCCGCCTCCCACCCCACCCCACCCAGGCGGCTTGTTCCTTTTTTTCTCCTCCTCCTTCGCCGGGTTATTAGACTTCCCGCGGAGGCCCGGCCGACGCATGCGCGGTGCGCTGGGCCCGCCTTTTAAAGGAGACGTCCCCTCTTCTGGGGTGCGTGGTCCTTTTAAAGAGATATTCACACACACACGTGTCTGTTTTAGAGTGTGAGCGCGAAGAAGCGGGCGTAGGGATCTGCGGGGAATGCACAGATAGGTATAAAAAATTATGAATAATAAATATATCTTTATATATATGTAATATAATATATATTATATATATTACATATTAATTATATTTATATTATATATAATTATATATATATAATTATTTATATATAATTATATCAATTATATTATATACATTATATTACATATTATATATATATATTCTTTCTTTACTAATATACCTGGAACTCGTATTTTTAGAATAGTTTGATATATATATATACATACATACATACATATATATATATATATATATATATATATATATATATATATATATTATAATAAAATAATAATATTAAATATGTCTACTATCTATATAACAGTAACAGAGTTGGAAGGGATCCTTGGAGGTCATCTAGTCCAACCCCCTGCTCACACAGGAGACCTCTACTAGGGATTCGAACCGCCGAACTGCCGACCTTTCTGATCAACAATCTCCGTGTTTTAGCCAATGTCTATTATATATTCAACACGCAACACGGATTTTGTTACAAATGTGTAATAAAAACCCAATTTTGAATTTTATTCCTGGTCCATCAACATATCCGTGCTTCAAAGATCATCAAAGACAAAATCTATTTATGAGATCGCCCACAAAAGTGCGTATAGGCAAGATGATGGTTTTCCCAGTTGCGATGGCTGGCTGGGAAAGTGGGACCATAAGGAAGGCTGAGAAGGCCAAAGAATGGAGGCCTTTGAACTCTGGTGCTGGAGAAGACTCCTGCGAGTCCCTTGGACTGCAAGGCCATCCAACCGGTCAGTCCTCAAGGAGATCAACCCTAACTGCTCTTTAGAAGGCCAGATCCTGAAGATGAAACTCAAATACTTTGGCCACCTAAGGAGAAGGAAGGACTCCCTGGAGAAGAGCCCAATGCTGGGAACGATGGAGGGCAAAAGAAGAAGAAGGGGACGGCAGAGAAGGAGGTGGCTGGATGGAGTCACTGAAGCAGTCGGTGTGAGTTTAAATGGACTCCAGGGGATGGTAGAGGACAGGAAGGCCTGGAAGAACGTTGTCCATGGGGTCCCGATGGGTTGGACACGACTTCTCAACTAACAACAGCAACATAAATATAATGGAGGAACCAAATCTATATTATAATGTAATTTATGTATTTTTTTTCTTCCATTCAGTTGCATCAGATTCTCTGGGAGACTTTCTGGACCAATCCCTGGAATTTTCTTGGCGTGCTTTTCCAGAAGTGGTTTGCCCTGGCCTCCTTCCTAAGGGGTTGTTGTGACTAACCCAAGGTGTACATTTAACAAAGACACAATATAGATCCCAGCTTGCACATGAATGAATGGGAAAACCATGGTGGCTTCCCCAAAACTATCCTCCATGATCCGGTCTCCTCTTCAGCATCCCTGAAAGATGCCACCTCACCACGGCCAACTGACAGGTGACCAATGGCCAACTCTCCAGCCAAACGGAACCTCGGACGTAAGAACACACTGATGTCACATATCTGCAATTCCAGGTGACTGAGTATGGTCGACATCCCTGAGCCATAGAAATGGAATCTCAGAAGAAACATATCAAGTTTATGGCTCAGAAATACTTGGACAGCAGCCAGAAAGAGACACCTCAAACATCACTCATTTGTAAAAGGCAGGTACAATCTTTTTTCACCAAACGGGACGATCTAGCTATATCCCTACGTCTTTTGCCTGAGGTTAAAACAGTCTAGCAAAGTAAGAAGGTAGGAGAAATCTTACGGATTGGTTGGTTCCCCCACCCCAATCTGTGGTTTGTTGCTAAGCCAACTTTGATCCATCATAGTCGGTGTTGCAAATGGGTCAATCATATATATATATATAAAAAATTTTATTTTTATTTCTCATAAACACATTTACATGTACGGTCATTTTCATCATTTTTCATTCATCTTTTCTTTTAACTTTCATTTTTACTTTTTCAGGGCTGCTCTTTTACCCTTTACCTTTACTTCAACCTTTCTTCTTCTCTTCCCCTTCTCTTCCTTCCTCTCTCTTCTCCTACTTCCTTCCTTCGTTCTTTCTCTCCTTCTCTTTCCTACTTCCCCTTCTCTTCCCCCACTCCTCTCTTCTTCCCTTCTAACCTTCCCCTCTACTCCTCTTTCCCTTCCCTTTTCTTCCTCTCCTTTTCCCTTCCTTCTTTCTCCTCCTCTCTTCTCCTTTCCTCTCTCTGTACTCCTTCCCCTCTCTCCTGTTGTTTCCCTTTTCAGTTCAATCTAAAGTGGTATTTGAGCAGCCCTGATTTTCTAATTATCTTCTCATTTCAATTTCTTATTCCATTATTATTTATTTTTATTTCATCATTCGTTTACATTTTTATAATATCTCACTTTTTTCCCTTTTACCCCCCCCCCCTTTTCTCCTTTGACTTGACATCATCTAGGTATTTATTTGTCTAATTGTTTTCTCCCATCTATTCTCTATCTATTTCAGTTCAATATCCTTATTCATATTTCTTTTCTAACCAATCATAAAATTTATCCCATGTCTTGAAATACATTGACTCATCTTTTATCTTTTATTCTCAATGTTAATCTATTCATTTCTGCACATTCTAAAAATTTCTTTATAATTTCTCCTTCCAACGGGATTTTATCTGCTTTCCAGTTTTGTGCAAATACAATTCTAGCCGCTGTTATTATATGAATAATCAAATATGTAAATGCAGAGTTTTTGTGGGTGACACGTTGACACCCCCGATCCTTGTAAATATCTCAACTTCTTTTTTTTTAATTTTTGATTGAGCAGGACTAGCGCCCGACTAGCCAATTGGAGAGGAATGCATTGGATGAATTCTGGCATTTTGTTTCCAGGGTTCATCGAGGCACAGAATCGAGGGGGACCCCCTTATTCCCGGACATTTACGGCGGAAAGAAAAACAGTTAAGTGCAAACCTTCAGGACAATACTCCAAGTTTCTTTTTATAGTGACTCCTTAGTGAAGAAACTGCACCTCAATGTGGAGACTTTAGACAGTAGCAGTAATCATGAGGCATATTGGAACTGTTTTCTAATTCAAGATGATTTAAATAGGACTACAGACCAAACACCGGCATGAGAATTCTTCCCTCCCCATGTTTTGCTAGTGTTCAGTGCCGTCCTTTGCCATTCCAGATCGATAGACCTACTTTAAGAAAGTTTTTAAAATAGAATATCTGGGATATACTTAAAACGGCCTCCAAGGTAAGGAAACATCAGACTTGTGTCCTCTGGATAGATCTTGATGGATCTCGGGGGTCAAATTCATACATACCTAGTCCAGTTCAAGCATAAGAGATGATGGTTGAATGAAATACGGAGTCAGTTTGATCAAGTGGTTAAGGCATCACACTAGAATCTGGCAGACTGTGAGTTCTAGTCCTGCCATAGGCATGAAAGCTGGCTGGGTGCTTTGGGCCAATCACCAGGCGACAGTGAGTTCTAGTTTCACCTTAGCTATGGAGCATGGCTGGGTGACTTTGGGCCAATCACCAAGAGACAGCGAGTTCTAGTCCCGCCTTAAGCATGAAAGCTGGCGGTGTGACTTTGGGGGCAATCACCAGGTGACAGTGAGTTCTAGTCCCGCCCTAAGGCATGAAAGCTGGCTGGGTGACTTTGGACCAATCACCAGGCGACAGTGAGTTCTAGTCCGCCTTAGGCATGAAAGCTGGCTGGGTGACTTTGGGCCAATCACCAGGCGACAGTGAGTTCTAGTCCTGCCATAGGCATGAAAGCTGGCTGGGTGGCTTTGGGCCAATCACCAGGCCGACAGTGAGTTCTAGTCCTGCCATAGGCATGAAAGCTGGCTGGGTGAGCTAAGGCCACTTCCTCTCTCTCTCTCTCAACCCAACCCATCTTGCAGGATCGTTGTTATTAGGAAAATAGGAAATAGTATTAGATACGTTCTCTGCCTTATTTATAAAAATCATAAAATAAAATAAATGAACCCCACTGGCGTTTCTCGCCCCGACAGTCTTGGGAAACAGAAGAGAAGCCGAGAGATAAACGAAAAAGCTGCAAGTGATTGCAAAACTGCCTTCCTTAGCCCCATTCTAAACCCTTCTAAAACTCTGTTTTTGGAAAATCGCCCGTCTTAATTAAGACTGCTTTCTTAATTTTATTTTTCTTTAGAAGAAAAGGCACAAGGTCGGTTGCAGTTCGTACTGAATACGGACAGTCCAGGACCAGCAGCTTACTCCCCTCCCACCATGGCCTGCAGAGAAACCATCGCCCCGTCCTACACATTTGGCTGGAAGACTCCTCCTCGAGGTATTGGGGAAGGGGTGCAAGGACCACGAACTAGAGTGCTGACCTGGAACCATTGCTAAGTCCATCTTCTCAAGATCCTTCAGCCAGTCAAGGGGAAACGACAGGATGGGTTTCATTGTCAAACATCTTTACAGATGTGGCGGCATAAAATGTGGGACACTATTTCAGGTGGTCGTCGCCTTACAAGCATTCAGTTAGTGACCGATGTCCCAACAGCACTGGGAAAAAAAAGTGACTTTTGACAGTTTTTCACCCTTTACGGGTGTTGGCGGCGTGCCCAAAGTCACCTGATCAAAATTCAGACGCTTAGGAAACCGACTCACATTTATGACCCTCGAAGTGTCCTGGGGTCAGGTGATCCCTTTTTGACAAGCAAAGTTGACGGGGACGCCAGGTTCACTTCCACGACCGTGTTACTAATTTAATAACTGCAGGTTCACTGAACAGCGTTAAAATAGAGCAAAGCTCTCTTAACTGTCTCGCTTAGGAACGGAAATTTAGAGCTCAATTACGGCCGTAAGTCGAGGAAAGCTTTAAATTGGCTTCCAATGTTAAAAAAACCCCAACACTTAAAAGGTAAAATATTCCCCTCGCACATAAGTGCTAGTCGTCCCCGACTCTAGGGGGCGGTGCTCATCTCCGTTTCAAAGCCGAAGAGCCAGCGCTGTCCGAAGACGTCTCCGTGGTCATGTGGCCGGCATGACTCAACAACGCCAAAGGTGCACGGAACGCTCTTACCTTCCCACCAAAAGTGGTCCCTATTTTTCTACTTGCATTTTTTACGTGCTTTCGAACTGCTAGGTTGGCAGAAGCTGGGATAAGTAACGGGAGCTCATCCCGTTACGCGGCACTAGGGATTCGAACCGCTGAACTGCCGATCTTTTGGTCGATAAGCTCAGCGTCTTAGCCACCGCATCCTTTAAACTTTAATAAAAAAGAGAGACCTGGGTTGAATCTTTGCCGAAATTTGGCAAAGATTTCCTGGCCGGAAGCTTCAGATGTAAAACCGTTCAAAAGAAGCGGGACCAAAATGTCACCTCGTTGGTCTCTTCCTGTCAATCAAGCGCGAGATTGAATGATGAGAAATCTCAAGTTTTTTTTTTTAAAAAAGCGTTCTCTCCTCGCGCCGCGACTTTTGTGTTGTTTTTACTAGAAGGCGGAGGGCGTCGTGCGTGGCAAAAGTCTTGGTTCATGAGCAAGAACCCTTTCTGGAGGAAAGTGGACTTCAACACCGAAACCAACGTACGTGGTGGCTTACAATGCAGGGGCTCCTGGAAGCTACTTCAGATGTGGTGCCTAGAAGTCCACCGTGAGCGGACATCAATGAAACTTCAAGACAGTTCGGTGGATCTGCTCTAGTTCCCCTTTCTTTTTTTCCTCCCCCTCCAGTGGCCTTCTCCTTCGCAATACGGTCAACTCTTAGGAACCAAACTTGGCACCCTGTCAAACACCCCGAACTTCACCTTCGGCCAAAGGGGCGAGTACTGTTTAACGAAGAAAGGTGAGATGGTCCCAAGAAACCTTCTCCGGGGGATAGGAAGGCGTTCTTGTTTCTCGGTAAGCCACCAGGGGAACCCAGGAGGTTGAGGAACATCTGGAGAACCTTGAACAAAGCACTTTGGCTGACCTTGGAGCTAAGCAAGGGCAGTCTTGTTTCGGATTTGGGAGATGGGCAGGGAGTCCCAGCCCATAGAACAGTGAAGGCCCACCTTTTGGGGGGGGGGGGGGGCAGTCGCATGTGTGTGTGGCCACACCCATAATTCAATGTGCCCCAGGCTGTTTCCGGCCTCCGGAGGGCGCGGGGGAGAAAAGCCTCTGGAGCCTGGGGAGAGCGAAAAACGGGCCTTCTGGTCTCACCGGAAGTCAGCAAACGGGCCGCTTCCAGCTTCTGGGGCGGTGAGGAAGGCCGTTTTCCCCCTCCCCAGGCTCCTAGATAGCTTCTGGAGCCTGGGGAGGGCGAAAAACGGGCCTTCCTCACCCCCCAACGGAAGTCCTCCGCAGGCTGGAAACAGCTTGTTTCCCGACTTCAGGTGGGCCCAGAAGGTCCGAAAACCAGTTGGCCGGCGCGCGAATTTGTGCTGCAGCTGAGCTAGGTCAATGCTTGCGTGCCCACCCATATGGCTCCGCGTGCCAGCTGTGGGTTCGCCATCACGGCCATAGAACATCCCAAAGGTAATTATTTCTGTGTGTTCCAGTGCAAGTAATTTTCTTTTCCTTAGGATAATGGCTATTGAAACATCTGCATGCTTGGAGAACACCAAGAATCCCCAATCCTGTGCTACAAATATTCTTCAATCCTGTGCTACAAATATTCAATCCTGTGCTACAAATATTCAATCCTGTGCTACAAATATTCTTTTTTAAGGTCGTGTCCCGTTTTCTCCTGCAGGCATCCTAGACGAGCCAGGACCCAATCAATATAACATCGACCGGGCCTACACGTTGGTGCTTCACCGTCCACCGTCCATCATCATCAACCCTGCCCCACTCACTCTGTACAAATGGATCGAAAAAGGTGAGGAAGCACAGACGTATATCAGAATCGGGGAGGATTCTCATGGCATCGTGGTATCAAAAATGGGTTTTTTTACTTTGAAAAGGCAACTGGAGTGATTTTTGGAGGGAAAATATGTTTTGCTTCCTGTTGGATACGACCGTTTTGGATGGAGAGGAGCATTTGTTTGAAGGAGGCCATTTATGTTATGTCACTTAACCGGTAACCTTGTTGCTGGTATCCTTAAGATTCATATTGTTTCCCTATGACTATCATTAAGCGTTGTACCTTATGATTCTTGATGAATGTATCTTTTATGTACTCCGAGAGTGTATGCAACAAGACAAATTCCTTGTGTGTCCAATCACACTTGGCCAGTAAAGAATTCTTCTCTTCTCCTCTTCAACGGAGGAAGAGGGATAAATCACCACCTATCCCATTTGGAATATAGTCCTTTTGGCTGTTCCAAGATGATTCCACACCTGGTCTCAGGTGACCTTGAAGTCACAGATAAAACCTCAAATAATCACCATGGTTCTCAAAGTGTTAAGGCCTTAATTGACGGCAAAGAAAACACAGTATTTTCATTCCCCTCCCCCCCTCCTGTCAGAACCTATCATTTCCCAGCACCAACGAATCTCAACTGTCAATAACTGTCCATCTCCCACACCATCCCAACGGATGAAGCTTCCAGGAAGCGAATCATCTTCCTCCAAAAAAATCAGCCCAGTTGGCCTTTTCAAAAATAAAAACCACTTTTGATTAAAAGAGAACCAGAATCCATTCCTTCAGATTGTATGAAGTTAACTTTTTCCGGAAGACCAGAGCTTCCCCAAAGGGCAGAGGTCAGCAACCTGCAGCTCTGGAGCCGCATGTGGCTCTTTCACCCCTCTGCTGCGGCTCCCTGTCACTCAAAATATGCATCACAACCGCCAATGTGCGACACCTGCCGGCACGCCATTTATTGAGCTTTTCAACCCCCGGTAGACCAACCATGGATAAATCCAAGAAAAGTTTTAGAAGAAAACAGAACGTTTAATTCAACAACATATGCTAGTTTTTGTGGCCGCTCAAGAAATAGGCAAGGGAAGCGTTTTGTGGCTCCCGGTGTTTTCTTTTCTGTGGGAAACGGGTCCAAATAGCTCTTTTGAGTGTTTAAGGTTGCCGACCCCTGCCCTAGCAGAAGCAAGAAACAGACTCCTGGTAAACCTTCTTTATTTACTTACCTCTTGTAAATTAATGGCATTCACCCCACCGAAAAGTCCAGGCAAGAGTCCTTCAAGGAGTTAACTGCAGCAACAGACCTTATCAGTTCCTTGAGATAATTGCAAGGCCGTGAGCTCCCAGCCAAGGCCACAAATTAAGTTCTGGCAGTCTTTGATGCACGAAACACAATGAGTAAAATCTTCAGAAATACCAACTGTTGTCTCCTACGACCACCACTCCCTCTTTCCTTCCATTTATTCCCCAGCCAGGGAGGGGCCATTCAGCGTCCATGTATGCTTTGCTTCCCGAGTCACGTTGTTCTCCTCTCCTAACTGCTCTAGGCATACGTGCATCTGGAACAGGCCCCAGCTATTTTTCCTCCTCCTCACTGATCTCAGCCTCCAAAGGCAGCTGCCTCTCCGGTGGCTGGGAAATGTGAGACGGCCCTGGCTCTCGACGCAGAGCATGTCGAGCCCCAGCCAGGTCTCGCTACTCATGGGACTGGAGGGGAGGTTACCAGCTGTTTGAGAGCATCCATCAGAGCTTTCCCCAGACTCCAGAAGTGGCCCAAGTTCCTCCCCAACCTCCTCATCATCAGTCTGCCGCCAGCTCTGCTGGCAGGCCACAACTTGAACTCCAATCCTCACAGCTCCAGACCTTGGTCCCTTCTAACCTGGGGTACTATTTTGATTAGCTTCAGAGCAAAATCCAGATACGCGAAGGACATCAAATGACCTCCTGCCACCATCTTTTTTTCTTTTCAGAGGAGACTCCTGGTCCGGGGGCTTACAACGTAGACAAAGGATACAACGCTCGTCTGCCCAAGTGCCCAAGCTTCTACATCCAAGGTGTGAGACGACCCAAGAAGCACGAAACGGGCCCGTTTTCGACGCTGTGAAGCTAGTGACAACGAAACCAGCCTTCCCGCTCCATTTCTGCTGCTTGTAACAACTGTGGGCTGCTTGCGGTTAATACATGCTTGCAAAAAAACAAAAAAAACCCATAAAAAGGCACCCTCTCTTGTTTATAAGCCTTCTGGGCATCAGGCCGAGTTAGATTAGCAAGGGAGAAGACAAATAAGAGAGAATCCGTCTATGAAAAACTATGAGGACAAAATCCAGTAGTCCATTGGAAATAGTGGAATAGAAAAGCGAGTCATTTTTTTTTAAAAAAAGTAGAGCGTTTGCCAATTTTACGCTTACAAACTTGCACCAAAAAAAATGCCAAATTGCATTTCTTGACCTTACATAAAAAAAAACAAAAAAAACAAACACCAGGTCACTGGAGATGCAAAACCCTTTCGTGTTTGTACACAAAGCATTTTAACGCAATCGGATTTGTACAGTATAGGCGATGCTGCTAGAATATTGCCATTTTTTTGAGTTATATACTGAAAAATAAAACCTTTGGCTGTTAAAACTCAGCCGAACAGGTTTTGATAAGTGTGTTAAAAAATTAAATCCCTGACATATATTTCTGCATTCATACAGTCAACTTTCGATCACGATTGAATCCAAAAATTCTGTTGGTGAGATATTCGTTAAGCGAATTTTGCCCCGTTTCATGACCATTCTTGTCACAGCTGTTAAATGAAATCACTACAGCTGTTAGTAACCCAGTTGTAAAAATAAATTTGGCCTCCCCCCCATTGAATTTTCTTGTCAAAAAGTTACAAAAGGGATCGCATCACCCCAGGACACTGCAACTGTCATGAGTCAGGTGCCAATCATCCAAATTTTAATCATCTGACCATGGGGTTGTAAGTGTGAAACAGGGTCGTTAAGTCCCTCTTTTCAGTGCTACTGTAACTTTGAATGGTGACTAAATGAACTGTTGTAAGTGGAGGACGATCTCTATAGAGAACTACCCACAAGGCAAATCTGGTGTAATTGGTTTTAAAATAAGAGTTGAGAAACAGCTGGAGTTAACCTGGTACATTTTTTATTATTTGAAATGCATACACCACCTTTACAACATTTTAATAAGGGGCTGTGATGGCATCACGCCCTAAGAAGCCGAAGCAGGGAGGTGGGCGAAGATTAAAGATTCCGTCTTTCATGGCAGCAGCCAAACTAAAACTACTGGTGTTACGGGAGGACAGAAATACAGTTGCATGCAGTCCATTCAGGTGGCAGACTTAGCTCTGTTGGAGAAGGAAAATAAAATAAAAAGGCCGATTCAGTTTTATTATTCACGGATTGCCTTTCTCTGTTGTAACAACCAAGGACCAGGGAAGGAATCACCCTGTGAGTTTTATTGACAGGGGTAAGACTTATTTTTTTTTATTTTATTAGATTTCCTTTTATCCCACCTTTATTTTTTCCTAAGTAACTCAAGGCAGCAAAAATACGTAATATTTTTCCGTCCTCCAATTTCCCCCACTAACCACGATCCTGTGAGGTGGATTGGGCTGAGAAAAAACGACTGGCTCAAAGTCTAGACTAGAACTCACTGTCGCCTGGTGACTGACGCAAAGTCACCCAGCCAGCTTCCACAGCTAAGGTGAGACTAGAACTCACTGTCTCCTGGTTTCTAGGTGAACCCGGTAATTACTAAGTCAAAAGGTTGCAGCCAATCGATCTACTTTTAGGAAGGCCAATACTCACCGCTGGGCATTCAATCGCCCCACTATTGATGTCATCAATAACATCGTGGGGGTGTCTCCCATCAACACTGCAGCCAACCGACTGAGCAGTTCCCAGAATCTCCTTAATAGTTCCTGCAACCAAGAACATCTGAATTCACACTGGTGTCCACCTGCTGTGCATGCCGCGGCACGCAAACTTGCTTCCCCCACCCCCAAAATGTAGATATGCAAAAGTCACCGTGGGTCTCGCAAAAAGAATCCCCTTTCTCTGATCAGGATGCGAATTCCCAATTCCTTGTGTTTCCTAACCCACAAGAGGCTCTCCCAATCGTCCATTAAACACAGGAGAGGTTTATTACACCATGTTTAGGATATCAACTGCTTCTCCTTTAAGGAAGGGCTGCCTGCTTGTCTCAAGGTACCCCAGTAAAAAATTGAGTTTGAACACAGGAGGCAGACTTCAAAAGGAAAGGCCGTACCTAGCTCACTATCAATTTTAGAAGTGTACTGCCGGTTAATTTTACTGGATGTTTCTCTTTTATCACCCTCTCTTTTGAGCTGCAATCCTGGCCTTTCCCACACCCATTCGTTTTAGGATCATGGATTCTTCAACGTAAGATTGAGGAAGGCTGGTTACTAACCCCAGCTTGGACTCTGGGGTTTCTGCCACTCGCCAAGAAGATCAAGAGACTTAAGTTAGAGGAATTGCCGTAACTCTTGAGTAAGGCCGCTGCAGGTTTCGAAGCAGGACAAAGACTCCAGAAGCTGTGGAGGGCTCCGTCACTCGAGGTTTTTAAGAAGAGACTGGACAGCCATTTTTCTGAAATGGTGTACGGTCTCCTTCTTAAGCAGGGGGCTGGACTGGAAGACCTCCAAGGTCCCTTCCAGCTCTAGCCTATTCTAAGTTCCTAATTGCCAGCTGCTGAGAACAAGACTCTTCACCTTCCCTGAAGAAATGATCCCATCTTACCGGAGAGTTCCCGGGCCAAGGATCGGTGTCTCATCTGACGGGCAATATTGACAACGTCATCGAAGCTGATACTGCCATTGTGTTTAACTGTTAAGAGGGGGAAAAAAACACACACAAAACAGGAACCCAGCTGGGTTTTTTTGCAAGGGGAGTCAGAAAACTTTGCGTGCTCGCCATTCTTCTGTTCCCAGTCTTCGGCACAGAGTTACCCACGGGAGAGAATAGCTCTGTTTCCTTGAAAGGGTGTTTTTTTCTCAGCTCACCACTGGAATGCGCAAGCCACGGCTGAAAATAGGCAAGCACAGTGGCGGGTGGCTGGTGCGAAGGGTATCACTGCTGTGTCCTCACCCCTAAAACCTCGGCACATATCAAGGGGTGGGGGGTTTTTTTGGGTCCTTTTCCAACCCCAATTAACAGGCCTCCGATTGCAGTTAGCCTTCGACTTACAACTGAGCAATGGAGCCCAACATTTCTGTTGCTAAAGCGAGACAGTTGAGTTTTGCCCCGTTTTGCGACCTTGTCACAATTAAGTGAATCTCTGCCGTTGTTTAATTGGTAACGCGGTTGCGAAGTGAATCTGGCTTCCCTGTTGACTTTGCTTGTCCGAAGGTCGTAAAAAGGGGATGACCTGACCCCAGGATAATGCAACCGTCATAAATACGAGTCAGTTGCCAAACGTCTGAATTTTGATCACGCGACCATGGGGATGCTGCATTGGCCATGTGAAAAACTGTCGTCACTGATTTCAGTGTCGTAACTTTGGACGGTCACTAAAGGAACTGATTTTAAATTGAAGATTACCTGTATTACTGGAGGTGACAGCTATGAAAGTTAATTTTAAACATCGGCTTTTCAAGCTGGCTTGCATCACAACCTGACAACCTCCTATACGTATTTGGCTGACTTCATATCCTATCTTTACAAACCAACATTTGTGTGTCCCCCCCCCCCCAAAAAAAAATTGGGCTGTGTCTGCAGCTGGGCAGTCAATGGAAATCAGGAAATGTACATTTTACTTAAACAAAATAAGTAAGACACTCACTGTTCTTTTGCTTCTTGCGATCACGAGGAGGCTCCTTCAGAGCTTTGATAATCAGGGCAGAGGCTGATGGGACCACTTCAATCTACAGGGGGCAAAAAGCCAAATTGTGAGATCGGCAGATGATCACCTTTCTGGTCTTAAAAAAAAAAAAAAAAAAACACCCCAATCCATCTCATTATAGGCCCACAAACTACTTCGTCTCCGTGCCTTTACCTGAACCACAATGCAATCTGAAGTCGGCTTTGATGTTGGGTGAACTCGATCCAGTGTGATTTATTCAACAAGACGTATGAGCCCCATTTTACAAATCTTTGTGTGCCGAGCTTCTGACTTGGCACAACACTTGTGAAATGCCTGAACCATTTACAAGGTGAGAGTAAGAGGACAGGCCTGTTACAAAGATGCTGTAACAGTAAGCAGGGTGGAAACCTGGATTAACTCAACGGATCCAAAACGCAAGAAGCTGGTTGCTATTTCCCAAGCCTCAAAATGCAGCCAAACTCTTACACCCTTAACTGATTTATCAGGACATTTTTTTTATTAAACCATCTAGGTCCAGATTCCCAAAGGGCTTGTATTCTACTCAAGGTCCAGTTCTTTTTTTTAAACTTTTTTTTTAACAAACATATCAATGCGTGCAGTGTGGCGCCTGGGTGTCATACATTTACTACAAAGGAGCCCTGGTAGGACAGCAGACTAAAGCACTGTTATTAACATCAGCTGCCTGCAATTACTGCAAGTTCAAATCTCACCAGGCTCAAGGTTGACTCAGCCTTCCATCCTTTCTAAGGTAGGTAAAATGAGGACCCAGACTGTGGGGGCAATAAGCTGACTTTGTATAAAATATACAAAAGTATGAAGGCTGTTGCTTAACGCATTGTAAGCCGCCCTGAGTCTCCGGAGAAGGGCGGCATATAAATCAAAAATAAAAAATAAAACTAGTGGAATTAATCATAGTTATTACGTTCAATCAACTTATATATTTCTAATAATGATACACATTTATAAGTTGCAGGCTGTTGTTATTCAATTATTCCATGCTTTCTTGTTATTGATTTTATTTTATTATATAAAGGCGTATACACTAACATTCCCCATTCTGTTATTTCTATTTCTTATTCTAACTTTTAATCATGTCACCCTTTATTAAAAGATGTTTTCTTTCTATCCTAACTTGTCACATCACCTACTTAAAAAAAGGAAAAGCAAATCAGAACAACAGCAAAAGAGAAATCATCTATCCATCGTCTCTTGCCCGCTTCAATACTTTAATTCTATGCCTTTTTTTGGCTTGCCTCCCATGTTCCTCTCTTGGATCTTTATCTCTATCTGCTTCTTAGCTTGTTCTAGGTATTTCTCCCTCCTCTACCCTCTTCCGCTGCCTAGTTTCCAAAATTTCTGCCCAGGCCCCCCTATCTCCTCAAGGTCCAGCCTTAAGTGATCTCCCACAGAGCAAATTTGAGTGGTACTCATTTTATCGACCTCGGAAGGATGATAGGCTGAGTCAACCCTGCCGGGGATTACAGCTCATGGCGGCAGCTCGGTCAATCCTTGAGACTCGGCGCATTAACCAGAGAGCCATCCCTTGTGGCGTGACGTGTACCTGTGCTTGCCTGTTCTGAATCGTCAGCTTCACCGTGATCCTCAGTCCTTTCCAGTCGCCGGTGGCCTTGGCAATGTCATCTCCCACTTTCTTTGGAGACTGAGAAAGGAAGGCAGAAGCAGAATTTTTATAAGTATTGTTTTTAATGTTTGGCTAATATATGCCAAGTGTTTTGAGATTCTGGCCCTGAAATAGGACATATGTTTGACTAATCAAAGGGGTAACTGCCCAGTCACTTAAATTTAGTCGTCTCTATGAGACAATCAATGCCAAAAATTAGCTCAGAGAACGTGAATTCAGCAAAACTCTAGGTGGGATTCTAATGGCCAACACCCAAGGATGGGTGAAGACGATTTTGTAGACTTTTAAGAATAAATCTTCCAGCCCAATATTTTTGTAGGGGGATAAATTCACCCACTACAGGTTAATCAACATGGGGAAAATAGAATAGATAGAATTCTTTATTGGCCAAGTGTGATTGGACACACAAGGAATTTGTCTTTGGTGTATATGCTTTTTAATTTTTAATCAATTAAAAATTGGTTGTCTGTAGCGGCTTCGAAGCAGATCACATATAATTTAAAAGCCTCCTAAGGCTCCTAATTTTTCCAAATTGAGTCAAAACGGGCTTGCTTGGAAAAAAAAAAATGGGTGGGCCAAAACGAAATTTTCTACAATTAAATTCCACCAAGACAAAAAGCTCTAATTCAGAAAACGTTAAAAAAAAAAGACATACCAAACCCAAAGGTCCGATTTTGGGAGCCAGGGCAGAAGTGGCCCCGACTTCACCTCCGGTGCATCTCAGGAACACTGCAAGAAAAATTAAACACAATATATAATAAGGATCGATGGCAACTATTAAAAATTAATCCCCAAACGCTCCCGTTGCATAGAGATCCCCCTGGCAGGTTTTCTAGGCAAAAGTAGGCACCTGATAAAAGTTATTTTGCAATTCAGAGGGAAGCACAATTGCAACTGAGCACTGAAGTTTTGTGCAAGGCTAGAAAATGGGGGGAAATTTAATAAAAATGGTTTTTTGTTAATTCTAATTTAATCTTATTAAAACATAATACTATGTACACTGAGAGCATAGGCACCAACAAGACACATTCCTTGTGTGTCCAATCACACTTGGCCAATAAACAATTCTATTATTCTATTCTATTCCTATTTTTTCTATTCTATTCTATTCCTATTCTATTTCTATTTTTTCTATTCTATTCTATTCTATTCTATTCTTATTTTTTCTATTCTATTATTCTATTCTATTTCTATTTTTTCTATTCTATTATTCTATTTCTATTTTTTCTATTCTATTCTATTCAACTCCTTTTTTTTAACCACCCTGCAGTCCCTTTTATTTAATTTGTTAAATTTATATGCCGCCTATTTCATTCATCATTATTTCACCATTCATCTTCTGAACGAATTAATGTAATTATTAACTATTATTAAACTAAACGAGGGATAAATTGGGTTCAATAGGAGAGGGGACCATAGGAATGACTGGGAAAAAAAATCAGGAAAAAATACTGAATCAATAAAATGAACAGAAACACAAGACAGACACGCAAGGAAGCGTTCACACGTGCAGGCCCTGCAGGAACCGTTGTTTTCCGTTAACGGAGAAAACGATTCGAAATGCGGCCTAGGAGAAGAACCAGGCAGGCTCCATACCCACCGACTTTGATCTCGTTGGGGTCGAACTTGGGAGGCATGATGGCTACGGTAACGTCCGGCCAACGTCCGATTCAGATGGCGGCGGATTCACAAACCGACAACCGGGCTCCGAGCAATCGAAATCTAAAAGGCCTCGGAAGGGCGACTCCCCGAGATATAGGCGCCGAGATCTCGCGAGAGTTCGGGCAAAAAAACAACGGCCGTCTCGACAAAGGGGAGAACGCGATTTCCTCCTTCCGAAAACGCGACGTCAGCTCCAACTCTCGCGAGAACTCGCGGCTCTCCGCCGCCATGGCTGCCAAGGGCAACGGCGCGGGGCGAAGAAGCGAAACTTTTTGAAGGGAAGGGGCCGTGTGTTTTCCTGAAGGCGCGGAGCCGGGGTGGGGGGGGGGCGACGCGGCGGCTTCCCGGGGGGAAAAGAAAAGCGAAATGGGGTGACCTCTGAGCCTTTTTTTTTTTTTTTTTTGTCTCACAGAGACGGTAAGTACGGGCCGCGAGGAGGGACAATCTTGGCGAGGCGGGCGGGGCTTTTCTCCTCAAGCTCTGGGCGTGGATCCAAGGAAAGGGGCGTGGCCGCTCCTTAGCTGTGTGCTCCCCCTCCTATTTCTGGGCGTGGCTAAGCCAGCTGGTTTTGCAATTTCCTGCATTTTTATATTTTAGCCATTGGGGGTTTTTATTTCTCCTCTCTTCCCACAATCAGATCAGTGCAAGTAGCTTTGGCTTCTGATTACCTCCCACCCACCCAAGGCCCTCCTCCTGCTGGGCATGACAGGCAAGAAATCCAGCTTCACCTGTTGAGTGTCTGCCTGGATCCCTGGCACTCAAGAGTGAATTTTTGCAAGGCGTTTGCTTGGAAATAACATTCAGTCCCATGCCATGGGGCTTCCTGGCAGGTAAGAAAAAGGGGAGGGGGAGGTTGCAATTTAATTTAGGGGCCAAGAACATATGGGGGGGGGTCTCTCTTTGCAAGGAGAAAAGTTGCCTGAACTGTCACCCGAATGAGCTGGGTTTAGCTCCAAAGGAAATGAATAGCATTTATTTTATTTATAAATATAATACAGTAAATAGAATATAATAATAATTTATAAATGGAATGCAATTACCATACAATGACGGGAGGAGGAGGAGGAGAGGCTCATTAATTTTATGATTTAGAAAAAACAAAAATCAGGGTGATTTTTCCCCCCCTCCAAAGTGCCTTTTCCGACTTATATGTATATATATATATATATATAATCTATCTATCTATCTATCTATCTATCTATCTATCTATCTATCTATCTATCTATATACATATATTAATTTGATTTATATGCTGCTCTTCTCCAGAGACTCAGGGCGGCTTACAATGCGTTAAGCAGTAGCCTTCATACTTTTGTATATTTATACAAAGTCAGCTTATTGCCCCCACAAACCGGGTCCTCAATTTACCTACCTTAGGAAGGATGGAAGGCTGAGTCAACCTTGAGCCTTGGAGAGATTCGAACTTACTTTAATTGCAGACAGCTGGTGTTAAATTACAGAGCTCTGTCTGTTGAGCTATCCAGCTATCTTATTATATTAATTATATTTTGTTTTGTTTTTTAAAAAATTCTGTTCTGCCCAACTCCCAGTAATTCTCGGCTCAGTATAAAACGTTTTAGTGAAGAAGACAGACGCTTGTTTACAAATGCCAGGCGCGTCTTTAATTGCCAAGGTCCAGCCAATGTCACCGTTCCAACTGATTTTATTGTTTGCCTGTGTCTCCCTTAAAGGCAGAGTTATTTGTTACTTCTAAATAACACAATGACGGATTCGATTCACCCTTTCGGAGGTCTGGTTCCGAGGTATTCAAAGATTTCTTTCTATGTTGCCGCAGCGCTGCATCTATAGTCTGTGAATGGAAGATACTTTAGTTTCCCCCCAAAAATAACTTGAACACTGAAAATTTCAGATTCACCAAAAATATGAATATGGTGAACATGTTTTTTTTTTTTTATGAAAAAAAACTTGTTTGGTTTTCTTCTTATCCACTCTTTGAGGAGATATAAAACCATCTGGAAAATGGAATTTATCTTCCCTTTGGATAAATGCAGCAGTTGGAATGTCTTGCCTTTTTATTGTATTATTTTTTAAAATTGATCAATACAAAATATAGCTATGGGGCATTCATTGCCCGCCAAAAAAACCAGACGAAAGGATGTTTTTTTCTCCCCCATGCCATCACTCTGCTAAAAACTAATTTCCACAACACTGTCAAACTATCTAGCAGGGCTGCATTACTATTATGCTTCTCATCTTTCCTATTTCTTTATCCTCTTATGACTATAACTTTGGGGGGGGGGGTTGTATCTTACGATTTATATTGTTTTGTTTAGAATCCTAGTATGAGTTATGCTGATTGCTTATCTAGCATCCTGTGACTATCACTTATGATTATGATGAATGCATTTTATGATGATTACGATCGTGATTTAATCACTCGTTTCTTGTATGTACACTGAGAGCTTATGCACCGGAGGCAAATTCTTTGTGTGTCCGATCACACTTGGCCAATAAAGAATTCTATTCTAATTAACATGAAAAACAATACTGTTAACATTGATGTGTTAAAATAATGTGGGGTTTGAAATATGCATTGGGTATTAAATCTCTTTGGAAGCCTTTTATCATGTGCATATACTGTACATATCATTTCTTTTTTTCCAGAAATGGCATTTGTGTATTAACAATAAATGCAAAGGAAGAAAGCAATTTGTGGATATATCTTTGAAGCTGTTAATTTTCACAGGTCTGATAGTAATGGGCTTTGTGATTATTCTCCATCCCATCTTAAATTTTGTTGTTGTTGTTAGTTGTGAAGTTGTGTCTGACCCACCGCAACCCCATGGACAACGTTCCTCCAGGCCTTCCTGTCCTCTACTATCCTCTGGAGTCCATTTAAACTCACACCGACTGCTTCGGTGACTCCATCCAGCCACCTCATTCTCTGCCGTCCCCTTCTTCTTTTGCCCTCCATCGTTCCCAGCATTAGGCTCTTCTCCAGCGAGTCCTTCCTTCTCATTAGGTGGCCAAAGTATTTGAGCTTCATCTTCAGGATCTGGCCTTCTAAAGAGCAGTCAGGGTTGATCTCCTCTAGGACTGACCGGTTGGATCGCCTTGCAGTCCAAGGGACTCGCAGGAGTCTTCTCCAGCACCAGAGTTCAAAGGCCTCCATTCTTTGGCGCTCAGCCTTCCTTATGGTCCAACTTTCACAGCCATCCATTGCAACTGGGAACACCATCGCCTTGATGATACGCACTTTTGTTGGCAGGGTGATGTCTCTGCTTTTTAGTATGCTGTCTAGATTTGCCATAGCTTTCCTCCCCAGGAGCAAGCGTCTTTTAGTTTCTTGGCTGCAGTCCCCATCTGCAGTGATCTTGGAGCCCAGGATAATTAAAATCTCACAAACAAACCTATTTGCAAGGGGAAAGGTTTCTGGTTGTTTTTCTCCAGTCTAGGAGGTATTTATTATAGGTGAGGTAGTCAGGGAATTCCTTCACCTCCCAAAAAATGACACCCTTGGGTGTTGTAGTCTTTAACAAACTTGGACTTCGTCCATTGTATACGTTGTAAGATCTCACTGCATCAGTGATTGAGACATCTCTGGCGAACCTCAGAGCGAAAGGAGGATTCAATTTGTGCTTTCAGGCAGTTTTTACAGTAGCTGTTCCATGAAAACTGCATCCTTCGAACGCCTGGTTGTCAGAACACAGAGTGTGAAGCCCAGACTGCTTACTTGGCAGTGTAATAAAGATCTAAAAGCTCAGGAAAAGTGATCTGACTTTAAGCTGCGTGTGAATCAGGTCCTGGTTGACTTGGGACAATAAAAAATGTCCGATTAAACTCTTCTTGTTGTTGTTAGTCGCGAAGTTGTGTCCCACCCATCGCGACCCCATGGACAACGGTCCTTCAGGTCTTCCTGTCATCTACCATCCTCTGGAGTCCATTTAAGCTCACGCCGACTGCTTCAGTGACTCCATCCAGCCACCTCCTTCTCTGCCGTCCCCTTCTTCTTTTGCCCTCCATCATTCCCAGCATTAGGCTCTTCTCTGGTGAGTCCTTCCTTCTCATTAGGTGGCCAAAGTATTTGAGTTTCCTCTTCAGGATCTGGCCTTCTAAAGAGCAGTCAGGGTTGATCTCCTCTAAGACTGACCGGTTGGATCGTCTTGCAGTCCAAGGGACTCGCAGGAGTCTTCTCCAGCACCAGAGTTCAAAGGCCTCCATTCTTTGGCGCTCAGCCTTCCTTATGGTCCAACTTTCACAGCCATCCATCGCAACTGGGAAAACCATTGCCTTGACTATACGCACTTTTGTGGGCGATCTCATAAATAGATTTTGTCTTTGATGATCTGTCCCTAATGGAGCCTTAGGGATTAATAATTACACAATGAGGCACTGAAGGATTTTTTTTTTCAGGATCAGGCCTTGCCACCCATATTACTTTGGTGATAAACCATGACTGTCTCTAAATGTTGGCTTACATGCTAACAATACAGAAATTAGGTGGAGGAAGAAGGTCTTCAGCACAAGGATAGTTTAATGAGAAAATAGTGGGATCCTTGGTGTTCAGTGAGCTTTGGGTTTTTCTTGCAAACGTTTCCTTACCCAACTAGGTAACGTCATCCGTGCTAGAGGGGAGGGGAGTTTGCAGAGTGGAGGAAAAAGAAGAGGAGGATTCTTGAGTCTCTTGTGGTTTTTCTTGCAGACATTTTGTTACCCAACTAGGTAACATTGTCAGTGCACCAATGAGAGAAGTCATACTTGGTGTTTTCAAGAGGACATCCCTATCTTAGCGATTAATCTTCATTCCCGTTGGCGATCAACCAGTCTTCACCCCAGCTTACCTTCTAGAGGTTTTGTCATATCCCTCACCTTCCCCGATCGTTGAGCTTGGAGGCTGGGGCTGATGGGGATTTGTGTCCCAACAGCAACTGCAGGGAAGCTGGTTAAAAGACAGTGGGTGTCAAAAGATAGGATGGTGACAGGATGATCACCATGTCAGGATGATAGGATGGTGTTCATTACCTAGGGTGCGGTAGGCAGAACCTGCTGAGCAGGCCAATCTCTGGATGACTTGACCTGGGATGTAACCCTCATCTTCCTGCTTCTCAGGTTCTGATCGCCGTCCTGTCGCAGCCACCTTTTCCGCTGAACTGGGATAAATGGAGACAGGAGGCAAGATGCTGCTTTTCTTTCGGAAAAGGAAGGCGAGCAGCGAAGCCCGAAAACGTCTGGAATACCAAATGTGTCTTGTAAGTCATGGGAAGACACCTAGGTCCTGAATATCTGGCCCCACCGCTCTATCAGGAACCCTTGTTTGGGTTGTAAGATGGGTAGACGTTCCTCAGTAGCTTCCTGAAGGACCAAACTAGAAGAAGTCTTCTCTCATCCTGGTCCTTTGAGGTAGGATAGAGCCCAGTTGACCACTGCTCCCTCTTAAGTTACAACGTCCCCCCCCCATCCTTGTGATGGCTAGACTTCTTCATCTCCCATCATGGCTCCGTAGATGTTAACAGTCCCATGTCTTCAAAGACACCATGGATCTGCTAACGAAGTAGGGTTTGTTTACGAGAGACGCCAAGCGAACCACCGAAGAACAAAAGTTCAGTTCTCCACACTTGGGGAAACTCAATAGGAGTCACCAATATTGCTCAGTTCCCCCTCTTTTCCTAGCCGGTTTTTACTTTAGTTCAGTAGACGATAAAGATGAAGGCTAATTTGAGGAAATGGTGTGATTTCCCCCCCCCTCCCCCTGATTTTGCAGCCAGTAAAACTCATCTGCTCGTTTTTCAACAGGCCAAAGAAGCCGGAGCAGATGATATCCTCGATATCTCCAAGTGTGAACTTTCTGAGGTAAATTCTCTCCCATTTCTGGTTCCTGGTAGGGTTAATTGCCCAAACGATGGCAATTCATAGTAGGGGAACTTTGTAGTCATACTTTGGAAGGCTTAATATTCGTCTTTCTTTTTCAGTTGAGCCTGATTTTAGATACCGAGGGGCAGAAACATGACCACCTCAGAGTATTCTACAGTATTCTACATCTGTTCTGACCTAGGCTTCCTTAGAACGTATACATACGGCTGTGAATTATTGCCCTTCCCAGTCCGAAAGGCTCATCAAAGAGTCTTGAAGGGGGGTGTTTACAAACACCCACCTTATCTCCCTTGGAATGCTGCCAGAGAACTAATTGCCACATGCAGGGCAAGGCCAAATTTAGCACAGAATCAAACAGAGCTTTTCCAGCGCTTTTACCGAGCAGATGAACTAATTGCTTCCTGCAAAAGCTCACATCCTATTTGCTTCTCTTTTATGTCTTATGGGAGGGGCCAATCGTCTCCAAGCCTTACTCCCAAGTGGACCCTGTTTCCTTAATTGTTCCTGTCTCCTGGCAGCTCTGCGCATGCGCACACTGGGAACAGGCTCCCGCTGTTCTTCTGCCTCGCTGATGTCAGACTCCGGAAGCAGCAAAGAACTGCCAGATGGCCTTGGCCCCCTCTCTGCCTCCGATGTAGAGCTCTCGTCCGAGCCTTCCCCAGACTTCTCCAGGACTGGCCCATGTTCTTCCCCAGCCTCCTCACTGTCCGATTCTCCTGCCAGATCTGCTGGCCACTGGTGGGCCACAACATCTCCCCCATTAAATCAAACCTTGGTGTTGTGAGAGGGGGGCCAAGGCCATTTGATAGTTCTTTGCTGCCTCCAAAGTCTCCGGAGTCTGAGGTAGAAGAACAGCATTGGGCCACAACAACATCGAGGTTTGCTCCCGGTACAGGTAGTCCTCGACTTACGACCACAGAATTTCCGTTGCTGAGCAAGGCGGCTGTTAAGCGACTGATTTTATGACCTTTTCCACGGTGGTTAAAACGAACCACTGCAGATGTTCAGTGAATTCAGGGGTTGTTAAGCCAATCTGGCTTCCTTCATTGAATTTGCTCGTCGGAAGCCATCGGGGAAGATTGCAAACAGGGGTCGCCATGACCCCCAGGAGGCTGCAATCTTTGTCAAGGCACCCTCAAATTTTGACCATGGCACTGTGAGGACGCTGCAGTGATTTGTAAATATAAGGACCAGTTCTAAGTCATAACTTCGAACAGCTGCTAAGCAAACGGTCATAAGTCTAGGGCTACCCACACAGCGGCAGGTTCGTCTTCTGAAAGGAATCCCCTCAGCGAATTTTGCTACCAATATGTGAAAACAGCCAATTGCCAATATGCAAAAGAAACCCGACTTGACATCTGATGAGAATCAACTGGCAGATTTAAAGCAAAAGATCCTTGATGCTGAATTGGAGATTTCCACATAAGGAAATGCCACACAGGTTGCATTTCGAACCCAGGAAAAAAATTGTTTTAAATTAGGCCGGATCTTCTCATGCCTGTTGTCTGAACTGGCCCAGAACGTTATTCGAATGCTTCCTTAATGGTTCTGATGGCTTCTGTCTCACCAAAAATTGTCTTTCTCTTTCTTTTTAGCTTCCCTATGGTGCCTTTGCAACCTGCCGAGTGTTGCAAAAGAAGGTAAGGAAGATGGAATTTTAGCACAAGATCCAAGATGCAATGTTGTTGTTAGTTGCAAAGTCGTATCCGACCCATCGCAACCCCATGGACAACGTTCCTCCAGGCCTTCCTGTCCTCTACCATTCCCCGGAGACCATTTAAGGTCACGCCAACTGCTTCAGTGACTCCATCCAGCCACCTCCTTCTCTGTCGTCCCCTTCTTCTTTTGCCCTCCATCCTTCCCAGCATGAGGCTCTTCTCCAGGGAGTCCTTCCTTCTCATTAGGTGGCCAAAGGATTTGAGTTCCATCTTCTCCAACTTTCATAAATATGCAAAGCCATCTTGAATGTCCAAAAAGCTAATAGTTTTCATTTTAAAGAGGACTGTTCAGAGTCACTAGGAGGAATTTCATGAAATACCTTGAATTTCATTAAACGCTTCTAGATGGGGACAACAGAAAATTCCCTTGAGGGCCAGAAATGTGTTCCTCAAATTCTCAAAACTGTGAGAGTCGGGTTTTGTTCAATGTTTTATCCACTCTTCCCGTTGTTTGCATTTATATTCAGGCTTCTCTTCGATCCGATATATTTCGTATCTCAAACTCTTCCGTCAAATTCTTTCATTTGTACTTTCAGATAACTCAGTTTAACTATTCTCTCCTTGCCGGGTCAGCTGTGAAACAACCTTCTCTGTCATTTTTTCTTTCAGGTGCTGATCGTTCACACGAATTTTTTGACGTCCCTCGTCCCCAAATCCTGCAGCCTCTCTAATCTTGTAACAGTAAAGGTGATTCACAGTTCTTTTCATCAACTGTTGTGTTGTGGCCCGCCAGCAGAGCTGGCAGCAGATTCGGACAGTGAGAAGGTTGGGGAGGAACATGGGCCAGTCGTGGAGTCTGGGGAAGGCTTTGATGAGGGCTCTGCGTCAGAGGCAGAGAGGGGGCCAGGGCCGTTATCAGCTGCCTTCGGAGTCAGACATCAGTGGGGCAGATGAACAGATGAATCGCTGATGTTAGACTCCGGAGAGTTCGGAGGCAGCAAAGAACTACCAGATGGCCCCTGGCCTCCTCTCTGCCTCCGACGCAGAGCCCTCATCTGGGCCTTCCCCAGACTCCAGGACTGGCCCATGTTCTTCCTCAGCCTCATCGCTGTCCGACTCCACTGCCAGCTCCGCAGGCTGCTGGCGGACCACAATAGCTAGCCAGAAGATTACTGGAGTTGAATAACCTCTTGAGAAGCACCCTTGGGAGTGGATGGTTATGGATCCCTTTATTCTTCTCTTCCAGGTTTTAGATCTCCATGACAACCAGCTGACCTCCCTTCCCGCTGATATTGGCCAGTTGACTTCTCTTCAGGTAACAGAAATGCTGGATGCTCGGGAATCTCTTGGCAGTTTCAGGACCCAACGTGATCCTTTCGCTCTCTTTCGATGTGGTTTCACATTTGCACATTTGACTGAGGTTTTGCAGATCGCGCAGGGTAGACTCGACACGCCAGGTTCAAGACGTGCATTTTTGCCCCTTTTGTTTCTGTCCTTGGTAAGGGACGCAGTGGCTCAGCGGCTAAGACACTGAGCTTGTCGATCGAATAGGTCGGCAGTTCAGCGATTCGAATCCCTTGCGCCGCGTAACGGGGTGAGCTCCCGTTTACTTGTCCCAGCTTCTGCCAACCTAGCAGTTCGAAAGCACTTAAAAAATGCAAGTAGAAAAATAGGGACCACCTTTGGTGGGAAGGGAACAGCGTTCCGTGCGCCTTTGGCGTTGAGTCATGCCGGCCACATGACCACGGAGACGTCTTCGGACAGCGCTGGCTCTTCGGCTTTAAAACGGAGATGAGCACCGCCCCCTAGAGTCAGGAACGACTAGCACATATGTGCGAGGGGAACCTTTACCTTTACCTTACTGTCCTTGGTAGGTTTTGAACGTAGAAAAGAATATTTTAAAAGCTCTTCCGGACTCCATCGGGGATCTCGCTCAGCTTCAGACGCTGAATTTGAAAGGTATGGCAAAACTCTGTCTGCGTGAATCTGGAAAGAACAGCGGCTCTGGTTTTTAATATATGTTTTTTTGCAGGGGGGTGGAGATGCAAGAAACAGCAGATTGAACTGAAAGTTTGCTGAAAATGGCTCGGTTTTCCGGTTTAAAATTTTAGAAGAGGATGCGGCAACCTTGAGTTTTGCATCCAAGGGATATAATCACCGGGTTTCTGTACAATAATCAAGCATAATTTAGCCACGCAGGGATAAATTTTGCTTTGGAATCCTAATAAGGAGTTCCAAAATTGATTTTTTCCCCCCGAATGAAGGCAGATATATGTGTCCCAGGATCCAATCTTGGTCGGTCACCAGGATTTCAGTTTTGATTTTTGTTGCACATTAATGATAGAATTTAATTTAATTTAGAATTAAATTAAATTTAATTAATTTAATTTAATTTAAATTTGATTAATTTAGAATTTACATTCACAACTTCTGGAGGCAAGTTGTTCCACTGATGAATTGTTCTAACTGTCAGGAAATTTCTCCTTAGTTCTAAGTTGCTTATCTTCTTGGTTAGTTTCCACCCATTGCTTCATGTTCTACACTCAGGTGCTGTGGAGAATAGCTTGACTTCCTCTTCTTTGGGGCAGACCCTGAGATATTGGAAGACTGCTATCATGTCTCCCCTAGTCCTTCTTTTCATTAAACTAGACATACCCAGTTCCTGCAACCGTTCTTCATATGTTTTAGCCTCCAGTCCCCTAATAACGATCAATCAGTACAAAGTGCAGTTAATATAGAACTAAGGCTGAAGGCCTCCAGAGGGCAGCTTAGTATAAGCAAACCCCTGTATCTCAGTGCATGAATATTGTAAGTGTTAAGATCTCTGTTGATTAGGAGAAAAACTAAAATTAAAACGCAGGTCATTTTTGACTCGGCAACTATTGGTTGAACAATAGTTTGAAGTGGCAGCCATCGAATTCGAACAGATTCTTCGGCCCTGACCTTAACAAATGTTTTTTACTTTCCGCTTTCTGGTTTTCCTTGCAGGGAACAAGATCAAGAAACTGCCTTCCACTTTGGAGGGCCTGCGGAGTTTACGAACGTTGGACATCAGTGAAAATTCGGTGCAGGAGTTGCCGCAGACGCTGGCTCACATCCGAACCTTGGAGGTAGCGTTATAAATATCGGCATTTGGCTTTTTAATGGAATGGAATGGAATGGAATGGAATGGAATGGAATGGAATGGAATAGAATAGAATAGAATAGAGAAGAATGGAATGGAATGGAATGGAATGGAATGGAATTCTTTATTGGCCAAGTATTTATTTATTTATTTATTTATGTATGTATGTATGTATGTATGTATGTATGTATGTATTTATTATATTTCTATACCGCCTTTCTCCCGTAGGACTCAAGGCGGTGTACAGTCAAGAAAAATATAGACACACAAACATCATAAAATTGCTAATTAAAATTATTACTTAGTTTGGTCAATTAAATAAAACCCAGAATTAGATAACATTTAAAAAATCATTCACATGTTCGTATGTTTAGCCCCGCCTGTTGGAACATCAGGGGTCTTGAGGGCACGGCGGAAAGCACGGAGATCAAGGATATTCCGTATCTCTGGGGGCAGTTCATTCCAAAGGGTTGGAGCCCCCACAGAGAAGGCCCTCCCCCTGGGAGTCGCCAGTCGACATAATTTGATTGGACACACAAGGAATTTGTCAGTACATATGCTCTCAGTGTACATAAAAGAAAATTTGTCAAGAATCATAAGGTACAACACTTAATGAGAGTCATAGGGAACAAATAAGCAATCAAATCATATTAGGAAACAATATCAATATAAATCTTAAGGATACCAGCAACAAGATTACAGCCATACAGTCATAAGTGGGAGGAGATGGGTGATAGGAAGGATGAGAAGATTAATAGTAGTGCAGACTTAATGAATAGTTTGACAGTGTTGAGGGAATTATTTGTTTAGCAGAGTGATGGTGTTCGGGGAAAAAATGCAGATTTAATGCGGATTAAAGGCAGCTGCGGGATGTGTGTTCCTCTCTTGCAGACCTTGTCCCTGGATGCGACAGCGATGATTTACCCTCCAAATGAGGTTTGCAGCGCAGGCACCGAGGCCATCCAGCGGTTCCTCTGTGAAAGTGAGCATTTAAGTCGTAACTCGAGGACTATCCGTACACAGGCAGTCCTCAGCTTACAGTAGTCCGTTTCAGTGACCGTTCAAAGTTACAACGGCCACTGAAAAAAAAGTGACTTATGACCGCGACATCCTTTCGGTCATGTGATCAAAATTTGCATGCTTGGCAACTGACTCGTATTTATGACAGTTGCAGTATTCCGGGGTTAGGCGACCCCTTTTTTGTGACCTTCCGACAAGCAGGGTCCACAGGGAAGCCAGATTCACCGGACAACTGCAGCAAGGAAGGTCATAAAACGGGGGTGGCTGGGGAAACTCACGGAATAACTCCCGCTTAGCAACAAAAATCTGGGGCTCCGTTGTTGGCGTAAATCGAGGACTGCCTGCATTGTGATATTGTGATGCGTGGCTTTCCTTCCAGAAGTGGGCATAGAGTATAACCCTCCCTCTCAGTACTTACTCCCTGTGTTGGAAAGTGATGGAGGAGAGATATCGGCGGACGGTATCCGGAGGACAGCTGGCAAATACATGGAACAGGAAGCTGAGTGGCAAGTGAGTGTTAACTCTTCCCAAAAATACAAGAATCTCTTTTTAGGAGATTTTTTTTTCTAAACTCGCAGGAACCCGTTTTGTGGACTGGCCTCCGACCAGGGTATTTCCCCGCAGAGCTGATGTAGAACTTCCACTTTTAGAGTAAGTCTACCCCAAAAACTGGACGTAGGCGGCTCAGTGGCTAAGACACTGAGCTTGTCGATCGAAAGGTCGGCAGTTCAGTGGTTCAAATCCCTGGTGCCGCGTAACGGGGTGAGCTCCCATGACTTGTCCCAGCTTCTGCCAACCTAGCAGTTCGAAAGCACGTAAAAAATGCAAGTAGAAAAATAAGGACCACCTTTGGTGGGAAGGTAAGAGCGTTCCGTGCGCCTTTGGCGTTGAGTCATGCCGGCCACCTGACCAAGGATGTCGTCTTCGGACAGCGCTGGCTCTTCGGCTTTAAAACGGAGATGAGCAGCGCCCCCTAGAGTCGGGAACAACTAGCATATATATGCGAGGGGAACCTTTCCCTTTCCTTTTTTACCCCAAAAACCAGTTGCTAGGCAGGGACACAAAGGATAGCAACCCCTTCCCTCGAATTCTGTTCCCAAGAGAACAATGGGAGAAAACGATAAAAGTCATTATAGTTATTGCAATGGTCAACCAGATGTTTAGATTGAATTTGGCATTTTTGTCTACCTACTCAGTCCTTCCCAAGAACTTGGGGTAGACAGATGTTGTACTTTGATGGTGTTCAAGGACTGGCTGTAGGATGTAAGCTGTTTCAAGTCAAGCTGCCTTTTGTAATGGACCGATGGGGATTTTGTCAATGCCACAGTGTCCGGTGTTGTTATTATGGTTAGTTGCACAGTCAGCCAGATGTTTAGATCTGGGATAGGGAGATGTCATTATTTGATGGCATTCAAGGTATCTTCCCAGGATGTAAGCTGTTCCAAGCCAAGCTTCCTTTTGCAATTGACTAATAGGAAGTTTGTCAATGCCGGCAGTCAATTGCAAAATTATTATTTATGAAACTTGCATGCCTGCCATCGGTCTCCCAATGGCTTTTGGTGGCTCACAACAATCAACAAGAAAAGGCTAAAGGCCGAGGTGAATAGCCAGGTCTTCCGAAGAAAAGCAAAATCACATCATGTTTGTGTTTGGTGGCTTGTTAAAAATCAACCTTGCTTACTTCTCCTTTCACTTTCATTGCAGAGCAGGTTTCTAGACTACGAGAAGCGAAAGGTAAGGATGCTCGTGAACGCTGCTCCTCGTTGTGGGATTTGCCCAACCCTGTTACATTCATCTGCAGGTGGGAGTTGATATATAGGATTAAAAAAATGACCACCGTAGAAAATCAGTCTGGTTTTTATTCTTTGACTTAAAACCGCAGCTCTCTTTCTTTCCTTTTTGTGATGTTAACTTTCCGTCCTTCAGCCAGGAAGTGGCATAAGTAAGATCCATAACAGAAAAGACTCCTTATCCAAAGTTAGGAACTGGGTGGGATGAGATCTTGAGTGTACAAGGCCTCTGTGCAAAAATGGATATCTCTCTCTCCCTCCCTCTCTCTCTCTTTCTCTCCCTCCCTCCCATCTAACTATCCAACCTTGTCATCCATCCAACATTGAGCATAGATAATTTTCACTGCTGTTACTATGTGTAGAATAATGTATTGGAGTTGCTTCTTGATCTTTCGGTTAATCATTCCTAATAAAAATAATTCAGCTTTAAATTCAATTTGTTCTCCTGTTATCTCCTGCAGCCATCCCCTTATCTATTCCCAATATTTTTTTGCTTTAGGGCATTGCCACCACATATGATAAAATGTTCCATCTTTGCACTTACACTTCCAGCACTCCGATTTCATATTTGCATCCATTTTAGCCAATCTCGCCGGTGTTAAATGCCACCTGTAAAACATTTTGTACTGATTTTCTTTGTATGCAGTTGACAAAGTTAATTTATAATTTTTCCTCCATAATTTTTCCCATTCCTCTAATTTTATATTACAGCCTATATTTGGTGCCCATGTTATCATTGGACCTTTCACTATTTCTTCTTCCATTTCTACCTCTAATATTTAATAAAGATACTTATATGCTTTTGTTATAAATTTTTCTTCTTTGCCTGTCAAAATTTGGTCCAAAGGGAGCATACTGCATCCCTTTCGCTCCCTCCCACATGCTAGGGTAGATCAGGTGTCTCGATAGAAAATCACTTAATCTCTCCCCTGGTTCAAGATGATGAAGGGAGGAGAACTTGTGGCTCAGAGGTTAATACAACTGCCTAACATGCAGGCAGCCCAGGTTCGAATCCAAGTAAGGGTATGGTCCTGGTTTGAAAGGCCCTGGGTCAAAGGACAAGCACAGATGATTGTCTTCTTCCAGCGATGGCTCGAGAGAGCAAGGCCCTGAGCTGAATACAGTGAGGTCACGGATATATATATTGACCAGTGTTTTCTGTTTACCTGATAGGAGCAGAAGATGCAGGAGAAGCTGGCTTTTGAGCGTGGGCTGGATCTGGAGCAGAGAGAACAAATCCAATTGATGCATCAAAGTCACGTCCAGAAAGGAGAATTTCTCCAAAGCATGAAAAAGGTAAGACGCCTCCAGTTTTTCTCTCCCCAGTCCTACCAGACCAGAGATGGTATTCAGCAGGTTCGGACCGATTCACTCGAACCAATAGCGGAAATCTCTCACCTGCCCCGGCTCTATGCCATCCTAGAGGTGGAGCTCTTGCCTCACAATCGGGAGGTTGTGAGTTCGATCCTAGGTAGAGGCAGACGTAGGGTCTCCTGCTTAGGCAGGGGGTTGGACTAGATGACCTGCAAGGTCCCTTCCAACTCTGTTAATCTATTCATCTCATCTATGGGGCATGCGAGTGCGCGCACGCGCAGCGAACCGGTGATAGCATATAATCTGAAACCCACCCACCGCTGTACCAGACGCCTTCATACCAGACCTGTCCAACCCTACAAGTTGAATTCAGAGGCAGTACTACAACTCCAAGTTGATGGTGAGCAAGTGGGAGGAATTCTAGGAGGAAACAATTCACAGATGAGGGAAGGCTTGCAAATTTGCAGGGAGACCTGGACTTAGGGACCGCAGCCGAGCCCAAAATTTCCGTTGCTAAGTAAGGCAGCTGTTAAGTGGGTTTTGCCCCCCCCCCCCCGCATTTCATGGCCTTTCTCGCCATGTTTTTGTTAAGTGAATCACTGCAGCTGATAAGGGAGTAACCCGGTTGTTAAGTGAATCCGGCTTCTCTGTTGACTTTGCTTGTCAGAAGTTCACAAAAGGGGATTGCGTGACACACACACACACACACACACACACACACGGATGCTGCCACCGTCATAAATATGAGCCAGTTGCCAAACGTCCGTGTTTTGATCACACGGGGATGCGACTACGGTCTTAAATGTGAAAAAGAGTCATAAGTCACTTTTCTCAGAGCCGTTATAACCGTGATGGCGAACCTACGGAAGTGGCACGTAGAGCCATCTCTCTGGGCACACTAGCCGTCGCCCGTTCTCTTCCGGGTTCCGGGGCTTACATGTGCGCCGGCCAGCTGGTCTTCGTGCGCGGGGGAGTGCCAGAAAACCGGAAGAGCAGTTCCATGGCACGCATGCATGCCAGAAACCGGAAGCTTAGGGGGAACTGCTCTTCCGGTTCCCGGCGCTCCCCCGCGCGCTCCCGTTTTGGCACTCGGTACCGTAAAGGTTTGCCAACACTGCGTTATAACTTCAGTCAGTCACTAAACGAATGGTTGTAAGTCCCTGTAAAACGATAAAAGGCGCTTCAGCCCATCTTGCAAAAAAACCCAAAAAACCCTGGATGAAGAGATTCCACATGTTCAAAGAATGTCTGTTTTCATGAACTCCGGTCCTAAATTAGGACCGGAAGTTTATATCGCAGCTTCCGAGACTTTGAATCCTTTTTTGAATTAAAACTCCTGATTCTCTTTTTTTCATTAGAGGATGTTGACGTTGATGGGGGTGTGAATTGGGCTTAGTTCTTTTTCCTTGCCCTGTGGCTTCAGCTCGGGGATGGCTTTCTCTCTGATTTCAGGAGCAGATGAAATTGGACGAAGGCCTGACCCGCCATCAGCAGCGCCTGGGAGCCGAGCGCCTGAAGTTGCTGGAGCAGCTGAAACAGATGGAACAGGGGGTGGCGGGCAGGATCCAGAAACTGCTGAAAGATAATCAAAGGTAGGAGATCCAGTGAGCAGGAGAGGGCCATGTTTTTGTTATTTTTTCTTGTTCTGTCGGGGAATCTGCTGGTATCTGAAAACCAGAGAATCAATTCTGCGCCCTTGACTGCTGCAGCAGATGGGAGGGTAGGGTTAAGGTACTCTTTGACTTACTAGCAGTTGCAGCAACACATAGACTCATACGCCGCTTCACAGTGCTTTGCAGCCCTCTCTAAGCGGTTTACAGTGTCAGCATCTTGCCCCCAACATTTTACCCACCTCGGAAGGACGGGAGGCTGAGTCCACCAGTCAGGATCGAACTCCAGGCTGCGGGCAGAGTTTGCCTGCAATACTGCAGTCTAACCACTGCACCATCACAGCTCCTAATGCAACATCTTATCAGTTACAGCAGTAGCACTTCGACTTATATACCGCTTCACAGTGCTTTGCAGCCCTTTCTAAGCGGTTTACAGTGTCAGCGTCTTGCCTCCATCCATCTGGGTCCTCGTTTTACCGACCCCAGAAGGATGGAAGGCTGAGTCAACCTTGAGCCGGTCAGCATCGAACTGTTGACAGTCGGCAGAATTAGCCTGCAATACTGCATCCTAACCACTGCGCCACCACAGCTCTTACGACTTACGACCTACAATTCAGACCAGAACTCCTTTTGCTAAGCTATCATTAAACGAGCCACTCCCAATTTTACAACCTTTGTGCCATGGACGTTGAGTGAATCCAGTTCCACCATTGATTTGCTTGTCGGAAATATTGATCACGAGAGCCTAGGACATTGCACCCATCATAAATACATTCTGGTTGCAGATGCCCACATTTTGATCAAGTGCCCGCAGGGTTCGTAAGTTACTTTTTTCCAGTGCTGAACTTCGATTGGTTGCTAAATGAATTGTTGTAAGTTGACGACTAGCTTGTACAACCAGGATCCAGACTTACCCCATGAAAGACGGAGAGGTGTCCTCAGTGGAGCTGATTGGCATAAATGCTTTATGGCGACTCTTGTTAGTTGACCCTCCTTATTTCTTAAATCTTTTTAGGCAGAAACAGAGTTCCGAGATCTTAAAATCCCTTGAAAACGACCGGTGAGTTTCTTGCTTTACTTGATCAATTGGAGGGGAAGAGCTGTTGTGGCCCGCCGGCAGCAGAGTCAGACAGTGAGGTGGTGGGGAGGAACTTGGGCCAGTCCCGGGGGCTGAGGAAAGCTCAGACAAGGGCTCTGCATCGGAGGCAGAGAGGGAGCCAAGGCCATCTGATAGTTATGTGCAGCCTCTGGAGTCTGAGAGCAGCGAGGTAGAAGAACAGCGGGAGCCTGTTCCCAGTGTGCGCATGCGCAGAGCTGCCGGACGACAAGAACAGTTAAGAAAACAGGGTCGACTTGGGAGTAAGGCTTGGAGATGATTGTAGCCCAACTGAACCTCGCAGTGTGGTGAAGGAGAAAGGTGGAGAGATCGAAACTCTTGAGAAAAGTTGAGGGGAACAATTAGGCACCTGACTCTCTTGTATCGCTCCTAGGATCCGGATGGAGCAGCTGATGGCCATCACTCAAGAAGAAACGGAACAACTGAGGAGGAAAGAAGTAGCCGGTAAGTACAGTGTTACCTTGGTACTCAACGGCTTTGAAACTCATTGAATTTGGTACTCAAAATGCGAAAACCTCGTCCTGGTACTCATCAAGTTCGTGCATGTACTATGAATGTCACTACCCCCCCTGCACAATGATTGAGAAACGGGTACATGCCAAGACAGATGCAGGATGTCCTGGTGATTAGCCCGAAATCACCCAGGTGGTTTTAATGCCTGAGCATCTGGGACTAGAATTCACCGTCTCCTAGTGATTAGTCACCCAGGCAGCTTTCATATAGATGATGGGACTCTAGAAAGAGTGCAGAGAAGAGCAACAAAGAGGATTAGGGGACTGGAGGCTAAAACATATAAAGAAGAACGGTTGCAGGAACTGGGCATGGCTAGTTTAATGAAACGAAGGACCAGGGGAGACATGATAGTAGTCTTCCAATATCTCAGGGGCTGCCCCAAAGAAGAGGGAGTCAAGCTATTCTCCAAAGCACCCGAAGGCAGGACAAGAAGCAATGGATGGAAACTAATCAAGGAGAGAAGCAACTTAGAACTAAGGAGAAATTTCCTGACAGTTAGAACAATTAGTAAGTGGAACAACTTGCCTCTAGAAGTTGTAAATGCTCCAACACAGGAGGTTTTTAAGAAAAGATTGGACAGGCACTTGTCTGAAATGGTGTAGGGTTTCCTGCCTGAGCAGGAGGTTGGACTAGAAGTCTTCTAGGTAGCTCCCTGATCTGGTTTTTCCTGGAAACGTTGCCATCATTCTAACATGGGCTAAGGCACGATTTGCTTTGGGCAGGCATGTCCAAATGCTGGCGTTGGAGCCCAAAAAAGGTTCTTAATTCTTCCTTTCCCCCCAATTTCGCTCTCCCAGCGGCCATGAAACAGATGTTGTCTGAGACCTACAAGAACAAATTACTTCAGGGAGCCTACGAGTCTCGCCGGCAGGACCTCGTCAACCAGACGTGCTCCAGGTACTGAAGAAGACGTAGATTTGGGGGGGGGGGGAATATTATTTTCATGGGTGTGCCCGCCCATTCAAGAGCCTGGGAAACAACAACTGTAGGCATCCATTTCTGTGCAAGAACATGGCAAGTTAGGTGAGCAGAGGAAGAACGATGGGCCCAACTTTGCTTAGCATCAGTTTGAACCTGATCCGCTCTCGTTTTAATTTAATTCTCAGTCACAAGACTAGGGAAATCTCCTGTTCTGATCTAGGCTTCCCCAAACCACGAAGCAGACTCCTTGTCCCGACAAAAACCCCTTTTATTGAATGTTCAGTGAATTCCTCTCCAGCAAAGTCTTTCCTCTCCCACAGTCTTTCAAGATAGTTCAGAATTACTGACCTTTATCAGGCTTGGAGAGTGGCCAGGCTGATATCTTTCAGACGCCCGCAATATTTGGCAAGGATGCAAGAATGAACTAATTGTCTCCTGCAAACTCCACTCCCCTTACACTCCTCTTTTATTCCCTCTGGGAGGGGCCATTCACCGTCCACCTGTGGCTTTACTCCTGAGTCGACCCTTGTTCTTTAGCTGTTCCCTTCGTCTGGCAACTCTGTGCATGCACACACTGGGAACAGGCTCCAGCTGTTCGTCTGCCTCACTGATGTCCGACTCCGAAGGCAGTTGATACCTGTCAGACGGCCCTGGCCCCCTTTCTGCCTCTGACGCAGAGCCCCCATCAGAGCCCTCCCCAGACTCCAGGACTGGCCCATGTTCCTCCCCAACCTCCTCACTGTCCGAATCTGCTGCCAGATCCACTGGCCGCTGGTGGGCCACAACATCTCCCCCATTGAATCGAACCTTGGCTGGTTCTCCAGAGCTTTGTGGAAGTTCTCCAGAACTTCCTGGAGAAACCTGCTAGGTCAAGAAGTTGAGAACTTCCAGAAAAAGAGATGAAAGCTTCTTCCTTGACTTCTGAGGTCGCCTGTCGTCCAGTTGGTGAAATATCTCAGCAATATGCTCCTACACCTCGTGGGAGAACCCAACTTGATCAGGTTCTGATGCCAAACCAGGAAGAGAACAGTGCTTACCTGGTCTGCTGGTGTCCCTGGATATCATCCTCTGACCTTCTCTGAAAAATCCAAAACACTTAAAAACGATTTGAAGGAGCCATAATTGGTAGTGTTGGCATATGTTAACACATAAATCCAAGTTTATAGGCCATGCTTCCTGGTTTCTCCTAAGACTTAAGGCTCAAAGCAAGAGAATTATCACAATACCTTAATGAAATGGGCCTCCTCAGTCTACTGTGACATCTCATGGGCTGTAGTCTCCGCCCCTTTCCCCAACGTGCAACTAGAGTCATCCAAGAACTCTTCTCTTGCAGCCTTGCCAAGATGGATGAGAAGTTCCAGCAGATCCTGGCTTGGCAGCAGCTGGACCAGAACAAAGCCATCAGCCAGATCCTGCAGGAGGTATTATGGAGTGTTGGTGGTGGAGGAAGGGCATTCGCTCATGGGAGAAGGAACTAAGCAGGACCTTGACCAGGAAAACGAACAAATATTAGAAGCCATCTGGTTCACCTGCCTAAGAGATAGGCGGATGGATGTTCTTGAGATGCGTAGGACTACAGTTCCTATCAGCACAGCCAATGGACAGAGATGATAAGGACTGTAGTCTTAGAAAGCTAGAAGGTTTCTCTAGTGGACCACAGGATCCATCATGACCACAATGTTAGATGCCCTTCAGACGTCAGACGTCCCCAGTGATGCGTAGAAGTTCCCTTCATCTTTTAAGTGATCTTAATGGGAATTTATTTGAACCGCAGCTCGATTGAAGCTACACATTACAAGAGCCAGAACTAAGCAAATTAGGTTTGGGGGCGGGGGTGAAATGCTCCCGGTTCGGACTGGATTGCCCGATCCGGTAGCGATGGCGGCGGGTAGTTCGGAGAACCGGTAGCAAAAATTCATGCTCTCCGCCAACCCCATGCCCAGCTGAGCCGCGCAATCATCAGAAGCTTTTTTTTTAAAAGCATTTTTTCCATCATATGGAAAATCCATCATATCTATCTATCTATCTATCTATCTATCTATCTATCTATCTATCTATCTATCTATCTACAGACAGACAGACAGACAGATATGATGGATGGATGGATGGATGGATGGATGGATGGATGGATGGATGGATGGAGTTGATAGGATAGATAGAATCATCTCCATCCATCCATCCATCCATCCATCATATCTGTCTGTCTGTCTGTTTATCTATCTATCTATCTATCTATCTATCTATCAATCAATCAATCAATCAATCAATCATCTCTATCTATCTATCCATCCATCATATCTATCTATCTATCATATCTCTATATATCTATCTATCTATCATTATCTATCTATTGGTGGGTGGGATAGAGATACCAACGTCAAGTCAGTCCTACCTTTCTATTTAAAAAAAATATCAGGTAACAGAGATTTTAAAAAGACCCTTCTTTGTTTGTGAAACCCGCAGAGTCGTATCTGCCTTGCAATTTCAGCCCTAGATGAAACGGACTTCTCTATTTATGCAGAATTTTCACAATAGGGAGGAAAGACCTCGTAGCTTTGTGGGAGGATCGTCTTTGCTTGCAGAGAATTCCATCCCGGAGAGTTTTGTGGGAATGTTGCTGACTTCATGGTGGAGAAAGACTATTAGGAGAGAGGGAAGAGAGACTGTTAGGAGGGAGGGCTATAATGCTGAGACGGATAGACCGATGGTCTCGGGTAGTTGAAGGCCGCTTCAGGTGCTCACTCGATCCCCATCTTTTAGAGTGAGATGCAGAAGGCAGCCTTCGAAGCCCTCCAGGTGAAGCGAGACCTCATGCATTGCCAGATCAGAAACCAGGTGAGTGCAAAAAATTTAAGACTTGGGGAGAGATGCAAGGGACGGGGGAGGCAGCATCCCTCATAGCTTCCTGAACAAGCAGACTTCCTCCCTTCTCAAATCTAGCCTGGGTACCAATCCTTGTGAAAAGTTTGGGGTTGGGACGAGTCATATCTTTCTGGCCCAGTTTAGCTTGCCTCCCCTCTGGGACGGCGTCGCTGCATTTCCAACCTGCCAACAGTCCATTAAAAAAAAAAACACCTCATCTCCATTGGTTCTGTTTTCATGTGTCCATCGTCGTTTGTTTCTGTTGCTTGTCCAAGTCCATTTTGGTCAACATCGATGCGCACTGCTTTATGAATGCAGGATCACTGCCGGAGGGAACGGTTGCCAGAGGCTCTCGGATGGGTAGAATTTGCAATTTCTCCAACCCCCATTTTTCCCTCCCCCCCGACTGCACCTTTTTTTATCCTTTGTCTCTCTAGTGGGTTATCCAGGCCTTTAGTTTACTAATATAGGTGATGGTCAAGGGCATTTGTGGACTTTCCTGTTCTCTGGTGGCTTCTCTACGGTGCTACAAGCTCTGAGTCACCAGAACGATTTCTTGAATCTTCCCCAAAAAAGGCCAAGGAAGCTTCAGAGTCTTTTGAACTTCACGTCTTCCAAAAACAAGCTGGATGCCCAGAGCTTGTAGCTTCCATTCATTGACTCCAAAGTATTCCAGATGCTTGAGGGTTTGCATAGAGTCCTTCACTGGCTGTCCCTCATGTCTAGGGTGACATACAAAGAAGGAGTATTTTTTTTTTTATCCGCCTTAGGGCGTTTCCCCTTATCCTTGATCTGTCCGTTAGGCCCTTCATGAAGAGCGCGCCTCTGTTCCCAAAACGAGAATTTCCACTGAGGGTCACCTAAGACTCTATCAGAGTTTGTTGCAGAAAACAAATCCAGAAGCGCACACAGATAACTGACGCAGCTGGATTCATTAACTTCTTTATATACATAATAACAGATGAAGTATTTACAATACCAATAGTTGATTCTTCAACGTGGTAGCAGTTACAAGGTAGGAGAGTTAGTTTCATTTCAGCAGAGCAGACAAGCGCACAGACTGCTTAGTTTCAGTTGCAATTCTCTGCAGAGACTCGGAAGCTGCAGACTAAGACACGCCCTGGCTCCAGTCTGTCTCAGCTCCCAATTGGCTGACTTAGTTGCCATGCCTATTCATTGGCTGACCTTGTTACCATGCCTCTGCCAGTTCATGAATAATCTGACGGACTCCAGCTCCCTTTCCAAGCCGACGGTGCAACACACAACGTTTTATCATTGTTTTCTCGTCTACTGAGTCCCTCGTCAAATCACAGTCGGTGTTTACCAGATGGAAAACAACTAGAAACTAGCACAGGATACCCCATACGTTAGATCCTAGAAAGACATTTGCTCCAGAAATGACTAAACTTAGGTGGGTAGGTCACCTTTGCCCCCCAGCTGGGGTGTTGAGATGCTGTCACGTCGCAGACCTCGGCTTCCTCGGCGTGTTTCCTGACGGCAGGAAGTTATGTTCGTGACGTGTAAAATCAGTTGCGGGGCTGGTGCATTCCCTGTCCGGTGTTGCGAGGAACTCCCGAGTAGTTACTCATACCCAAAGTCTGTTTGGCTGACGGAGGTGTAGCCCCCCTCCACCCCCGCCCCTCTAGTACTTTGTGAAGTGTAGCCTCCCCAAAACGCTGTTGCGGTTAGGGAGGGAAAAACACGCACGCAACCTCCCGCTTCCCTTGTTTCGTCTTCTCCTTAGATTAAGTTAATAGAGAGAGAGTTACTGCAGCTCACGCAGTTGGAGTTAAAGAGGCAGCAGCTGGACACAGAGGCTCTGCAGGTATGTCACCCCTCACCCACCCCAATCCCACACCTCCTTTTGAGACCATCATCCCCTCCTGCTTGGCTTCCTTCTCCTCCTCCTCCTCCTCCTTCCTCCTTCCTCCTCATTCCCCCCCCCCCGACCTCTGGTTTAGCAACTTGTAGAAGAAGGCCCAGTGAAAGAATTTTCCAGGTTTATCAATCCCGGTCTCCTCCTTTCGCTCGATGGCCTCTCTCGCAAACGCTGCCAGGGATTCTGGCATCGGTTGGGGTAGAGATTTTGGAGGAATGCCTTGTCGGAAAACCAGGCTGGGATGCTAAGTTGGAAATCTTGGTGGTTTTTTTGGGGAGGGGGGCAGGAATGTGGGGTGAAAGGGGTTACAGGCAGTCCTCGACTTACGACCACAACGGAGCCCCCAATTTCCGTGGCCAAGCGGAGACGATTATAAGTGAGTTTCGCCCTACTTCGCAGGCTCTCTTCTCCGCTCGTTAAGCGAATGGCTGCTGTCGCTAAGCTAGGAACACGGTCGTTAAGCAAATCTGGCTCTTCCCCCTGCCCCATCAGAAGGTCGCAAAAAGGGGATCACACGAAAAAAAAAAAAACCCCACCCCGGACACTGCCGACCGTCATAAATAGGAACCAGTTGCCAAGCATCCAAATTTTGATCCCGTGACTGCGGGGATCCTGCCACGGTCGTTAAGTGTGAAAATCACTTTTTTTTGCACTGCCGTTGTCACGAAACGGATGGTTGTAAGTTGAGGACTACCTCTAGAAGCTGGCTGAGCATTTCATTTTTTTATTTTATTTTATTTTATTTTATTTTTTGGACCTATGATTTCTTTCTGGCTAGTTTTGCTTCGGTGTGCTTATTCCACCCTTTTTACCAACCGACCTCCATTCCAACCGGCACATTCCATCTCTCCAGCTGCACAAATTCTGTTCCGGCGACAAAACCAGGATTGCATGTTTTTTTTTTCTCTCCCAAAAACAGCTATTTTTATTTGTTTGGGGGGTTTTTTTTGTTTTTTTTAACAAAAAAGATCCGTTTCTAAATCCTTATGGACGTAGAACGCATCCCGTGAAATTCTCTTTTAAATCAGAACCAGGAAGAGAGTTTGCTTTAAGAAGCGAACAAATCCACGCGATTAAAAATTGAAAGATTTTTTTTTTTTAAAGTTTTGTTTCTTATACCCTTGCTGGATGGGATTTTGATGCCTAGAATATGGGGATATTGCGGTTGACTTAACGACCGCAATGGAGCCCAGAGTTTACGTTGTGAAGTGAGAAATCTGTTTTGCCCCGTTTGTTTGTGGGGTTTTTTTTACGACTTTTCCTGTCACGTTTTCTGAAGTGAAATTGCCGCTGTGGTTAAGTTAGTCACGCGGTCGTTAAAGCGGAATCTGGCTTCCCTCGTCGACTTGGTTTGTCAGAAGGGTCGCGAAAAGCCGGGCGAATGAACCACAAGAAGACTCCGCTCAATGACGGAGTCTCGGGATGATTGACGGCAGAGAATTATAAGGTCACGAAGCCTTTTGGGCAGGGGTGAAATGCTACCGGTTCACTCCGGTAGTGAACCGGTAGTGATAAAAGCTACCAGTTTGGGCGAAACGGTAATTTAAAAAAGCTACCGGTTGCTCCGAACTGGTATTTCCGACGATCAGCTGTGCCGCCCGGTTTAGCTTTGCTAGAAAGCAGGAAATCTAGCGAAGCTAAATCGTGCAGCACAGCTGATCGCGCCCCCCCCCTTCGCTGTTCTACTTACCTTCCCAAGCCTCCTTTTGGTGCGCGCAGTCCGCATTTGGCCGAACCAGTAGCACACCGGTTCAGATTTCACCACTGCTTTTGAGCCTCGCTGAATTTTAACTTCCAAGGGAAAGCGCGAAGTTGTTTTTTTTTTAGAAATCGGGGGGCAAAGGAGATGGGGTAGACTCTTGTGTTCTAGGCCGGGGTGATTCCTTCCTCAGGGAAGGAAGTTCAGTCTCCCTTCTTAAACACCCACCCACGTTGTGTTGCAGGAAGCAATCGGAGAGCAACGGCAAACGCTGAGTCAGCTGCTGCAGCAGCTGCTGAAGGAGAAGAAGGAGCGAGAAGAGGAGCTGCAAGCCATCTTGGTAAAAGGGTCTTGGGGGGCAGCTGGCCTGCGGGACCTATTCATCTACTCATACTGTTCTGACCGAGGCTTCCTGAGACAGTAAAAAGCACACGATTAGTCCCCAAAACCCTCTTTTTTTATTTCAACGGCTGCGAATTCTGTTCATTCCCAGCCCGTGATGAGTCACAAAGAGTTTGTAAAGAGTCCAACAGAGGTCTGCCACAGATAAGGCTGATAAACACCCACCTTCATCTCCCTTGGCACGCTGCCAAAGACCTAATCGGCAATCAGCTTTGCAAGGCCACACAGAGCACAGAGCCAAAACGGAGCTTCTGAATTTAAACCGGCCAGAACGAACAAAGTTGCTTCCTGCAACTTGTCTGCAAGAAAACAGCCAAACTCAGAGAACCCCCAAGGACCTCTGGAGAACTTCAGCTGCTTGAGGGGGTCACCAGGGATAGATGAACCAAAGTCTGGCCGTTGTTTAGGGGCACGTTCGACCTCCTGGGATCGCTTAGAACAGTTTTCCCTCCCCCTCCCCCATTTCCACATCTGCCAGGTCCTGAGGCATGATAGCTAAGGCTCCATCATCTCTTTATCGCCTTCCTTTCTCCTTTTTTTCCAGAAAGAACTGGAGGCCAAGAGCGAGACAAAGCAGGAGAACTACTGGTTGATCCAATACCAGCGGCTGCTAAACCAGAAACCTCTCTCTCTCCGGTTGCAGGTGATTGGCCAAGAGGCAGAGAAAAATCTCATTTCTTTTTTTTTTTTTCTCTCGTTCTTCCACCATTCCGTTCTTGGACAATCTCCTTGGTGTCCTGTCTGCTGACATGCCTTGCCTCGATACCCCCCAAACTGAAGCAGGCCAGGTCGTTTGATTCCTTCCTTCTCTCTCTTTCTCCCGGCAGGAAGAAGGCCTGGAGAGGCAGCTAGTGAAACTGTTGACGGACCTCTCGGCCGAGCACTACCTCCCCATCTTCGCCCATCATCGGATATCACTCGAAATGCTCAGCAGCATGGTCCCTGGAGACCTGGCCGAGGTCAGAAACAAGGGTCATTTTTACACTGTCAATTCCCTTTTCTCGGGAGATTCTCAGGCGTCCATCCAGGTCACGATTGTCCTAAAGGTGCTTTTTTTTTTCAAAAGGCAACTGGACTTTCTTGTTTTTCTTTTAAGACGTTTTGCTTCTCATCCGAGGAGCTTCTTCTTCTCTGACTGGATGGTGGGAAGTATAAATTCCTTATTATTACAGATAATCCTCGATTTACAACATTTCATTTAGCAACCGTTCAAAGTTGCGAAAAAAGTAACTTAACAACCATTTTTCACACATAACCAACTTTCCAGAATCCCCATGGACACCGGATCATAATATAGACGCTAGGCCACTGTCCCATATTTATGACGGTCGCAGAGATCCCCTTTTGCAACCTTCTGACAAGCAAAAGGCGATGGGGAAGCCAGATTCACTTAATGTCCGTGTGACTCATTTAACAACCGCAGCGGTTCGCTTAACCGTGGTTTTACTATTTTTATTTTTTTTATTTATGTATTTAATTTGATTTGCAGATCGGGATAATGGAATCTGGCTTGCAGCACGCCATCATCCAGAAAGCTCGGGAGATACAAGCTGTTGCAGAAACAATACCAGGTTACCTTCTTCGGATGTCCCCAGAGCTGGGGGTGGGGGAAATGAGGGGCACATTTGGGGAAGCCTTTCGTATTCCAGGAGGTTTCTTTGCTCTGTCTGTACGTGTTGGGTCTTTGAACCAGGAGTCCAACTCATTTGGGAAAGTGGCAAGCCATCTCAGGATAGCCTGCATTGAATGGCAGGGAGAGGAGACCACCTAGCAATTTTAGGATTGTAGCGTAGATGGGAGGAATGGGGGGGGAAAAAAATCCCAAGGAAATTCTTGCAATACGGTTGTCAGGTTTCCGAGGGATGCCCTAATGAAATCACGAGTCTCGAGCCAAGCTTCAAAAGAAATTCAGTTATTTATTAGGAGCTTCATGTCTGCACTCCCAAGTAAAGCCAGCTCTGACCCTACGTAACTCCAATTATGACCCTGTTTCCCGGCTCCCCCCAGAATGTGTCATAAATCACATTCGCCAACGAATTTCGGGAGTTGTAGAGGTCACTCCCCTCGGCTGCTGTAAGTAACCCTGGGATACAGCCTTGAGAGAGATAAGCATGGAATGTACATCTGTCTTTGGCTGCTGTGCCATTTCACCGGTTTCCCATCCCCCCTGGCCTATGGCAACTCGAGAGCAGGACAGGGACGCTTTGCGAGTTTATTTATTTATTTATTTATTTATTAAATTTATATACCGCCCTATTCCTAAGGGACTCAGGGCGGTGAACAGCGAACGATAAAAATACATGTAATACAAACGTTAATAATAAAAAAAAAAAAAAAAAAAAAAAGTTGACAACGGTGTTCCATCAGGGCGCCAAGATTTTGAGTTCAACAAGAGAGTCAACTTTCTTTGGAACATGCAGCTGAGATTCCTTGACGGTCTTCTCCCAATCCCACCGTGTAGCCCATTTTCTTCCTTGAGCCCTCCCTTTTCCTCACTCTCTGCCTCCCTTCCATCTGGTTGCAGAACTGTTGAAGCCAGCAGAAAAAACGGGACCTACTGCTCCAGAGTTTAGAGAAGAGTCCACCAACGCTGAAGTCCCGTCGGCTCCAACAGCAGAAGAACACCACTGCGAGTGTGTCGTCTGTATGGAGCTAGAGGTAAGCCCTCCGGGTGTCCTTTTGGAGACGGCGGGAATAGTGACAGACTACTACATTCATCCTTCTTTGTGGCCCACCTTAGCCTACCCAGCAACCCAATAGCAATAGCACTTAGACTTATATGCTGCTTCACAGTGCTTTGACAGCCCTCTCTAAGCGGTTTACAGAGTCGGCCTCTTGCCCTCCAACAATCTGGGTCCTCATTTGACCCACCTCGGAAGGATGGAAGGCTGAGTCAACCTTGAGCCTGGTGAGATTTGAACTGCCAAATTGCCGGCAGCCGGCAGTCAGCAGAAGTAGCCTGCAGTACTGCACTCTAACCACTGCGCCACCACGGCAGAAGGAAGGAACGAAGGGAAGGAAGGAAGGAAGATGGAAGGATAAAAGGAATGAAAGGAAGGAAGATAAAAAGGGAAGGAAGGAAGGAAAGAATAAAAGGAAGGAAGGAAGATGGAAGGATAAAAGAAATGAAGGATAAAAAGGGAAGGAAGGAAGGAAGGACTAGCAATAACATTTAGACTTATATACCGCTTTACAATGCTTTACAGCCCTCTCTAAGCGGTTTTCATAATCAGCTTCTTGCCCCCCTTAAAACTGTCTTCTCATTGACCGACCTCAGAAGGATGGAAGGCTGAGTCAACCTTGAGCCTGGTGAGATTCGAATTGCTAAACTGCTGGCAGCCGGTGATCAGGAGAAGTAGCCTGCAGTACTGCACTCTAACCACTGTGCCACCACAGCAGAAGGAAGGAAGGAAGGAAAGAATAAAAGAAAGGAAGGAAGGAGGGATGGAAGGATAAAAGGAATGAAAGGAAGGAAGGATAAAAAGGGAAGGAAGGAAGGAAAGAATAAAAGGAAGGAAGGAAGAAAGATGGAAGGATAAAAGGAATGAAAGGAAGGATAAAAAGGGAAGGAAGGAAGGACTAGCAATAACACTTAGACTTATATACCGCTTTACAGTGCTTTTACAGCCTCTCTAAGCCGTTTTACAGAGTCAGCCTATTGCCCCCCCCAAAAAACTGGCTCCTCATTTGACCCACTTCGGAAGGACGGAAGGCTGAGTCCACCTTGAGCCTGGTGAGATTCGAACTGCCAAACTGCTGGCAGCCGGCGATCAGCAGAAGCCGCCTGAAAGTACTGCACTCTTAACCAACTAGCGCCACCGCGGCAAATTCTGCTTGCGGGTTCGTTTTCCTTAAATCAAACCTTCTGTTTTTATTTCGCTGCCCCTTTTGCGCCTGTGAAAAAAGACGCCCATTCTCTTGAGCGCCCGCGCGCCCGCGGCCTGACTCCGCCCTCCTGCCTCTTCTCCTTCTCCAGGCCCGAGTCGTGTTTCTGAACTGCGGCCACGTCTGCTGCTGCCAGACCTGCTCCGAAGCCTTGCACACCTGTCCACTCTGCCGACAAGAAATCGTGCAACGGATCCGACTTTTCCACAGCGGCTAGCTTACTCGAGGATGGAAAAGGGAAAGGAGGTTTTTTTTTTCTCCCCCTCTCACCGTCCTGGAAGAGAAACCGAGGGAGGAAAAAAAAAAAACCCACCTGGAATTTCAGCCGTCCTCCTTTCATTTTTGCACGTCTTGTTTCATCATCACTGCGCGCTCGGAATGCTTGTCTTGTGTTTCCGAGCACTCACTTCCGGTAATCGCGCACGCCGGACGATGGGGCAGGAAGGAAGTGTGCGCCACGCCTTTTGCACTAAATAATATATGCTGGTGGTTTTTTTTTGCTCACTGTTGTCCGCGAGGAGTGTGATTACCGTATTTTTCGGAGTATAAGACGCACCTACCTTTTTTGGTGAGGAAAAGAAGAAAAATCTCCCTCTGCCTCTGAGCAATTTTGCCTCCTTGCAGCAAACAGCCTGCTTTACTTTCAGTTTCGTTTTCAGCATAGCTTGATTAGCACAAGGGGGGAAAAAAATCTACTCCAGCAATTTACCTCCTTGAAGCAAGCAGCAGAGCCCTGCGCAAAACAGCTGAGAGCAAATCAACTGAGAGTCGGGAGGCGGATCCAACCAACTTGTGCTAATTAGCCTGTGCTGAAGCTGAAAGGAGCTGTTTTTTTCTTGCTGTTTGCTTGCAAGGAGGTAACTGCTGCGAGGCAGAGGCCAAAGGGTGGGAGCCAGTGGGTGGGCCCGGCTACATTCGGTGTATAAGACGCACCTAAATTTTCACCCCCTTTTAGGGGGGGGGGAAAGTGTGTCTTATACACCAAAAAATACTGTAGTTCAAAATGTCCAGGCAACTGTTGAAATAACTGAAGGACACCCAAAAGTCTTCTTTTTTTTTCAAGAGGCAATTGGGACTTTCCTTGAAAACGTTTCGCTTCTCATCTTTCGAAGCGAATTCTTCCAATTCTTGGATGAGAAGCCAAAGGTTTTCAAGGAAAGAAAAGAAGGAAAAGAAAAAGAGAAACCAAAAAATTCCAATAGCCTTTTGGAAAAGCACTAGGAGAACAAAAAAGCTGCTTTTTATAACAGGGAATCTCCGCCTGGATCGCTCCCAAGCTACTAGTCCTCACTGAAATTATTCGAACCTTCCTGCAAGTGGGAGGGGATTGCCATTATCTTCCTCTTCAGGTTTGGGTAATTGAAAAGGAGGAGCCGTTCGCCAAAATATTGGAGTGGAAGAGAAGGGAAATTCTTCTTCTCTGCTTTTCCCCCCGAGTGGAGGAATCTCCCCAGCCAAAGATGGCAGCCTAGCATGACTGCTCCCTTAGAGACGAAAGTTGAACCTGGGTGGCACAAAATGTAGGCTGGATTACTGAAAGGCGGCGCCCAATTGAGTGACCGCTCTGTTCTGCTTGGCAAGCATGTAAGTTAATAACTTGGTTAATTAGTCAGTCAGTGGACGTGAACTGCCTGGGCACGCTCTTCCCCAGAAATCGGGCGAGAGTGGTGGGCAGGAACACCACCAAGGTCAGGATCCCATGAGGACTGGAAACTTCATTCTCTACCTGCCGCCTCCTGAAAAATCTGCACTTTTCTTTGGACTGAACCACTTGCCTTCGTTCCGGGATGCTCGAAAGAGCCTTTGGCATAGGGGGTGGGGGGGGAATGTTCTCCGCCCACCTCTCCCCCACCCCATCTTTCTGGGGCTGCACCAGAGTCCAGATAGGACCTTCCGGGTTGGATCTGCTGCCTTGAATCTTTTAGCCTCGAGGATGATGGGAATTGGGGGGGGTCTTTCTTTTCCCCCAACTGGAAAGGTGGGGAAAAAAAGCAGAGGTGCCCAACTTTGTCAATTTTAAGACTTAAAAGGTCCTGAAAGCAACCAGCGTGGGGAATTCTGGGAGTTGAAGTCCACAAAGCTTCAAAAGTGGGCAAGGTTGGACACTCTGGATTATAGAATCTGGAGGTTGAGGGGACTGTGAAATTCCCACCTTCGCCCTGATTATTGCATCAATCTTCCTAGGGTTGCAAAGGGGCATCTGAAGTCACGAGGACATTGCTTTTGTGTTGGTAAGAGGGGGTGTTTCCAAAACTCTGTTGGACACACGAGGTCTTGGCTGCAAGTCCGACAAGTTCCGATGATCCTCTCATCCACCTTCCCCCTGGAGAACCTCTCGCCCCGTGATGGCGAACCTGCGGCACGCGTGCCCAAAGTGGCACGTGGAGCCATGTCACCTAGCACGCGCGGCGTCGCCCGTTCCTCTTTCCGGGTTTCTGGCGCCCATGTGCATGCGACAATCAGCTGGCCTTCCTGCGTGCGGCAGTAGCTGGAAACTGGAAGAGCTGGTCTTCCGTTTTTCCCGCGTGAGCGTGCATGCCGGCTAGCTGATCGTCGCACGCACATGCGTGTCAGAAACCCGGAAGAGTAGCTGGCTGAAACCAGAAGTTCAATAGCTGAAACCGGAAGTTCATTTTCGGGCACGCGCATGGACCCTGGGCAGCTCCTCTTCTGGGTTGCGGTCCAGAAGTGCGCGCATGAAGTGCATGTGCGCATACTCCCTTTTTGGCATTTGTTGCCAAAAAGGTTCGCCATCGCTGCTTTATCCGTTGCTGTTCCAGACAGACACTGGGAACTCCAGGGAAGACTTCTCTAGCTGCTTGTCCGTCCGTCCGTCCCCACCAATTACCCAGTTCTGGAGTTCCTGGGGTTTTGTGTGAAAAGCCGTGAAGAAGGAGGAGAGGAACATCGGAAGCCATCGCCCAGGTGGAGCTTTCTTTCCCCAAATCCTCAAGAAGGGCCCACCGTAACTTCCCGCATGTTTGTCTGGTTGCCTACATTGATCGATCTGTTTGCCATGTAATGTTTTCATACGTACGTCAGCCGAGAAATAAAATTCCAGAGCTTCGACTTGTGACGTCCTTCAGTAGCATCAAAGACGGTTTACGCTCCTCCAACTTCCTTCGTTTTAAAAAGCAGGACTCCAAAATGTTATTTCCACCCCCCGTCATGTAAAAATGAAGACTCAAATCACCCAGGCCAAAAGTACCTTGAAAAGGTTAAAATCGTGGCAGCCGGGCCAAATTTTATTAAAACGGGGACGTTTTTCGTTAACTCATCCTTCATTCCGACGAGACTCTGCGACTTCCCCCAAATGGACGGAAGACGGGACTTCGATGAGTAACGAAACGTCTCCCGTTTTAATAAAATTTGATCCAGTGGCCACGATTGTAACCTTTTCAGACGTTTTCACGTTTTCAAGGTATTATTCCTCCCAATCCTCGAAAGCGGTAAAATCAAAATTCGGTACGTCTTGCAGGATAGGGTGAAAGATTTCCTGACTGGGTGGCTCAGTGGCTAAGACACTGAGCTTGTCGATCAGAAAGGTTGGCGGTTCAGCGGTTCGAATCCCTAGTACAAGTCTCCTGCGTGAGCAGGGGGTTGGACCGGATGACCTCCAAGGTCCCTTCCAACTCTGATACTGTTATTCCTTTTGAGGGCCCAGAAGAAATAAATAAAAAAAAAAGCTTTGCCTTTTATAAAAACGGCCCTTTCCCTGTAAACATGGCCAAGATTTGGTTAGGACCAACTGTCCTACCCACAGTGGACTTTCAGCCAACTGGAAAGTGACATCTGGCTGAACTTAAGATAAGACTGAATTGACAACCTGATGCATCCTCCCCCTGGCCCAACCAATGATGTGGGTTGTTGGGGAAAAGACCAGGAAGGTGACATGTCCCTTAACTCAAGGTTAAACAATGCATCCGATGACTTGGCAGCAGCTACACAACTTGTAACATCTCTCCTACGCGAGCTGCACTGGCTCCCGGTGGTCTTCCGGGTGCGATTCAAGGTGTTAGTTATCACCTTTAAAGCGCTCCATCGCTTAGGACCTGGGTACCTACGAGACCGTCTTTTGCCACCAATAGCCTCCCACCGACCGGTTCGTTCTCACAGGGAGGGACTACTCAGGATACCGTCAGTCAAATGATGTCGACTGGCGACTCCCAGGGGGAGGGCCTTCTCTGTGGGGGCTCCAACCCTTTGGAATGAACTGCCCCCGGAGATACGGAATATCCCTGATCTCCGTGCTTTCCGCCGTGACCTCAAAACCCTGATGTTCCAACAGGCAGGGCTAAACATACAAATATGCGAATGATTTTTTAAATGTTATCTAATTCTGGGTTTTATTTAATTGACCAAACTAAGTAATAATTTTAATTAGCAATTTTATGATGTTTGTGTGTCTATATTTTTCTTGACTGTACACCGCCTTGAGTCCTACGGGAGAAAGGCGGTATAGAAATATAATAAATAAATAAATAAACAAACTTAAGCTGGAACAGTCGGAACAGGTTAGTTTCACATAGCAGAAGGGGATTTCACATAATTTTACCACCTTTTCAATGTGAGTGCGGCTTTGCACGAGTGAGCGCAGCTTGCATTCATGCTCGCGGCTTAAAAACGTGACTTAAATAGGACGGCCTAACGCCGGTGAGGGTGGGCGGGGTGGATGGGGCTGAATGCCCCCTCATTGGGCAAACCCATGAGAACCTCTCTTTAAGTATGCCCAAATTTCTAGCTTCTGAAATGGGCGGGGGGGGACGGGCACCAAGCTCCAGAGATGCCTTCAGCCGAGTCGATCAATGCCGAGGCAGATAGTCCTCACGAATCGCAACTGAGCCCGCTGTCGCTAAGCGAGACAGCGGTCAAGTTGAGTTTTGCCCCGTTTTACGACGTTTCCTGCCAACGGTTGTTCAGCGAGAGTCATGATTTGCGGTCATCCAGCGTCGTTAAGTGAATCCTGGTTTCCCCATGGAGCGTGCCGGTCAGGAGGTCGTAAAAAAGGATCCCGTGAGACACTGCGACTGTCATAAATACGAATCGAGGGGCCAAGCGTCTGTATGTTGATCAGGTGACCATGGGGACACTGCGAAGAGAGTTAAGCATGAAAGAAATCATGCAGCGGTCACTAAACCAACTGTTGGAAGTCAAGGACTGACTCCGTGTGCCTTCGAGGCTCTGCAAGATCAAAACGGGGATGTCCAGCTTGTTAGAAGGAGCTATGAATGAGGAAGTCCACTCGTGTTCTTAAATCACTTAAATTACTCTAGGAATAGCTTTTTGGGGCGGGGTGGAAGGAGGCTATTTTCAGCCTTTGGCACAGTTACCGCCAGTAAACTCCCACCAACGTTGAGTTAACAAGTCATTGATTAAGGATTAAAGTTCAGAGGGGGTGGAGAGAGATTGGATTTTATTTACTGGTCTGGTCGGTGGTTCTCAACTCCTTACGTTGACTGGAAAGCTCAACCCACCTTCAGCTGATTATACGGAAGCGTTAAAGAGTGTCCGGGCACTCTCGGATTTGGGAGCGCGCAAGACAGGTTGAATGAGGGCTTCGAAGAGTTGCTTGCGGTGAGGTCTTGTTCGCCTAGCATATGTTGTTCTGGGTTCAGAAGAAGCCAGATAGCCAAAGCAAGCTATGAAGGTGACCAGCGAGGATCTTCAGAAAGGAACTGTCTTGAGTTGGGAGCTCTAGGAGAAACCCAACTGTCTTGAGTTGGGGGCTCTAGGAGAAACTCAACTGTCTTGAGTTGGGGGCTCTAGGAGAAACCCAACTGTCTTGAGTTGGGGGCTCTAGGAGAATCCCAAGTTTCCTAGAGTTTGATCTCAAGTCCTGAAGACGACATGGCCCTCCTGTCCTCTGTTGATGGCGGTGGAAAGGAATGCAACATCTGCTATGAGTCCTACCAAGAGGTTTCCACCAGGCGGGTACCGAAGCTTCTCTGGTGTTCCCACACCGTCTGCCTCGCCTGTCTCAGGAAACTGGTTTGCCAGAACAGAGTGGTCTCCTTCGTGGTCTGCCCTTTCTGCCGGATGGTGACCCTCGTGCCCCAAGAAGGCCTCAAGGCTTTGAGGAACAATGAAGCCCTCCTACAAGAGATAGGGCCACCCGGAGCGGAGGAATCCCAGGCCACCTCTGAAGATGGCTTGGAAGAAGACAAAGATTCCACAAGAGGTTCCAACTGGTCCTTTGGCAATGTGGCCCTGTCTCTGGAGTACACTTATAGGCCTACTTCGCCCATCTTCACCGTCAGCAGCATCGTTCCGGCGTTTCCCATGGGGTTCCATGCGGAGATATGGAACGGGCTCCGTCTGCAGGAGATGCAAAATGCCGTGGTGATAGAGATGCCTCCGAGGACATCTTCAGCTCCTGCATCTGTGGAGAACCTGCGCATTTGCTTTGCGGTGACTCTGATCCTTCTTGTGGTCTCCATCTTCTTCACGCTGGTCTTTTCTTGAGGCAGGGAATGCTAGATGCACCACCGTGTCCCAAGAAGAGCTCCACCCCTTGAGGAACGATGAAGTTCTCCTGTGAGAAATAGGAGGTATCCCGGTCTGATCTCAGCCAGAAGCAAGAGAGAAGGTCCTATGGGCAAGAGGTAGCTGCTTCCACAAACAAAGGACCCACATCGTGCTCCTAGATTTACTTTCCTCTCCTGCTTGATTATTTAGACGATGACTTCAGGACTTTCTGATCCAGCAGTGATGAGATCGCCTCTGTCAATCTATTGCTCTCTTTCTGGCTGCTGTGATGACTTTGCACAATTTTCTCCATGGCAAGCAAAAGTGACAGTTGTTCCTATCGGTGATGATCTACAATTCTTAGGACCCTGAAGCCAAGCATGACCAGGGATGAAGGATGCTGGAAGATGTGGATTAGCATCAGCTAGAGGGCTCTGGTTTCTATAGGGTACAGAGTGGATGGATGGATGGGTGGATGAATCGATAAATTTGTGGATGGATAGATGGATGAATAAATTGGTGGATGGATGGATAAATTGATGGATGGATGGATAAATTGGTGGATGGATGGATGAATTGGTGGATGGATGAAGAATGGTGGATGGATTGATAAATGGATGAATAGATGAATAAATTGGTAGATGAATGGATGGATAAATGTATGGATGGATGAATGGTAGATGGATGGAAGAATTGGTGGATGGATTGATAAATGGATGAATAGATGAATAAATTGGTAGATGAATGGATGGATAAATTGTGGATGGATGGATGAATTGGTGGATGGATGGATGGATGGATTGGTGATGGATTGATAAACGATGGATGGATGGATGAATAAATTGGTAGATGGATGGATAAATTGATGGATGGATGGTGAATTGGTGGATGGATGATGAATTGGATGGATTGATAATGGATGGATGGATGAAATAAATTGGTAGATGAATGGATGGATAAATTGGTGGATGGATGGATAATGGATGGATGAATTGGTGGAGGGATTGATGGATGGATTGGTGGATGGATTGATAAATGGATGGATAGATGATTTCCAAGACTACTTTCATCCTGAGCCATCTTAGCCACTGGGGACAACTAACTTGACATATTTTATGGGCTTGGACTGACAATTCTTTGACCATTTCTCCTATCACGTCATGTTATAGAAAACTTTTTGAAAGTTGCAATAAAATGTTCCTTTTTAAAAAACTAGGGGAACCTCAAATCATTAGAAGAATAGAACTCCCAGTTTCCCAGTTTCTAGCCTGACGCCATCACGAGATCATCCTTAAGACCATAAGCAAAGTTGTCCCTTTTCTGAAATGGAAAACCTACCAAGAATCATAGCAGAATTTTTTTTTAAAAAAATGCGCACACATGTACCCCCATTTTAAAATCCTCTGCCCAGATGCTCCCTAGCCCACCCCCACCCCTAAGCTAACCCACCCCCTTGTCACGAAACTTTGGAGATTGTTATACTTTGGAAATTCAACACAAAACTTTTAACTGTGAATACGGAGGGAGGAGGGCCCCGCAACCAGATCCACCCTCTCTTTAAAAGAGAATAGAATAGAATAACAGAGTTGGAAGGGACCTTGGAGGTCTTCTAGTCCAACCCTCTGCCTAGGCAGGAAACCCTACACCACTTCAGACAAATGGTTATCCAACATCTTCTTAAAAATTTCCAGTGTTGGAGCATTCACAACTTCTGGAGGCAAGTTGTTCCACTGATTAATTGTTCTCATTGTCAGGAAATTTCTCCTTAGTTCTAAGTTGCTTCTCTCCTTGATTAGTTTCCACCCATTGCTTCTTGTCCTGCCCTCAGGTGCTTTGAAGAATAACTTGACTGCCTCTTCTTTGGGGCAGCCCCTGAGATATTGGAAGACTGCTATCATGTCACCCCTGGTCCTTCTCTTCATTAAACTAAACACACCCGGTTCCTGCAACCGTTCTTCGTAAGTTTTAGAAAAGAAAGTCGGGACGAGTGGCGATTTCATTTCCTTTAATTGCACTTTTATTTGTGATTCTTCCCACCCTCCATCCCCGACCCCACCACCCCCCAAAAAAAAGAAAGAAAAAGAATGAAAGACACAAAGTTGGGAAATTTGGTCCAACAGAGTTAGTGCTACGTTCTGCATCCGAAGAGGAAAATCCTCAACCGACGTGAGGCAAAGTTGTAAAGACAACAGCAGACGATGCAAAAGAAGATGGAAGATTTCGGGGGAGGAGGAGGAGGGCAGAGAAATGGGAGTTTTGGGGAGGGGAGAGGTGTTCATCCCCAAAGACCCCCCTCTCCCCCAATCGGTGTTTCCTTCTACGGGCTGTGTTGATGAGAAAGAAAATTTCCCATTGCTTCCTTCTAAAACAAGACTTGCTAGAGCGAAGGCTCAGTTAATCTGCTTTGCCTTCTACTCAAAACAACCAACCCTTACATAAAAAAAGGCTTATGGGGACACCCCCTTTTTTTCAAACATTTAGGGTGCCTGTCAGCCACAGATCTGACGTATTGAACCTATTAGAAACAGAACAGACACTCCTGCTCCAGGTAGCCCCTTCCCCTTAAATGCTGAAGAGTCTTTTTCACTTTTTGGGGGGCGAATCCCCTTCACGAGCAAATGACATCCCAGCAGAGTTAGAAAGGATGGCTATCCCCTTCGGTTGGGAATATGACAAGGTCTCTCTCACCACCTGCTTAAAAAAAAGGGGGGGTGGGGGACACTGAACCCTAAGAAAAGGCTGCAAGAAAAGAACTCCAGACCGAAAGTTTTTGGGAAAGGGAGATAAAATTGCATAGGGATGAAGGAGCCGCTCCTATCGTCGCCGTTTTGACCCAGACAAGGACCGAAACGTGGAGAAGCTGGCCCACCGGAAAAAAAAAGAATCCATCTCACCAATAAGGCAGGAGTTGCTCGACACGCAGATGCTCCTTCAGGTTATTAGAGAAATAGGAGAACTGGATGGAAAAATCGCCCGAAAATTAAAAGCCTGAATCTATTCATTCCTCCGTTGCTAAAAACTGTCTCTTGGTCCTTGGGCTGTTTTTATCCTGCTGTTTTTCTGTCTTGCAAAAACTCCAGCGACTGATTCTTATTATTCTTATTCTTATTATTCTCTTTCTTTCTTTCTTTCTTTCTTTCTTTCTTTCTTTCTTTCTTTCTTTCTTTTCTTTCTTTTTCCCTGGACTTGTAGAAAAAGAGGCTCCTGGCTAGCCATTTAAAACCCTCGTGTAGGCATATTAGTGAGCAGGGAATCCTCAAAAGCACCGATGGGGAGATAGGTTGGGTAGGAAGGGAAAAATATATATATATAAAATTCGGGATTCTCACATGTGCATCCCAGAAGGAACCTGGCGCTGCACGAAAAGGACCATTTCAGCTCCTCTTGTCCCTCCGTGAAGACGTTCTCGCTTGCAAAGAAAAGAGCAGGGGCCTGAATTTCAGAGGTTAATGTAGAAAAGGGCTTGTTTATGTGCTTCAGTGCAGGGAGAGAAACCTCTGGCATTCAAGGCCCACTCCCCAGGTGCACAAGGGGCAATCCCAGAATCTTGCGGAGGTGGCCCGCGTGCCAGCCAGTTCCCAAGGCCCCCCCTCTGTGCAAAACAATCAAGCAAAATATCTCCGTCGTAAGCAAGTCTCCTTCCAAGCTTTCATCCGTTGCTCATCCCAGCCAGTCCAGATCATCGTCGTCTTCGTCGTCCTCGAAGAGCGGGGTCGGGGGAGGCCGTCCCTTAAAGCTCTGGAGGACCAAGGAAGACAAGTGTGAGATTGGAACGCTTCCCAGAGAGGACCACACGACCCCCACAGACGGGTGTACAGGTAGTTCTCGACTTAAAACCAGTGGTGAAATCCGAACCGGATTGCTACCGGTTCGCTGGCCGCACATGCGCACTGCGTGCCAAACACGCACTCTGCACACACACGTGCATGTGGAGTGTGCACCAAAAGGAGGTTTGGGAAGGTAAGTAGAAGTGTGTGTGTGGGGGGGGAAATCAGCTGTGGCACGTGATTTAGCTTAGCTAGAAAGCAGGATTTCCTGCTTTATAGCAAAACTAAACCGCGCTGCACAGCTGATCCCGTTATTCTATTTACCTTTCCAAGGCTCCTTTTGGCACATGCTACATGCAGTGCGCACCAAATGGAGGCTTGGGAAGGTAAGTAGAAAAGCGAGGGAGGGTGATCAGCTGTGCCGCGCGGTTTAGCTTTGCTAGAAAGCAGGAAATCCTGCTTTCTAGCAAAGCTAAACCGTGCGGCACAGCTGATCGTCGGAAATACCCATTCAGAGTGTGTGTGAATATACAACCTTGCAGTCCCCCCAGGCCTCACCAGTTCTTCATCATCCTCTTCCTCTTCCAGCGGACCTCCTGATGAAGGCAGCTTACAGTTGGTTGCTTTCATCACATTGGCTTTATCCTCAGAGGTGCTGCAAGAAATGAAGAAATGAAGAAACTTGAAACCTACCCCCCCAAGAGCGGTCTGTAATTGTGGCTGAAAACTGCTGACGTCCCAATAGAAAATCCTTAAAGAGGCTTATTTTGTTTGAAGAACAAAGCAAAGTCCCAAGCTGGAGAGGTCCTATGTTGATGGGTGTCAAATCCCTACCAGGGATGGAGATGTTCTCGCTTTTAAGAACCACCCAACGTTGCCTCCTCCAGCTCCAAATTTGGAGATCTCAGGGTGCCTCAACTGACTTGGGATGATGCGAGAACCTAGCCAAAACAGAGAAAAGGCATGAAGCTCCTCTCTGATCGGCACTGACCTGGAATCCTCATTCAGAGAGATGGGTGCCGGTGGTGGCATCTCCCCAGTTTGGACTTTCTCATCTGTTGAAGGAAGGCTCAAGGAGGTTGGATTTTGGTTAGGAACATCTGGGCAAGTGTCCTCTTCTCTTTCTGGGTCCAGTGTAGGCACAGCTTCCTCAGCTGATGGCTTCAAGGGAACGGGATCTGCGGATGTGTCCTCAACAGCACCGCCAACATCTAAAGCATGCGCTTCTGTTGGTCCAGAAGACACAACCCCTTCCTTATTCTCCACCTCTGAAGATTGTGTGACAGGATTCGAGGATGCCGGGGTCAACTCAGCAGGCGTGTCTGAATGATGGGTTTCCTGTTCCTGCTTGCTTTGACTTCCTTCTGAAGAGAGAGTAGAGTTGTTTGGGTCTTCCTCTAGATGGTCTGAAGGTACAGGAGATGCCACCGCCGGCGTCTCATCAGGACTGCCTGGCTGATCTCGGGCAAGGGCCACTGGGCTTGCTCTCTGCTGTGGTCCCTGCTCTTCGTGGCTACGCTCTTCAGACCTTTCCAGCAGCTGCAGAGTTATTGCCTGGCAACAGGAAGAAAGGAAGGAAAAAGATTAGTAGTCTCAACCAGGGGTGAAATGCTCTGAAGTCTGCTACCGGTTTGCTTCGCTACCGGTTCGCTTTGTGTACACATGCGAGGTGCACGCCAAATGCTTCAAGCGCCATGCGCACCACAGGCACTATCATGCAGCGCTGAAAAAGGAGGATTAAGAAAACAGCTGTGCCGTGCGATTTAGATTTGCTAGAAAGCAGGATTTCTGTTGAAAATACTGGTTTGCCCGAACCGGTAGCATTTATTAACTACCAGTTTGGGCGAACCGGTCAGAACCGGTAGCATTTCACCCCTGGTCTCAACCTCTTGCTGCCGAATGAGACTTGTAAGCGAAGAAAAAAGGAGATAATCCGCTGAACGATTATGAAACCAAGGAGGTCAACATCTCCTGGATCTGAAGTGTTACCTTGATGGTGCTCATAACTACCCCGAGAACGATCCTTCCAGTGTAGGACTCCTCCAACTCAAATTGGCCTCGGAGGGAATGGAAGACCCCGTTCATGATTTTTTTCACCTGGAAATGGAAAAGCGATCCAGAAGGGTTACCCGAGAAAGCATCCCAGAAGGACCCAACAGCCAATTGAGGGGAGTTCCTGGGTTACGGTTAGGGTTTCTCTTTTTTAAAAAATGTCCTATTTAATAAGAGGTTTCTCTGGAGGGGCCGATGTACCTCTTCGGCTGAAGCTGTCGGTGGGGCGCTATTGATGATCTTACTGAGCTCTTGGATCCGGTCTTCATAATGGGCGGTGAGGTCTGCCAGCTGGGACTGCAAGGCCGCACACTGGCATGGGGTTCAGAGAAAGAGAACATAATCGGTGTGATGGAGGCAGGACTCTCGCCTCCAGTTTTGCAGGTTCTTCTAAACATTTCTTTAAAAATTACTTTATTTCCAAAGTTAAAATGCAAGAGGGAAAGAAGAAAGCAACTAACTAACCACGATCAAACACGAATAATACGTTAAAAAAAAAAAGTGTACAAAAGAAATAACACATGGCAACTATATCATTCACGCTGGCTTTGAATATAAAAAGTCCATCCTGGTTGAATGCTGAAAAACACACCCAAAATATTGGATATTTTCCTCTGCTTACATAACACTATATTTTTCGGACTATAAGACACACTTTTTTGTATCTCAAAAAGGGGCGAAAATGTCTGTGTGTCTTATAGACTGAATATTGCCCAACCGCCAGCTGTTTTTTGGGGGGGGCATCTGCGTGCCCTGTTTTGGGGTCTTTTTTCAGCCTTTTTCAGGCCTTTCTTTGGCCCATTTTCGAGGCTTTTTTTGGCCCGTTTCGGGGCCTTTTCGGCCTGTTTTCAGGGCTTTTTTCGGCCCATTTTTGAGGCTTTTTTGGCCTGTTTTTTCCAAAAAAAGGTGCCGAAAAAGTCTCAAAAACGCCCCCCAAAAAGCCTTAAAAACGGGCCGATAAAAGCCCTCAAAATGGGCCACAAAAGGCCTCGAAAGGGCCCCCAAAAGCCTCAAAAACAGGCCAAAAAAAGCTTCAAAAACAGGCCAAAAAAAAGCCCCCAAAACTGGCTGAAAAAAGTCCCCAAAATAGGCCGCAAAAAGCCTTGAAAACGGGCTGAAAAAAGCCCTCAAAACGGGCCAAAAAAAGCCTCGAAAATGGGCTGAAAAAAGACTGGAAAAGGCCTGAAAAAAGGTAGGCCAAAAACTATTTTTTTGCTGTTTTCCTCTTCTAAATTTAGGGGCGTCTTATAGTCCGAAAAAACACGGTACTCTTACGAGTAGCCCCAAGGTGTTTTTTTTCCAAGAGGCAACTGGACTTTCTTCTTTTTATTTATTTATTTTACTTATTTTATTGTATTGAATTTCTATACTGCCCTTCTCCCGAAGGACTCAGCCAAAATAAAACCTTGAAAACCTCATCTAAAGAAGTTTCTTCAGCTCTGGGACAGAATTCCTTGCCTACCGGCAGCTAATCTTGCAAATTTTATAAGTGGGCTTACCGGAATATACAAATACAAATCTAATAGGGAATGACGGCCAGAAATTCTTTTTTTATTATTATGGCTGATATTCAACCCCTGAAAACCTTTGACCGGTGATTCAAAGAGACAAGGCAAGTTTGAGGATCAAATTCCTGCTGTCACTTTTCTAAAACAGCCACTCGTCGTAAAAATCCCAAACCGTAAATAATGCTTAATGTGTGCGCCTAGGAAAGTGGTGCATCTCACCTTGCCTTTAACTGTCTCTAGTTCTTCTACTCGATCCTGCAGCTCTGTGGATTTTTGGTCCTCCGAGCTTCTGCTGGCCTTGAGCAGAGAAATCTAGAAAGCAGAGACACAGGTTAAAACATTCAGACATGCTGAACCAGAACAATAGTGGCTTACGAAAGAGCCTAGATTGGGGAGAGACATACACGCAAATAACACTCTTGTAATGTCTTACAAACTAGCTGTGTATTACGGTGCAAGTTAAGCACACGATGGTCTATTTCATAGGGTCCCCAACTTTTCGGATCTCAGGGACCACTAAATTTATAGTTTTAAATGCCGCGGACCACTAATATGATCTGCCTAATGACCGGGTGGGTGGGCGTGGCTAGGCGGTCATGTGACTGGGTGGGTGTGGCCAACTCGATGTCACTCACGTTGAGGGGCGCCTCGCCGGCCTCTACTCGCCCCTCCCTTCCCAGCCACTCCTCACCTGCCCACCCAGGCTCCTTAGGGCCCCAACAGGAAGAGTTGTTGGAGCTAAGCAGCCACCATGAGAAAGAGTTGGCAAAACAGCCGGCTCAGTTCAAATTGGATCTAGCCGAGAAGGAGGCTCAGCAGAAGCACCTCACTGAGGACTAGGAGCATAGGCTTTCCAAGCAGAGGGAAGGCCTGCGGGAGTGCAAGGCCAGGTCCCGGCGCCTGGAGGCTCAGCGGGCTGAGATGGTCAGCCGGTTCCAGGCCATGAGGCACTCCCACTGGAACGAGGCCCTCCGGCTCTTTGCCACCAGGTAGAGCAATCCTGAGGAAGGGGCTTTGGGGAAGTGGGGGATGAAAAGAGAGAAAGGCAGGCTACCGTTAGGCGCTAAGAATAAGGTCCACGTGTGAAGTTGTGTCTGTACACAAGAATCTAATCAACTCGCGGTCAACACTAAATTGGAACTAGATAAGAGTTAGCGGAATTCAAGACAGGTTGGATTCGGATTCTTCGTGGGAACGTAAAGACTCCAGGCTGATTCCTCTTTTGACTCCACCACCGGGCTCTTCTCCTGTCCTTCTACCGCTACCCACCTTCTCTTCCAGTTGGGAGATCATCTTCTGCTGGTCATCCCGTTGCTCGCACACTTCCTGGAACTGACGGGCGTGTTGCTCCTTGGCCGAGCTCAGCAGACGCTCGCATTTGGCTTCCCACTGGGACTCCAGCTCGGCCTGCAGAAGGGAAAACTTCCCCGGGACAATAGACGGATTGACTTCCATTCTAACACAATGATTTCCCTGCCCTTCCTGCTCCCGAAACCCCCATTAAAGGCCGTTGCAGTGACTTGGCTCCTTGCAATATGATGCCTCTACAAAAGGAGGCTGAGTGGTTAGGGGGCTTTCCCCAGCACTGTGGATAGTGTGTGGGAGTGAAGGGGCATATTGGCCTATTTAGCCGCAGGGAACGGGTTTTAGAAAATTAACAAAAACTGGAAATCTTCATCAGCCAACACCCAGATAAGCAGGGATTGACACCAGACAAATAACAAGCTGAAACCAATATCCTAGTCAAGGAACTACAATGGAGTCAATCAAGGAGAAAACAATACCCTAATCAAGGAAGCAAACCACACAACCATTAATACTAGAACAGTAAGCTACTGTATATAAACAGGGAACAGACACCACACTCCCTCCTAAACTGATAGTGCTACCTACTTGGGTCATTAAATGTCTGCAAGCAAACAACCAACTTCAGGGAGCACCAAGGATTTCACAAAAACCAGAATTTCTAGGAAGGAAAAAGCTATAGATCCTAACAGGAAGAAGAACATATCTCAATACTGTAGCATTTCCTTCACTTGCTTAAAGCCTGAGGTTAAATTTGCAAGATCTGTCACCCAGCTGAACTTGGGGGCAAATTCACTTCTGCCTCTCACCTGCTCCGAAGCAACGTTGTTGGACGATGCCCGCGACTTTTTCAGAAGCTGCCGGAGTTGGTCCATCTCTTCCTGGTAAGACCTGCGAATCTCATCTGCCTCTTCTTCGGCCTGTTTTCTCTCAAGGAGGGATTTCTTCTTTCTTTCGGAAAGATTCTGAAGGGGAGGAAGAAGACAAGAGACGCTGAAAGCAGCCATAGGTTGAGGGGGACAGTGTTGTGGCCCGTTGGCGGTCAGTGGAGCTGGCAGCAGAACAGTGAGGAGGTTGGGGAGGAACTTGGGCCAGTCTTGGGGGCTGGGGAAAGCTCGGACGAGGGCTCTGCATCGGAGGCAGAGAGGAAGGTGGATAGCAGTGAGGCAGAGGAACAGCTGGAGCCCGTTCCCAGTGCGCAGAGCTGCCAGAAGACAAGAATATCTCAGAAAACAGGGTCGACTCAGGAGTAAAGCCACACCTTGGAGGTGATTGGCCCATAGGATAAAAGAGGAGCGAACGGGAAGTGGTCTTTTGCAGGAAACAATTCGTTCGTTCCGTGACTCTGAGAGACTCTGTGCCAAGTTTGGCCTTGTACTGCGGTTGGAAACAAGTTACAGTGACAGCTTTGCCAAATGAGATAAGGTCTGTGTTGATAAATATGCCTTTGAAAAACTGTTTGGACAAACCTGGCTGACTGTGAACGAACGTAATTCACAGTCGTGTAAATAAAAGAGCTTTTGCCGAGACCAATTCCTGCCTGCTTGGTAAGGGAGCCTAGGTCAGAACAGACAGACTGAGCAAAATGGAAGGACAATGGGACGGACTGTTCCTTCCACTTCTCGACCCGCAAACACAGATCCCTACCAACTAGGAATGTGTATCGTGAGCACAATCTAGAATTCTAAATAGGTCCTCACTTTTTCCAAGTTCTCTTTCTCCACTCGTAGATCAGCCAGCTCTTCCTCCAAAGCAGCCAGCTTCCCATCCAGCTGCTTACGGCTCTGCTTCTCCACCTGGAATTTATTCTTGGCCTCTTCGGATGACTCCTGAAGTTCTACAAGAGTTGAGAAGAGAGGAACAAAAGCACAGAGGTGGCAGCAAACGCAAGCTTTGAGGCACCCCAAATGAGGTCAAAAAGGATGTTTTGGGCTGCAAGGAAGAAAGGTTGGGTTGATCTAAAGGTTGGGTTAATCCTATCTTCTGCAGAAGGTGGAAGACACTGAAGCACCCATCCAAGGAGGCCTTCACCGGTCTGAGAAAGGTCCTCTACTGTACTGTAGAAACACGTCTTCTACTTCAGCATCTTCCTCACCTTCCCTTACCTGCCAGCTGGGCCTGCAACTGATTAAGCTGGGCAGCATGCCTCTCGGCTTCCTTCAGGGCAGCGTTGAGTTGGGAGCGAAGGTCCATCTCCTTCTTCTGGTGGCTGGTCAGCTCCAGCTGAAGCCGGGAGATCTGGGCCGTAGCCGTTGCCAGTTCCTCAGCAACCTTAACCTGCAACGTGAAAGAAGATCCATAAGGGGGGGGAAAAAAAGCAGAGGAAGAAGTCGTGGAAGAGTTTTCTCCAAAAGAAAAAAAAGAGGGAATTGAAGCACAGGTAACAGGTGAGAGATCCCTCCAGAGAGTGAGATCATGTAGGAAAATGTCAGGTGAGAAGAATCAGGCCTAGGCATTAAACTGATTTATTCCTCATGCCTAAACCCGAGCATCTAGTCAACTACTAAATCGGCCGGCATTAAATTGGTGCTATATAAAGAGTTAATGGAATTCAAGAGATTGGAATTAAACCACTTGTGGCAACGTAATGATTCCAGGCTGATTCCTCTCTTCACTCGGCCTGCCCCCAGCTTCTTTCTGTCCTCCTCTTACAAAAATTACCAAAAATTCCCGTAATGGTGAACCTATGGCCTGCGTGCCAGAGGTGGCACGAAGAGTCTCTCTGTGGGCACGCGCCGTTGCCAGCTGCTCTTCTTGGCGCGCATTTGCACACTGGCCAGCTCGTCTTCGCGGGCACCAGAGAGCCGGAAAACAGCCTGAAAACGGCCAAAAAATTGGCCAAAAAACCCAGGCCATTTTTCAGGCTGTTTTCAGACCATTTTTGGTTTCCAGCGCTCCGGCGTGCGCACATTCATGGGCGTTCCGGTTTGGGCACTCAGTGCCAAAAAGGTTTGCCATTACTGTACTAGGCGGTGCTTTTTCTTAATCATACTTTGCAAATTCAAAATTGTAGGTTGCACCATAACTGAGCAAAAATTAACTCAACGGTCAAACTTTTTTCCTGCGCTCCAGGAAGGAAAATCCATGCTTTAAAAACTGCCTTGCTTCAAAAGCCTGAAATAAGTCATACATCCAATAATACGCATGAAATTGGGTTGCTTCTGAATGAACCTTTATGTGGATTTAGGAAAAAAACTCCCAGTCTTCGTCCCCTTATGTTGAAAATATTAAATACTGCAAATGGGTAGCCTGGTCTTAAAAATATTTACAAATTTTTCCAACCATTTCAAGTTTTTTGGTTCCCTTATATTTTATCTTTTGTTGAGATTTTAAAAAGTCTTAAATTAAAAAAAAAGAAATAAATAAAAACAAAATTAAAAACAGGGGAAAAAAGAAACGCTTTCGATTACTTTGTATCGGGGTGAAATCTAGCAGGTTCTGACAGGTTCTGGAGAACTGGAAGCGGAAATTTTGAGTAGTTCAGAGAACCGACAAATACCGCCTCTGGCTGGCCCCAGAGTGGGGTGGAAATGGGAATTTTGCAATATCTTTCCTCCAGGAGTGAGGAGGGAATGCGGATTTTGCAGTGTCCTTCCCCTGGAGTGGGGTGGGAATGGAGATTTTGCAGTATCCTTCCCCTGCTATGCCCACCAAGCCACGCCCACCAAGCCACACCCACCAAGCCACGCCCACAGAACCGGTAGTAAAAAAAAATTGGATTTCACCACTGCTTTGAATTATGGATCAAGTCACATTTAACCGAACAATCCTTGCACATTCAGAATAAACGACGCCGGCTTGAACTAACTTCCAAATAAATGTGCAACTTGTGCCACCGTCTACAGGACTCTACGGGAGGTAATTTAGAGTGAGTAAACTTAGCACAAGAGCTTTCGTTTTTTTCTCTGAATCATGAATGATTTTATACAGCGCTCAGACCAGATATGGGATTCAACCGGTTCGGACCAGTTCGGGCGAATCCGTAACGGCGACTGTGGGTGGAGCGAGCCCACCCGCCCCATAGTAATGCCGTCCTATTTAGCGATGTTTTCGAGATCGGGGACATGCGCGGGAGGCTCGCACGCAAGCAAAGCTCATGCGCAGAAAGTGTGCGCGGGGCAAACTGGAGGTAAGAATATATCAAATCCATCGCTGTCACAGGCTTAACCAAGTTTTAAAAAAAATATTGAAAACATGCTAGATTACTAACGCAGAGCACTGAAGCTTCTCGGAAACCCGTATTTGCTGAGTTCTGGTTATTCGGACAGAAAAGCTGAGCAGGTAAAACGGTTTGAAGAAGAGGAGGGGGGGGGGACTGGCATTTTCCTGCTCAGGTTGAAAAAGGGGAAATTCCGGGTTATCCAGAGAAGAGAACCTCACCTGATCCCACCACCCCCGATCCAGTGGCAGCAGGTACTAGAGGAAAAAAAAAGGAAGCAGTGACAGGAGAAGGAAAATTAACTCCACCAGAATCGAAAGCCAGAGAGGAGACGACAGAGAGGAGACGAGTTAGCCAAAATAGAAAGAAAAGATTGTGAGTCACATCCTGGCACACTTGAAAAAAAAACCCACGATGGCTGTTCAAAATACAACCAGCTTCTTCCTAGCCCTGATGCCCCGTCAGTGCCTGAAACTACCGGCTGGCTGGCGGAGCCATAAAACCCTAAAAACCATCTTGGATGGCAAAGAAATGTCCTCAGGAGCTTGTTCCATCCTTCCAACTGGGAAGTCCTCCCGGGCCTACAACCGAGGAGCCCAGCTTATTTATTCCATTTCACTTTTATTGACTTATTAAATTTATCTGCCATCCACCTCGCTGTCACACAACTCTGAGTGGCATTCAGCCGGTTCGTACCGGTTCTTCAAAACCACTTTGTCCAGCCGGGAGAACCGGTAGCGGAGATCACGGGTGGGACCGTTCACCCGCCCCGGCTCTATGCCATCCTATTTAGGCATGGTTTTGAGGCCGGCCGCATGCGCGAACCAAGCGTGCGCGCTATGGCGAACCGATAGCAACAAAATGTGAAACCCACCGCTGCTCACAACCGGTTCTTCAAAACCACTTCGTTTCTCAGACGTACGAGTTTTTCAGGTCATTGTTTCGACCGCTTATAGATCTACAACCACTTCTAATTCTTGAAGTTAAGCATTACTTCCCAGTTTCCCAAGTAGGGAAAAAATTAGCTCAAGCCTTGATAGTACAGTGGTTACGCACCCTGTTATTAACACAGCTGCCTGCAATTTACTGCTGGTTCGAATCTCGCCAAGGCTCAAGGTTGACTCAGCCTTCCATCCTTTCTAAGGTAGGTGAAATGAGGACCCAGTTTGTGGGGGCAATAAGCTGACTTTGTATAAAATATACAAAAGTATGAAGGCTATTGCTTAACGCCTTGTAAGTCTCCGGAGAAGGGCGGCATATAAATCAAATTTAAAAAAAAAAAGTTAAGTTATTTGAGAAAGGGAGAGAAAGGGGAACAGGATGAGTTTTGTTTTCTTCTCTGCTTTCCAGTTTTCCCTCCCCGTGTGGGATTCTGATGATGGTAAGCCCAGGATCAAGGGGAATTCAAGTTAAATGCTGGGTAGAAGCCAACTCTCGTCATCTCTAAGCTATCTTGGCTCTCCTCTCCTCTCGGTCTTACCTTTTCTTGCTCGGCGTGTAACACTCTGGCTTGAGAATGTTCGGTGTTCATTTGCAGAGAATTGTTCCTTTCCTCCATGAACAGGTTGCTTTGCTCCACGTGTCTGGAAGAAAGAAAGAGAACAAGAAATGCAGGATAGAGTCAGATGGGACAGGTTCGTGGCCATCAAAGCAGTTTTCGTGTGAAGTCCAATCTATAATAACTCAGATTGGTCTAGGGCAGTGATGCCCTCAATTCTTTGGCTCTCAGCCTTTCTTAGGGTCCAACTTTCACAGCCATACATTGCAACTGGGACTATACACACTTTTGTAGGCAGGGTGATGTCTCTGCTTTGCTCTTTCTTTTAAAGCATAGCAATTAAAGTACAAAGCGGGCAAGAGATGATGGATGGATGACTCCCTTTTTTTTTTGTTGCTGTATTGAGTTGCTTCTACCCCTCTCCCTCTCTCTATTCTTTTTTTTTTTTCTTTAGGCAGGTGACATGATTAGAAGTTAGATAGGAAAGAAAGAAACAGTTGTGTAATAAAGGATGACATGATTAAAAGCTAGAATAAGTGATAGAAATAAGGGGAATATTAATGTATACATTTTTAGCTTGCAAAATGAAAGAAAGAACGAGTAAATGTGGAATAATTGGACAATGACATACCGTAACCTAACATAGATGTGTATTGTTATTAGGAAAAAACATGTTGATTGAACGTAATAATCGTGTTTACTCTGATCAATTTCATTTGTATTGGGATGTATGGCGCCCAGGTGCCACGCTGTTCGCGCGTTGATTTGACATTATTATAAAAAATAAAAACAATAACAAACTTTTTTTCCTAAAAAAAAAAAAGGAGAGTTCTCACCTCTGATTTCGCTGGATCAGTTCACTGATCTTCTCGTTCTGTTCCTCGATGCGACCGCTCTTCTCGAAGACCTCTTGCTTCAGCCTCTCGTTCTCCTGCAGAGAGAAAACCCCCAAAAGATGGGAAAACGCCCTTCTCTTTGGCATTAGCGGCTAGGGGTTCCTGTGAGAGCATCTCCACCAGATGGCTCTGTAGGACAAGTCCCATCACCTCAGCCAAAGAGAGTGTCAGCGTTCCAGAAAACCCCCAACTCCAATTAGAAACTCCCGGGGCAACCATTCTCTCAAAATTTCATTTATTAGAGTAGGTATACTGGCACACCTGGGAAAACCCTAATCTGAGAGTTCCAGGTTTTCCCTCAATAAATCAAAACCCCCAAAACCATCCCCTGCACCCATCAGTCCATCACATGGTCCGATCGCCATCCGTCCCATCTCGAGACATCACTCCAACCACTCCTTCTCCAGATGCAGGGCTCTCCTGACCTTGACCGAAAGGAAGAATGCTATTTTGTCTAACTACATTCCCTCTACTAAATCCCAGGAGTGAAATGCTACCGGTTTGGTCCGGTTTGGTTGAACCAGTAGCGATGGTGGTGGGTGGTTCGGAGTACCGGTAGCGACAGCAGCACGAGGCTCCGCCCACTCACTCGGTCGTTGTTACTTCCTGATTTTAACCAGGAAGTAACCTGTTTTTTACCCTCTGTGCATGTGCAAAGAGTCCGCGTATGTGCTGCACGTGTACTTCCAAACCGGTAGGGAAGGTAAGTTGATTTCACCCCTGCTAAATCCTCCCTTCTACTTTCCCACACACGAGAAGGTGGCAGCGTGGAAGCTTCTGGGGCTAATATGGCTTCCAAAGCTGACAGAGGGTGGAAGCTGCATCTAATAACTAGAGATTCGCAGATGGACGTCATTGCGCATGCCATCGGAGAGGTCTTCTTCTTAAGTAGGACGGGCTTCTCCCTCTCCTTCAACGAGGGGACAGATGTTCTAGGATCAACTAAAGTTGGACAAAATGTGTCAGTTCCAGGATGGACCATTCCAGAGAATTGGCAATCATGTTAAATGGAAGAAGATTGGTTGTCCGTGGAGCTTCTCAGTCATCTAGGCATGGTTGTCCCAAAGGTGCTTTCTGCAAGAGACAACTGGACTTTTTGAGTTTCTTTCGAAGACGTTTCGCTTCTCATCCCAAAGAAGCTTCTTCAGCTCTGACTTCCATTCCCCACCATCCACAGTCAGAGCTGAAGAAGCTTCTTTGGGATGAAGGAAACCCAGAAAGTCAATCTGCCTCTTGAAAAAAGTACCTCCGGGACAAGAAGATTGATTGTTGTTGTTGTTTTGTCAATGAAGAACTAACCATCTATGATGGAGGTTGAGCTGCATGTACAAACATTCAAAAGTATCCCAGAGAGACTGAAGAGCAACACCTCACTCTGAAGAGAGCGAGAGTGAGATGTTGAACTTAAGTTTCTCCAGGACACTTCTGAATGTATCTTCACTTTACCTGGACGATGCGCTGGATGTTGGTCATAATCATAGTTGTCTCCATTGTCACAGAGGAGAGACCTGGTAACAAGCTTTGGGTAGAATTCTGCTTGTGCAGCTCCTCCACCTGTAAGATGAAAGAGAAGGTCTTGGATCACACCTTGGCTAAGGTATCTCAATTCAATCCATGATAGCTAGGATGCATTCAAAGGAGCCTCAGTTTAAATCATGATGGGATTCACACAGGAGATTATTGTTGAATGTAATGCATAAATCCTAGCCACTCACCCACCCGGAACTCAGTCTACAGGAGATGTGAGAAGGACAAAAAAAGCTGCCCCAGTTAGTGGCAATTTAAGCGTTGCCCAGAAAAATGACATCCAATATTCCAACAGAAGACACTATCAGTAACTCAGGATTCAACCGTTGGGAATCCTTGCTACAACATCTTATGACATTGCCTAGTTAGGTAATGAAAGGTTTTCAAGCAAGCAGCCAAGCTCAGAGAGCACCAAAGACTCCACAATTCAACTTGAGATAGCCAACTGCCTACTAGCTAGTGGGCTTGTGAATTTCCAGGACATCTGGCCAGCCGAATTGGGAAGAAAGCTCCTAAACCGAGTGTCAGCAACCTGCGGCTCCAGAGCCACATGTGGCTCTTTGGGCCCTCTGCTGTGGCCACTACTGGCTCGCCCTCCCCTTCCAGTCCCTCCTCGCCAGGCCTGGGAAGGTAAGAGGAACGGCAGGGGATGGAGAAGCAGCCGGGGCAGAGAAAGAGAGATACAGAGAAACTGGGGGGAGAGAGGGAGAGAGAGAGGGGTGGGGAGGGAGAAATGTCAAAAGGGTTTTGTGGTTCTCGGTATTTTTTAACAACCGGTTCTCTGCCCTAATGACTGGCTGGGTAGGCGTGGTTAGGAGGGGTGTCATGTGACTGGTGGAAGTGAGTGACGTCGAGTTGGTCACGCCCACCAAGGTTTTGTGGCTCCCGGTGTTTTCTTTTCTGTGGGAAACGGGTCCAAATGGCTCTTTGAGTGTTTAAAATTGCAGACCCCGTCCTAGACTAATCAGTATGGTTTGTAGACAAGCAAATCCATCACTTTGATATTACCTTGGCCGTTAGCTGGTCTATTTTGTCAGCCACTTTGCCCACCGACAGGCGGATTTCGGTGTTCTGTTGCCGTGCTTCCGTCATTAAGAAAGAACCAATATCACCGGCTGCTTTGGAAGGAAACACAGTTTTTGAAAAAAAGACAGCAACGGAGGAAAAGAGTAGTAAACAGAGATGCCCTGAAGGGTAAGAAAGAGAATCAATCCATCAATAAAAATGTTGACAGTTGCAGAACAAAAAAGAGATATTATGTCTAAGGATTGGGCTTCTTCGAAGCTGTTTCTTTCCAGGTTTAATAATTGGTAATATGGAACTTGCTGTTGTGGTCTGCTGGCAGCGGAGTCGGACAGTGAGGAGGTTGGGGAGGAACATGGGCCAGTCCTGGAGTCAGGGGAAGGCTCTGCGTCAGAGGCAGAGATGGGGCCAGGGCCATCTGGGAGTTATGCGCGGACTCCGGAGCCTCCGGAGTCGGACATCAGAGAGGCAGAGGAACAGAGGGAGCCTGTTCCCAGTGCGCGCATGTGCAGAGTTGCCAGAAGGCAAGAACAGTTAAGACAAAAGGGGCGACTCGGGAGTAAGGCTTGGAGATGATTGGCCCCTCCCATAAGACCTAAAGGAGGAGCAAAGGCACGTGAGCCTTTGCAGGAAGCAACTTTGTTTCTTCTGGTCGGTTTAAATTCTGAAGCTCCGTTTTGGCTCTGTGCTCCGTGTGGCCTTGCAAAGCTAATTGCCAATTAGGTCTTTGGCAGCGTGCCAAGGGAGATAAAGGTGGGTGTTTATCAGCCTTGTCCCGAAAGACTGTGGCAGACTTCTGTCGGGCTCTTTACCAACTATTTGTGACACTATCACGGGCTGGGAATGAACAGAATTCACAGCCGTTGAAATAAAAAGAAGGTTTTGGGGACTAATCGTGTGCTTTTTACTGTCTCGGGAAGCCCAGGTCAGAAAAAAGGCCGTCTAGTTGTATCTAATCCTGGTTTAGCATTTTATGTCGATGCAGCCACAGACAGCCTTGCAAGAGCAGGGCCCGGCCTACCTTGGAAAGGAGCCGGAAAGATGGCCCCAATAGGCTGGAGCTGGGAAGCTGCCGCAGGGCCTTGTGGGTAGGCGTAGTTCATCCCTGTATAGGCCTAAAAGGGTGAAATAAAGATAGAAAGATCTTGGACGCGGCCTATAAAGAAAACTTTTACAAAATATTTTATAGGTGGCATTTGCCACCAGCAATCAAGCTATGCTTAAAACGAAAATGAAAGTAAAGCAGGCTGTTTGCTGTTTGCTGCAACGAGGCAAAATTGCTCAGAGGCAGAGGCAGATTTCTTTTTCTTCTTTTCCTCACCAAAAAAGGTAGGTGCGTCTTATACCCCGAAAAATACAGTAAATAGAAAACTATCTTTAGATTATTTTTTTTTACTCCAAAAGCATTTTCTTAAAATAAATTTGATAAAAATTAAAAAATAAATCCGATTTAAATTTTAAAAAATCCGATTTAAATTTTTTAAAAAATCCGACTTTAATTTTTAAAAACGCTACCGGTTCTCCGAACTACTCAAAATTTCCGCTACTGGTTCTCTGAACTACTCAAAATTTCCACTACCGGTTCCCGGAACTACTCAAAATTTCCGCTACCAGTTCCCGGAACTACTCAAAATTTCCACTACTGGTTCTCTGAACTACTCAAAATTTCCACTACTGGTTCTCTGAACTACTCAAAATTTCCGCTACCGGTTCCCGGAACTACTCAAAATTTCCGCTACTGGTTCTCCGAATTACTCAAAATTTCCGCTACCGGTTCTCCAGAACTGGTCAGAACCTGCTGAAACCCACCTCTGGTGCATAAGCACACCAGCATGCCTTCCGTCCCTGTCCTACCATCCCCATTTATTTGTATTCATTTCCCTCGTTCATGTCCATGTTCATATTCATATCTGCTATCTTGTACACGTTTGACAGACAAACAAACAAACAAATAAAACCTCCATACCTGAAGACTCTGAGTGGACCCAGAAAGCGCTGGGTGTGGATGCAAGGCCGCAGGCATCACAGCGGCCGAGGACACGTGGAGTCCAGGCGCAGATACCTGGGGCCCTGGAAAAAGAAAACGGAGGCTGTGAATAGTCACGCAGTTGAGAAAAATAAGAGTCAGTGCAGGAGCTAGATAGACACATGTCTGCAGAAACCAGGAGAAACTAGAAATAATTCTTCTTTTTTTTTTTTATTATATTTTTATTGTTAAAGAATAACAAAAAGGAAAAAAAACCAATACAAAAAATCAATAGTAAGGAAAGAAAAAAAAATTTTTTCCCCCAACGTGCTATACAAACGGAAAGGAAGTTTTAGGAACTTGAAGTCTTCAATTCTTCCAGAAATCTCTTTGATAAGGTACTGGTGCCGATTCATCCAATCTCCCAAGTGCAAAGTCCACAAATGGTTGCCAAGTGTTCCAAAAAACATTTTCTTTATATATACCACTTCTAATTTTAATATCACAAGTCAATTTATCATTTAATGCAAATTTCCATGTTTCATTGTACCATTCTTCTAATTTTAAGTCAACATTTAATTTCCAATATCTAGCAATTATAATTCTCCCCATTATAACCAAAATAGAAATAATTCTTCTGAAGGTGGATTTCTGGGTCAGTTCTGGAACCCAAGTCTGATCTTGGTAGCATCCAGAATGTAAGCCAATGCAGAAACCAGAAGGAACTAGAAATAATTGTTCCGAAGGTGGATTTCTGGGTGGGTTCTAGAACTCAAGATACCCAGGAGAATTTTACAGCAGCAAAGAACACAAAAGACGAGGGGAAGAATGTTTACGCTCTTCAACCAAGTTTCTAGTCCCTCTGGTCCCGCAGGAATCACGCTAACATAATGTCAAAATCACTGGGCCCCAGGGAAAGGCACTGGACTTTTTCCACTACTTTCCACTAAGAAACGTAGGTTGAAAATGAAATGCAGGCTGAGAGTTAGATGGATTTACGTGCCTTGGGCTGCTATCTGAGGAAGAGCAGCTGGGGAGGATGGTTTCAGCGGAGAAGAGGTGACGGGATGAGCAGCTTGTCGCAAGGTGTTGGGGTCCTGGAATACACAGGGGAGGCTTTGCGTTAGTTTTTTCCTTCTCATCCTAAATCCCTTTTCTCCTTTGATATGCCGCTCTGAAGGCAGCACAAATTGGACAGCCATATAAGTCTCTTGACTTATGGCCACAACTGCAGGCTCAAATATGGCCGTAAACTGAGAACTATCTGTATCTTGTCATGCCTTCCCTGATTGTTTCATCCATACATCCAGTCAGTGGTGGGATTCATCGGTTGTAACAAGTTCACTTCGTGCGTCCTCCAGAAGCTGGAAATGGGCCCATTTCCGGACTTCCAGTAGGCCTGTTTTTCGCCCTCCCCAGGCTCTGGAGGCTATCCTCAAGCCTCCGGGAGAGTGAAAACGGCATCCTCCGGGCACTGGAGGCCCTCCGGAGGCCGGAAACAGGCCCGTTTCCCAACTTCTGGTAGGCCCGTTTTTCACCCTTCCAGAGCCTCTGCAAGTGCCCTGCGCTTACTTGGCATCCAAAACGGGCCGCGTGGAGACTCCTGGGAGGGGATGGGCGGGGTCAGCCAGTCCTTGGAACAACCGGTTCGGCGAACCAGATTAAAATTAACATCTGGTTCGCCTAAACCAGTGCGAACCGGCTGAATCCCACGTCTGCATCCAGTCAGTCAGTCAATCAATCAATCAATCAATCTAGCTACCCATCTCACATATGTGACCCTAGGCAGCTTACGATAAAATGGTAAATTACATAGTATAACAAATTACATCAGTCTAAGGAAAGAATTGGAAAGAAGAATCCATCGAATAGTTTCTCAGAACTCACACGAGTTTTGGAGCAACGTTGATCCTGGCAAACAGTAGAGAGTTCCCTCCACCTCCCCCCTCCCTTTGCAGTAGCCTCCAGATTCCGAAGCCCACCCACCCACCTCGATCTCCGAATCGCTTGAGTCCAGCTGGGCCGGAGCCGAACCGGATAGGAAAGGCAGCATAGGTTGACCCATCTTCGCCATTCGTGAAATCAGCTTTGCTTTCGCCACGTCGGGGTTCTGACAAGGGACAAAGAGAGAGAGAGAGAGAGGGAGAGGGAGAGAGAGAAAAGGAAACGTTGAGAGAAAATATCCAGATTTCCTGAACTCAGCCTGTAAAAATCAGTCCCGTCTTTCAACTTTGAAGAAAAAAAAAAACACAGGCAGCGCTGAGTCCCCTCAGTTCATCGGAAATGGATTCGTTCCAGCGACTCAGAATGAGTTCACACTGACAGAAAGCTGCAGTCAGCAAAATTCAGTTTAGGTGAACAGAGTTTAGATCAAACCCTGAAATTAAAAACTGGATGGATGGATGGATGGATGGATGGATGAAGGATGGATAGATAGATAGATAGAAAGATAGATGGATAGATAGAAAGATAGATAGATAGATAGATAGATAGATAGATAGATAGATAGATAGATAGACAGACAGACAGATAGAATCTGAACAGATTCTAGATAGATAGATAGATAGATAGATATGGATAGATAGATAGATAGATAGAGTAGATAGATAGATAGAATCTGAACCGGATTCTAGATAGATAGATAGATAGATAGATAGATAGATAGATAGATAGATAGATAGATAGAAACCGGATTCTAGATAGATAGATAGATAGATAGATAGATAGATAGATAGATAGAGTAGATAGATAGATAGATAGATAGATAGATAGAATCAATCCGAATTGGAGCAAACCGGTAGCATTTCACTCCTGATACAACACTTAATGATAGTCATAGGCTACAAATAAGCAATCGAATCCTTCTAGGAAACAATCAATATAAATCATAAGGATACCAGCAACAAGGTTACAGTCATACAGTCATAAGTGGGAGGAGATGGGTGATAGGAACGATGAGAAGATTAATAGTAGTGCAGATTTAGTAAATAGTTTGACAGTGTTGAGGGAATTATTTGTTGTAGCAGATGATGGCGTTGGGAAAAAACTGTCCTTGTGTCTCGTTGTTCTGGTGTGCAGTGCTCTATAGCGTCGTTTTGAGGGTAGGAGTTGAAACAGTTTATGCCCAGGATGCAAGGGAGGTCTGCAAAAATGACGAGGAGAAACGAAAGCCAAGCTGGATGAACCGAAGACTTACCGCTAGTTGTTCACTGAGGGAGTTGGATTTGGCCCGCAAAGCTGGCTCCCTGTGGCATTACAAAAAGTACAATCTTAGAACAGCCTGAGCGGCGTAGAAAGTCTGTTTTTAAGAATTTAAAAGCCTGTAGCATTGTTACAACCTCAGTTGCTTTGAGAGGCGGGGGCTTCAAAATCTCAGAATTCCCCCATCGAGTTAAAAAGTCCCACCTGCCTTTAACGTTGAGAAGCACTGGCCTGAAGCCTCTGAGTTAAATACGAAGAGTTACTAGCCTTCCTCAAGTCTTCCTCAAGCAGCAGACACTGCCCAACAGAGACATCCACGTGCAGGAGAGGATTGAAAAATTCAAATCAAACTGGTAACTCACCCAGGCTTCGGTGGTAGCGTGGTGGGAGGCAACCCTGCAGGGTCGGTGCTGAGATGTTCAGTGTTTGGGCCTGGAGAGGGCGCGAGGGAGTCCCTGGGGGCCACATTCTGCCCATTTGAAGCAGCCTCCTTGGCCAATCTCACCTAAGAAAGATGGAGAGAGGGTGGGCGTGGCGTGAGAGAGAATAACAGAGTTGGAAGGGACCATGGAGATCTTCTAGTCTAACCCCGTTCAGGTAGATCCTATACCCGTGATGGCGATCTATGGCATGCATGCCAGCCCCTTAATCATCTTTATTACTGCACTCTTTTCTTTCTTTTTTTTTTTTGAAAAATATATATATATATTTTTAATATCTTAAACATAAAATACATCTTTTGAGAGCGAAAGTTTGGTCCGGTCATAAATAGGTACAATTGCTCACACTTCTTTAACAAACTCGATTCCAAATTTCATCCGTTTACATCTTTTAAAATAAAAGTCAAACCATTTATCACAAATTCTAACATCTTAATCTAAACATTTAGCATTCTATCGTATCACCATAAATCTTAATTTCCCAATGAAACGCAACTCCTTTTTCTACGCGATCTTTAGTTTCCAAATAAACAGAATTCTAATTTTTATGTCATTTTATAAATCAAAATTCCATATATATATATATATTCTGTAATCTCAGGACCCATTTCATCAAATCTCTATCTTAACCTCTATTAATTTACGTCCAATTTTCTTAGGCTTATCAGCAATTACAATCATCTTTATTACTCTCTTTTCTGCACTCTTTTAGAGGCAGAGATTACATGAGCCACAGCTGGCTCTGAAGCACCACTGAACAAAAACAGAATGACTTACCCTCTTGACTTCCACCTCAAAGGCCAGCGTGGAGTCCGGAGGAACACGATTCGCCACTCCCTGGGACCCATAAGCCAAGGCCGGAGGGACAACTAGGAAACGCTTGCTTCCTCTCTTCAAACCAAGCATCCCTTCTTCCCAGCCCTTTTTGAGGGACAAAACAGAAAGTCAGGCAATAAGAACATCTGAGATTTAACTCGCTCTCTTAAGGCTGAAAAAAAGAGCTTTAAATTATATGGAAGGGGTTAATTTCCAGGGTTGAAATCCAGCAGGTTCTGGCGAACCGGTAGCGGAAATTTTGAGCAGTTCGGAGAACCGGTAAATACCACCTCTGGCTGGCCCCAGAGTGGGGTGGGAATGGAGATTTTGCAATGTCCTTTCCCTAGGAGTGGGTAGGGAATGGGGATTTTTCAGGAGTAGGGAGGGAATGGGGATTTTGCAATATCCTTCTCACAGGAGTGGGAGTATGTGAAGAGGAGAACAATGTGTGGCCCTTGGTGCTCTCTGAGCTTGTTTCTTGCAGACCTTTTATTACCAAACTAGATAACATTATCAGTGCTAGCTGATTTAGCTAATACCTGCAAGCATACAGCTATTTTCCTGAGGATATTATCTCCCCTCTCCAGGGGTGAAATGCTCCCAATATGGAGAACCGGTAGCGATGGCAGTTTGAGGCTCTGCCCACTCGCCCGGATTGTCGTTACTTCCTGGTTTTAACCAGGAATTAACCTGTTTTTTACCCTCTGCGTATGCGCAGAAGGGTTTGCGTATACGCAGATGATCGGCGCGTGCACTTCCGAACCGGTAAGGAGGGGAAGGAGATTTCACCTTCCCCTTTCACAATTCGAGAGGACTCTCTCTCTCTCTCTGATTGCAAACACGAGGATCTGAGTTCAAGGTCTTCCCAACCTTTTGAGCAAAAGCTACTTAAGCAACCCAGCTGAGATGGAAAAGCCGAAGGTTTAAAAAAACCAAAAGCCCCTTCGGAGCAGGACTGCATCCCTCACACCTTGATGACTTTGCCAGAGCCCAGCTTCAGACGGAGGAGTTTCTCCTTGTTCACGTTGGAGTCGAACACCTGCAAGGAATAAAATGCAAAGGGGCTGTGGAAAAGGGGGGGGGATGGACAATGCAGCGCTTCGTCGCACGGAGGGAGGGCAATCCTGCGACACTGAACCCCTCCCCCCCAGGTCTTCAGGAGTTGAGAACATCCTTTCTTTTTTCTCCCGGGTTTTTTTTACCTGCCCCAGAGCAGAGTTCTGGAAGAGCCAGCCGGTGAAGGCAACTTCGAGCGCGTCGCCCATTTCCACAGCTGGGCCGTCTCCGAGGATGAGGTCCTGGCACGCCACCGAATCAGGGGAAGGGTTGCTGTTATACTTGGCGAGGCAGAGCTGTGAGCGAGAAGAAGACTCCAGCTCTGAGTCATGCCAGGCAACTGGCATTGGGCTTATGGGATTGTGGCATCCAGGGGTCACGTGATCGCCAGGAGGGAGGGAGAAAGGAAGGAAGGGAGGGAGGGAGAGGAGAGAGATAGTAGATGGGATGAGATGGGGAGGAAGGGAGGGAAGGGAGGGAAGGGAGGGAAGGGAGGGAGGAGAGAAGAGAAGAGAAGAGAAAGAAGAGAGAGAGAGAGAAGAGAAGAGAAGAAGAAGAGAGATAGTAGATGGGATGAGTTGGGGAGGGAGGGAAGGAAGGGAGGGAGGGAGGAGAGAGATAGTAGATGGGATGAGATGGGGAGGGAGGGAGGAAGGGAGGGGAGGGAGGAGAGAAGAGAAGAGAAGAGAAGAGAAGAGAAGAGAAGAGAAGAAGAGAGATAGTAGATGGGATGAGTTGGGGAGGGAGGGAAGGAAGGGAGAAGAGAGATAGATTGGATGAGATGAGATGGGGAGGGTGGGAAGGAAGGAGGGAAGGGATTAGAGAGATAGTAGATGCAATGAGGGAAGGAAGGAAGGAGGGAAGGGAGAGGAGAGAAGATAGATAGATTGGATTGAGGGAGGGAGGGAGAGAGAGAGAGAGAGAGTAGATGGATGAGACGAGATGGGGATGGAGGGAAGGAAGGAAGGAGGGAAGGGAGGGAGGAGATAAGAGAGATAGTAGATGGAATGAGGGAGGGAGGGAAGGAGGGAAGGGAGGGAGGAAGGAAGAGAGAGAGATAGTAGATGGGATGAGATGAGATGGGAGGGAGGGAAGGAGGGAAGGAAGTGAGGCAAGAAGAGAGATAGTAGATGGAATGAGGGAGGGAGGGAAGGAGAGAAGGGAGGGAGGGAGGAGAAAAGAGAGATAGTAGATGGAGTGAGGGAGGAAGGGGAGGGAAGGGAAGGAGGAAGGAGATAGATAGTAGATGGGAGATGGGGAGGGAGGCAAGGAAGGAAAGAAGGAAAGAAAGAGGGAGAGAGATGGGAATGAGAGAGAGGAAGGAAGGAAGGAAGGAAGGAAGGAAGGAAGGAAGGAAGGAAGGAAGGAAGGAAGACAAGGACAGATGAAGGAAGGACAGCGTGGCCACTCAAAACAGCCATTTCATTTTGCCCAAGAGTAGGACTAGCTTGGGCACAATGTGGGCACCTGCTTGCCGAACTCCACGGCTGCTTTCTCAGATTCAAACATGAGGGACCAGTTTTGCCTCTGATCATCATAAATGTTCCATAGTTGTTGGGTTGGATCTAGATAAACAATAAAAAAAGACAAGCATCAGTTCTGGATGGTAAATTCGATATCATTTCAATTAGTTAGGAAGTATGGCTGACGGCTTTTAAAAAGCAGACGGTTTGGAGAGTGTTAACAAAATCCCAGCCAGACATTTTAGAGAATAGAAAACTTCTAGTATGTGTGACAAACCTCTACAGATAGCACAGTTTTGTGAGGGGGGAAAAAATCACAGGGCATAAAAAAAATAATGCTAAGGAAAATGCTTACAAAATAAAAATGATGGCAACGTTGTGCAAAAAACCCAATAGTAGCAAATCCTGCTCCCAAATTTTCGTTAGCCTCTAAGGCTAAGTGAATAATATATTTTACTAGCTGGATGCCTGTGCTTCGCTACGAAACGATGTGCTCGGGCTTGATCAATTGACACTTGCAGCCTGAAACGTAATGTAGAATGTGTAACTCCATAGCATCAGAGTGCGTTAATACAATGCAACTGGCAGTTGGAACAGAGAGAGACAGGGAGTAGAATGTCCCAGCCTACAGCATCCATCGGTATTCATCTGGCTAGCATCCTGTCAGTGTGTGAGAGAGTTGAGGGATGTTTGGAAACTCAAACAGTATTTGCTGTGTGTGAACAAGAAGGAAGCTGGGCGTGGCTTAGCTCAACTGTTCTGTAGTAAAGCTGCTTGCTGCTGTGAAAGTGAAACTGAAAGTGAAACTCCTCCTCTGCTTGTGTTTTTGCATTTGGAACAGATTCCTTTTGAGGTGGGGAGGGGGAGTAGAATTCCTTAGGATCAGAGTGTGTTAATAATAATATAGGAAATACTAATGCTCTGATGGTCATTTCGAAAAATCCTTTCTAGTGAGCACCTAGAAGCCAAGAGGAACATAGGTGGCAAATTTCAAGTTTGTAGGCTTTACGGTTCTGGAGATTTTGTGATTAATGCGTGAATGGTTTTTGCTTTTATATATATATAGATAGATGTCCCGGAGATTGTGATGTCTGACTCATCTTTTATAGTTACACCTGGGACTTGTATTTTATGAATACAAGGGGGACCAGAATCTTTGCTGCTAATTAAATCAATTAATCTTTGCTGTTAATCAATCCAGGACTTCATGACACCTTTTCAGATCCATGTCAAAGTTTTCCCGACATTTAACCACCAAGGCTTACCGTGAATACGAAGCCTGGGTGTATTCTTGTGCTGGTGATCTGCTGCTGCTGGTTGATATAAAGCAGGATCCTGTACTGGATTCCATACGCCACAGGAAAAAAGGAAGGAGAGGAAAAAACAAGAGATGTTCAGAGACCCCCCCAGCAATTAAATTCACACGGAAAAGATCTTATTTAATTCAGGTTTAAAGTGTCCCGTAAAACCTATGACTTGAGTTGAAAACCTGGCTCTAGCTTATTGTCTGATATGAATCCGGCCAACTGTGACTGACTCAGTAAACCGGGATTAAGCCAGACGGCTTCGGTCAGTAGCTTCCACATGTAGCCGCAGCTTTCATGCGTAGCTGCAGGCATAAGTAAAATAAAAAGTCAAGATAGAAGTGCAATACCTGGAAAGGTAGAATTTGAATTGCCCAAGCAACGGTTCTCATCTTGAGTCTGATGATGAGCCATCAACTACAGTCAGGTTTCAATGGATTTAGAATTATGGTTCAACCAAAGGAGGGAGGGAGGAGATGGGAATGAGAGGGAGGAAGGGAGGGTGGGAAGAAGGAAGGAAGGAAGGAAGGAGGAGATGGGAATGAGAGGAAGGAATGAGCGGGGGAGGAGGGGGAGAGAGAGAAAGGAAGGAGGGAGGGAAGGAGGAAGGAAGGAAGGAAGAAGGAAGGAAGGAAATGGGAATGAGGGAGGGAGAGAGGGAGAGAGGAAGGAAGGAAGGAGATGGGAATGAGAGGAAGTAATGAGGAAGGGAGGGAAGGAGGGAGGGAGGAAGGAGGAAGAAAGAAGAAAGGAGATGGGAATGAGGGGAAGTAATGAGAGGGAGGGAGGGAAGAAGGAAGGAAGGAGAAAGAAAGAAGAAAGGAGATGGGAATGAGGGGAAGTAATGAGAGGGAGGAGGGAAGAAGGAAGGAAGGAGAAGGAAGAAAGGAAATGGGAATGAGGGAGGGAGGGAGGGAAGGAAGGAAGGAGAAGGAAGGAAGGAGATGGGAATGAAGGGAAGGATGAGAGAGAGGGAGGCGGGGGAGAGAGAAAGGAAGGAGGGAGGGAGGGAAGGAGGAAGGAAGGAAATGGGAATGAGGAAGGGAGGGAGAGAGGAAGGAGGAAAGTAGGGAGGGGAGGGAAGAAGGAAGGAGATGGGAATGAGAGGAAGTAATGAGGAAGGGAGGGAGGGAGGAGGAAGAAAGAAGAAAGAAGATGGGAATGAGAGGAAGGAATGAGGAGAGAGGGAGGTCGGGGGAGAGAGAAAGGAAGGAGGGAGGAAGGGAAGGAGGAAGGAAGAAGGAAGGAAATGGGAATGAGGGGAGGGAGGGGGAGGAAGGAAGGAGTAGCAGATGGGACGAAGATGGGGAGGATGCCAAACAGGATGCAAAGGGAAGCATGAATCCCACCTCTTACCTCCTGGGTGGTGTGGCATCCCACCACAGCTGCTCCGTATTTGCCTTGTTTCACGTAGGTCCCGTTTGTGCTGGAATTCCAATTGTAAAAAGGGGGTGCAGAGAAGAGCAACGAAGATGATTAGAGGGCTGGAGGCTAAATGGTGAATAGATGAACCCTTGAAGGTATGTCTAGTCTACCGAAGAGAAGGATTGCCCTCTTCCCTCTCCAAAAACGCACCCCCCCTTAAGGGCAAATATTCCTTACAAGTGGGGAGTAAATACGGGAAATACGGTACTTACAACCGATAGGCGTGAACGGCCGTGGCTACGAAGACGGAGGGTGCTCCCGCAGGCGGAGGAGGCTTCTGCGTTGGGGGCCCCGCACCTGAAGCAGAACACCAGGAAAGAACTTGGGCATACATGTTACGGAGAGGTGCAAGTCGAAACATCTGGAAAACCAAGCTCTGACGACGGAGTAAGGAAGACTCCGTCTTGCTTAGCGTCTGAAACGTTGGCCTCCGTTGTGGCCGTAAGTCAGTCGAGGGTTACCTCTATTCGACAGAGGGACCCCCACATTCATTGATTTAAGGGGGGGGTCATGATCAGTGGTGAAATGTAAAATTTGTTACTACCGGTTCTGTGGGCGTGGCTTGGTGGTGGGAGGGTTAATGTGACTAGGTGGGCGTGGCCAACTTTTTATTTATTTATTTATTTTTAAAAGCATTTTTTCTACAACCTCTTTGGCAGAAAACAATGCTTTTAAAAACCTCTGATGATCAGGCAACTCAGCTGGGATCGTCAGAGGCTTTTAAAAAACATTTTTTCTATAACCTCTTCGGCCGAAGGGGCTGTAGAAAAAATGCTTTTAAAAGCCTCTGACGATCCCAGCTGAGCCGCCTTTTTTTTTTTTTACTTTTAAAAGCATTGTTTCTACAACCTCTTCGGCAGAAAAAAAATGCTTTTAAAAGCCTCTGACGATCAGGCAACTCAGCTGGGATCGTCAGAGGCTTTTAAAAACATTTTTTCTATATCCTCTTCGCCGAAGGGCTGTAGAAAAAATGCTTTTAAAAGCCTCTGACGATCCAGCTGAGCCGCCTTTTTTTTTTTACATTTAAAAGCATTTTTTCTACAACCTCTTCGGCAGAAAAAAATGCTTTTAAAAGCCTCTGACGATCAGGCAACTCAGCTGGGATCGTCAGAGGCTTTAAAAAACATTTTTTTATAACCTCTTCGCCAAAGAGGTTGTAGAAAAAATGCTTTTAAAACCGTCTGACAATCCCAGCTGAGCCGCCTTTTGTTTTTTTACTTTTAAAAGCATTTTTTCGGCAAAGAGGTTGTAGAAAAAATGCTTTTAAAAATAGTTTAAAAAAGCTCGTGGGCTCAGCTGGGCATGGGAGGGTGTCAGGGATTTTTGCTACGGTTCTCCGAACCACCCGCCGCCATCGTTACGGATCGGGCGATCCGGTCCGAACCGGGAGCATTTCATCCCTGGTCACGGTCCCACAAAGTTCAAGGACCCCTTCACCAGCCGAGCATTTTCAGACCTTTTATCCCAGCCGGATCCATCGGGGGGCGCCATTTCATTCCCCGCTGGAAAAAGCTCTATGTGATTTCTACTTACGCATTCTGGATTTTGGCCAACCATTACCTACCTGCGGCCGGTAGATTTTTCTTGGGCTGTTTTAGGTGCTGTATACTGGAAAAATTCGTTCCCAGTACCAGAGGTCGCCTGGTCCATGCCGAAGAGAGAGGCCAGCCTGGCCCTGCAGAAAGAAGGGGGGGGAGGAGGAAATGCCCAGTTAATAAAGAGAAATAAAGATGAGAACTGATTTAGAATAATATTTATAGTAGCTTGAGATTGAAATAAAAGGTCCTTGTGCTCTCTGAAACCTGGATGTTTTCTGGCAATGATGCCACCTAATTTGGGTCATGAAACGCCTGCCAGAAAACAACCAAACTCCAAGCTACTGTATATAAACAGGGAGCAAGTCACACTCCGTAACACTGATGATGTTACCTAGTTGGGTCATGAAACGTTTGCAAGGAAACAACCAAGCTCAGAGAGCACCGAGGACCTCTCAAAGATGCGAACGCCGATAACGAAATTTGTTTCAGGGCAAATATAAAGTGATTGTATTATATGTTGTAGGGGGCGCGGTGGCTCAGCGGCTAAGACGCTGGGCTTGTCGATCGAAACGTCGGCAGTTCGGCGGTTCGAATCCCTGGTGCCGCGCAACGGGGTGAGCTCCCGTGACTTGTCCCAGCTTCTGGCCAACCTAGCATTTCGAAAGCACGTAAAAAAAAATGCAAGTAGAAAAATAGGGCACCATCTTGGTGGGAAGGTAAGAGCGTTCCGTGCGCCTTTAGCGTTGAGTCATGCAGGCCACATGACCACGGAGAACGTCTTTGGACAGCGCTGGCTCTTCGGCTTTGAAACGGAGATGCCCCCTAGAGTCAGGAACGATTAGCTCCACTTACAACCTGCATGTAATGGTACATGCAACGTGGAAACTCTGATTTGCACCGAACCAATGTTTTTAAAGGCTAGGAGTTTAGAAAAAAAAAACCACAAGATAGCTGTGACCAGCCATAACCCCTAAGCCAACCAGGCACTGCCCAAATTAAATAGGCAAATTTGCAAAATCGTTTACCCCTTGCTTTGACCACGCCCACTGGGAAACTGAAGCAAAACAATGAGGACCGGCGCCATAACTGAGTCACTTTATGCCAAAGCATGAAAAGAATTCCGCTCTGCCTTGAAATCCTGCCCTGTTTATATCCGTATTCTTCAGAGCTAGAAACTTGTGTAGTAAAATCAATCACAAAAGCACGAGAATTTGATCAGCGCTCAATCCAATTGCCAAGCCCCAAAATATTCAGTTCTGGGGTTAAACAGGCTCCCCTAAATATTCCGGGATGGAAGCGCAATTTTAACAACCTTCACACCAAAACGTAGCACCCCCCCGCACCCCGAAAACCGAGGCAAACCCACCGACCCGTGGGCAGCTTGCCAAAAATACTCGGTCCGCCATGAGTCTGCCATTGCCACCTTCAGCTCCGCCTGGTTGTGCGTCTCTCTCGGACAACCTCGGTCTACTCACGACCTTCATGACGGTTTTACTGAAAGATAATCCCATTTTCCCTCCCCTCCTTCTTCGCCCATCTTGAAGCATCAGCAGGCCAAGGAGGGGGTTGGAAAGATAACAATGCAAGCTCGGGTTTGCAAAAAAAAAAAAAAAATTCCTGAATTTGCACAAGATCAGGTCTCTGGAATTGCGGAGCGACCTTGGAAAGGTAGAGGCTCCTACCTAACTTAAAGAAGCCGGTAAGTAGAATGGAATGGAATGGAATGGAATGGAATGGAATGGAATAGAATAGAATAGAATAGAATAGAATAGAATAGAATAGAATAGAATAGAATAGAATAGAATAGAATAGAATAGAATAGAATAGAATAGACTGGGATGGGATGGGATGGAATGGGATGGGATAGAATAGAATAGAATAAGGGGAGGGGAGGGAGTAGAGTAGAGTAGAAGAGAAAGAAGAAAATAGAAATAGAAAATAGAAAATAGAAAATAGAAAATAGAATAGAATACAATAGAATAGAATAGAATAGAATAGAATAGAATAGAATAGAATAGAATAAGGGTAGGGTAGGGTAGGGTAGGGTAGGGTAGAGTAGAGTAGAGTAGAGTAGAGTAGAGTAGAGTAGAGTAGAGTAGAGTAGAGTAGAATAGAATAGATAGAATAGAATAGAATAGAATAGAATAGAATGTAGAGTGGAGTAGAGTAGAGTAGAGTAGAGTAGAGTAGAGTAGAATAGAATAGAATAGAATAGAATAGAATAGAATAGAATAGAATAGAATAGAGAATGTAGAGTGGAGTGGAGTAGAGTGGAGTGGAGTGGAGTGGAGTGGAGTAGAGTAGAGTAGAGTAGAGTAGAGTAGAGTAGAGTAGAGTAGAGTAGAGTAGAGTAGAGTAGAGTAGGTAGAATAGAATAGAATAGAATAGAATAGAATAGAATAGAATAGAATAGAATAGAATGTAGAGTGGAGTGGAGTGGAGTGGAGTGGAGTGGAGTGGAGTAGAGAGTAGAAGTAGAGTAGAGTAGAGTAGAGTAGAGTAGAGTAGAGTAGAGTAGAGTAGAGTAGAGTAGAGTAGAGTAGAATAGAATAGAATAGAATAGAATAGAATAGAATAGAATAGAATGTAGAGTGGAGTAGAGTAGAGTAGAGTAGAGTAGAGTAGAATAGAATAGAATACAATAGAATAGAATAGAATAGAATAGAATAGAATAGAATAGAATGTAGAGTAGAGTAGAGTAGAGTAGAGTAGAGTAGAGTAGAATAGAATAGAATAGAATAGAATAGAATAGAATAGAATAGAATAGAATAAGGGTAGGGTAGGGTAGGATAGGGTAGGGAAGTAGGGTAGGTAGGGTAGAGTAGGGTAGGGTAGAGTAGGGTAGGTAGAGTAGAGTGAGTAGAAAGTAGAGTAGAGTAGAGTTAGAATAGAATAGAATAGAATTAGAATAGAATAGAACAGAACAGAACAGAACAGAACAGAACAGAACAGAACAGAACAGAATAGAAGAGGAAGAGAAGGCCATTTTCCGGGCCATTTCTGGGCCCGTTTTCCGGCTGTTTTCAGGGCCATTTTCACACCATTTTGGGGCGATTTTCAGGCTGTTTTCGGGCCAAAAACAGCCAGAAAAATGCCCCCCAAAACAGCCTGAAAACGGCCCGAAAAATGGCTTGAAAACAGCCCCAACTTTAGGTCTGCATGCACAGGCCAGCTGGTTTTCAGGTTTCCGGTGCTCCAGCGTACACACATGCACACGCATGCACACGCATTCCGGTTTGGGCCATCATTGGCATAGATTAACTCCAAGATTAACATCAGACCAACAGTCAAATAAACAATACCCCAATCAAGAAACCGCCAAAGAGTCATCAGTAAACAGGCCGCCCGAAGAATCTCTTACAGCGCCGCCAGCCACCCAGACAGGGAAAGACACTAGAATATAAACTGAGAACAACACTTACTAACCACTGATGACGTTACCTAGTTGGGTCACGAAATGTCTGCAAGAAAACCAATATTCTCCTTTTATTGGTCAGTACACCAACGCTTGCAAGATCTGCTCTGGTCACACCCCCTTTTTTAAGTCCCCGAGACCAATTCTGGGCACCCCACTTTAAGACGAGTTCAAATTTGGGGGAACCGATTCAGAAAGTCCACAGACGAACGGACTTTCTGCCTGACTAGGTGGCTCCAGCGGCTAAGACGCTGAGCCTGTCAATCAGAAAGGTCAGCAGTTTGGCGGTTCGAATCCCCAATTTTGGTCTCCTGCGTGAGCAGGGGGTTGGACTAAATGACCTCCAAGGTCCCTTCCAACTCTGTTACGGTTACTGATTACTGACTTTAATGAAACGAGGCTGGAGGAAGAGGGTGCCTATAGCCAGATGGATAATAATAATAATAAAAAAAAGACTGCCTTATGGTTACTTAAATTTGCACTGCCTGCTAATAAACATTTTAAACAATAATATAAAAATAAGCATTTTGTTCATCCACACGAAGTTTATTCGTGTTTATTCACGAAGATAAAGAGACAGCCCAGAACAGGACAGTCATTTCCAATTAAAGTTTAAGCCTTCATGGGTTTTTTTTCCCCAACTCAAGAAAACACCATCTATTTATCTCCTTCCCCTTCTTGGAACATGAAATTAAGGGAAATGAGACAGTGTCCCATGACATGGGCTGGCTTGGATTGCAGCCCCTGGAAAGCTGGTCCATCACATGGTCCTCATTTGCTGAGCTAGCTCTGGGTGGAAGGAAAGGGGGAAGAGAGAAAAAGGAAGTAAAGCTGAACCGAAAGGAACAGGATCCTTGACACCCTATTCAAGTATTTCTTGCATTCTTGAAATCTGCAGACTTTTTTTCTGGGCTACGATCCGCAGAATCCCGGGGCGGCCAAATCTACCAATACATCAGCTGAAAGAGAGATATTCTAATCTAGACCCCCCTTCTCCCCTGTCAGCCTCATTCCGCCTCACCTAAAAGGATATTTTATATAAATTTTATATACTGTATGACTAAAGGGTATTTAACACCAATGTTGAAGAGAGGGAGAGAGAAGGGGGAGACGGAGGAAGGAAGAGAGAGAGAGGGGGGGGAGAGAGAGGGAGAAAGGGAAAGAGGGGGAGAGAAAACGAGGGAGGGAGAGAAAGAGAGAGAGAGGGAAGGAAGAAGGGAGAGAGAGAGAAGGGAAGAGAAAGAGAGAGAGAGGGAGAGAGAGATGGGAAGAGAAAGAGAGGGAGGGAGCGAAAAAGAGGGAAAGAGATGGGAAGGGAGAGAGAGGGAGAGGAAGAGAGAGAGATGGGGAGAGAAACAGAGAGGGAGAGAAAGATGGGGAGAGAAAGAGAGGAAGGGAGAGATGGGGAGAGAAAGAGGGAGGGAGAGAAAGATGGGGAGAGAAAGAGAGGAAGAGAGATGGGGAAAGAAACAGAGAGGGAGAGAAAGATGGGGAGAGAAAGAGAGAGGGAGAGAGAGAGATGGGAAGAGAGAGAGGGAGAGAGAGAGAGAGATGAGAAAAAAAGAGGGAAAGAGAGAGGGAGAGAAAGAGGGAGAGAAAGAGAGAGGGAGAGAGAGATGGGGAGAGGAAGAGAGGGAGGGAGAGAGATGGGGAGAGAAAGAGAGGGAGGGAGAGAAAGAGAGGGAGGGAGAGAAGGAGAGAGAGAGAGAGAGAAAAAGTTGGCAAACATCAATCCCCAAATTGAAAAGTGCAAGAAGTCCACCCAACAAAGGCCAAAGGAATTGTGGGCCTTGTAGTCCCAGTTTATCTCAAAAAAGCGAGGCTGCGGAAGGCCGCTTCTCAACTACCTTCCCTGTCTGGTCTATCTCTGCATCTCAAGGGTTTGAAAGGCATGGTTGGAAACCGCCCAATGGGTTGCAAAATCCTCCTCTCTTTTTGCAAATCCAAGCTCTGCTGATCACGAGAATGCAACTGTGGAGTTTCCCTATTATGACATTTCCTCCTGACCTTCCCATCTTGGATTTTTTTTTATTTCCCTTCCCTCCCGAGAGTCTTTTCCATACAAAACTATTGGCAACGGTAGAGATAGGGAGCTTTCTATTTTCTATTATTTTCTATTTTCTACTCTACTCTACTCTACTCTACTCTACTCTACTCTACTCTACTCTACTCTACTCTACCCTACCCTACCCTACCCTTATTCTATTCTATTCTATTCTATTCTATTCTATTCTATTCTATTCTATTCTATTCTATTCTATTCTATTCTATTCTATTCTGTATGCAAACCACGATCCCGAAACGAGAGTCTACCTTGCAAGCCAACACACTGTTCCCCACAACCAATTTGGGATGGAAAGCACGGAATGATGGTCAGACGTGCCGCGAAGGATGGTTTGCGTAGCTTAAATTTTAATTCTTTCTCCGACGCCTTTCATTTCTTGGGCGTCATATTTTTATTCTTTTTTCTTCTGTGCTTCTGCATGCTGCTTTAACCTGGAATAATGTAGGTAAATATGACAGGCAGGAATATCTCCCCCCCAATTCCTCTCGTATTTCCAAAGCCAGCGGAGTCACGCAACCACTAATCTAATCAACACGAGCTTCTTCCCTTTGCCCCGACCGATCTCTTTTATTGCACCATCTCGCAAGCTGGCTTGCTTAACTAAGCACATTCTTGCGACATTCAGAGACAAGATAGCCTCTTTAGTGCTAACTAAAGACCACACAACTACCAAGAAGGATCCCAACTCAGGGTGGATAAAAATCAATGATTTTTTAAAAAAATAAAAATAAAAAAAATCAGATTTTTTTGATTTAAATCGGATTTTGTTGATTTTTATCGAATTTATTTTATTAAAAAAATTTTGGGGTAAAAATCTATCGTAAGATAGATTTCTATTTAAAATACATAAATAATTTAGTTTATTCAGCATGAAATGGAGCTTAGTTAGGTAGCATGAGGCTGTATATTCTGCAACACTGGGACGATCGGTGAGTCAACAGTGGGTCAAAGGAGTAGCAGAGATGACAGTTGCTCTTTAAAAATTACGATTTAAATCGAGTTGATTTAAATCGAGCCTTTTTACTAGTGATTTAAATCATGATTTAAATTGTGATTTAAATCAACTCGATTTAAATCAAATCCACCCTGATCCCTCTGACACTATTATATGCCTGTTTATGTCATTAATTTGGGAAATAGGTTGGTCATTCATGATGCAGGAAAGAAATATGTCCTCTTACGAAAATGGTACAAATTGACACAAGAAAACAGAAACTACCATTAAGCTTCATTTAACCAGTAACTGCCTCTATTTTTGAAACAAGAACCTAGGATTCAATGTTTATTAAAGCAGATCTCGCCAACCCGGCGTCCTCCAGATGTCAAGAATACAACTGTGAGGCCTCGGACAACACATTAAATTAGGCTGTGCAGGGCTGTGGTTTACTGAGTTACAAATTCACAAACCACGCCAAGCCATGATCTATAATTTTACCAGCCTTAATGTTGGTTAAAGTATGCGACTGAGTAATTTGTCAGGTTGCGGCGTAATGCAGTGTGTGTGTGAACTCCCCGTCTGAGAATCCTTGCTGATTATTTTAGATATTCAATTTATGTGCCGCCCATCTCACTCCGAAAAGCGGGTGGCTTCGAAATGCTTGTAGTTATCATACTAACAAACGCAGAAAGCAGCGGGGTCACAAGTCATAAAGAGAAGCCCTTGTTGGCAAGTCTAATTCAGTTTCTCCCATGGAAACAAAATCTGTATGCCTACCCCCCCTCCCCAACCCTCTTCTACGGTGACAATAACCCTGCAAGGTAGGGTAACTTGAGAGAGAACATAGGGAGATGGGTGGTTAAGAAATGATAGATAGATAGATAGAGATAGGGATAGAGACAGGTAGATATATGATAGAGATAGATAGATAGATAGATAGATAGATAGATAGATAGATAGATTTGATAGATACAGATAGATAGATACAGAAGATAGAGATAGATAGAACAGATAAATATAGATAGATATAGAGACAGATAGATATATGATATAGATTAGATAGATATAGATATAGATAGCTACAGATAGATAGATAGATAGATAGATAGATAGATATAGATAGATAGAACAGATAGATGATAGATAGATAGATAGGTATAAATAGAAACAGATAGATATACAATATAGATTAGATAGATATAGAGATGATAGATATAGAGAGATATATGATATAGATTAGATAGAGATAGAGATAGCTACATATAGATAGGTATAGATAGAGACAGATAGACATGATATAGATTAGACAGAGATAGATAGATACAGATAGAGATAGATAGATAGATAGATAGATAGATAGATAGATAGATAGGTATAGATAGAGACAGATAGATATACAATAGAGATAGATAGATAGATAGATAGATAGATAGATAGATAGATAGATAGAATAGAGACAGATAGATATACAATAGAGATAGATAGATAGATAGATAGATAGATAGATAGATAGATAGATAGATAGATAGATAGGTATAGATAGAGACAGATAGATATACAATAGAGATAGATAGATAGATAGATAGATAGATAGATAGATAGATAGATAGATAGATAGGTATAGATAGAGACAGATAGATATACAATAGAGATAGATAGATAGATAGATAGATAGATAGATAGATAGATAGATAGATAGATAGGTATAGATAGAGACAGATAGATATACAATAGAGATAGATAGATAGATAGATAGATAGATAGATAGATAGATAGATAGGTATAGATAGAGACAGATAGATATACAATAGAGATAGATAGATAGATAGATAGATAGATAGATAGATAGATAGATAGATAGATAGGTATAGATAGAGACAGATAGATATACAATAGAAGATAGATAGATAGATAGATAGATAGATAGATAGATAGATAGATAGATACAAAAATAAATGTCTCTGTTCACATCACACTCTTAGCCCGATTACTGAGTCTGCTCAATACAAGCTAATCAAACAGGCTGGGTCCTCACAACACGCCAAGCCACAAACACAAACCAGGGTTAATACAAACCATGCCAACCACGTGACACAAACAAGGTTAGTCTGCCCTAGATAAATATACGGGGAGAACGCAGCTTCTGTGTTACTAATGAGTCCCTTAGGAATAGGGCGGTATATTAATTAATTAATTAATTAATTAATTAATTAATTAATTAAATAAATAAATAAATAATGGAAGATTATAGTTTTTCACTCAAATGGCCCTGTTTCTCTTGCTGGAATGCATAGAATGAATGAAAAGAAGTTTAAATGCCCTCTGCACATGCTCAGAGGCACTCTCTGGGCTCAGAAACCCAGCTGACTTTAGACCCCCCACCCAGAAATTCAAATGCCCTCTGCACATGCTCAGAGGCACTCACTTAAAATAACAGATATATATTTTAGCCCCAAGAGGGGTGCTCCAAGTTGCCCCCCCCCAAGTTTGACAAGCGAACGGAAGTAGCTAGTTCCTCTTCCGGTCCCGCCCCCAACCAACCCCCCCCCCCCCCCCCCTCGCTCTCACCCCCCCATCGGAGACACGAAGTCGGCATTCCCCACCTCGGCGCCCCCGAACATTTTTTTTTTTGCCGGTCCGCCTCGCCCGGCTGCTTCCGTGCTTGGCGGCAGTGTCGTAAAAGCGCCCTGTGGGCGAAGTCCGGCCCACTCCAGGAAGCGGCTCCGGGGGCACGTGACCCAACTACGGCACCCGGGGAGGCCCAAAATTCTCCCCTCCCCGCAACGCGCCGCACGTTCCTGCTCTTTCAAAGAGCGAAACCAGGCTGGCCACAAAAAAGAGGGCGGAGCCGGCGGCGAAAAAAAAAAAAGAGGAGGGAGCGGCTCTAAGCCAATCGGAACGCTCGTCCGGGCAAGGTGACGCGGCCTCCGGCCAATCCGCGCGCGGAGGGGGCGGGTCCGGCTGAAGAAGGGGAGACACGTCTGAAGGGAGGTCAAAGCAGAGACGGCGGAGCAGGCGGCCGGTCAGTGAGTGAGTGAGTGCCCCCCCCCCCAGCTTTGGTTTTTTTCCGCAGGCGGGGGGGGGGGGGGGAGCAAGGAAAGAAGCGCCCCAAAAACCCCCCCCCCCCCCCCCCCACCTTTAAATAATAAAATTTGGAAACCCCCCCCCCCCGGACTACAAAACCCATGACTCCCCGCGCCTCTGGAAAGTATGGGCTTTGTAGTCCCCCCCTCCCTCCCTGTGGAATGGAACCCCCCCACCCCACCCCCCCGACAGAACAGCATGGGAAGCTGCGCCCCCGCAGCTTTTTTTAAAAGATTATTTTATTTTATATAATATTATTTATGTCTTTATTTTTATGCATTTATTGTATTTATTTATTTTATCTATCTACCTTTATCTCTCTATCAATCATCTCTCTCTCCCTTTTCTATATTTATCAATCTATCTTCTCTTTCTATCTATCTTCTCTTTCTCGCTATCTATCTATCTTTATCTCTCTATCAATCGTCTCTCTTCTATATCTCTCTTCTCTTTCTATCTATCTATCTATCTTCTCTCTTCTATATCTCTATCTTCTCTTTCTATCAATCCTCTCTCTCTCTCTTCTATATCTCTATCAATCTATCTTCTCTTTCTATCTATCTTTTTCTCACTATATCTTTATCTCTCTATCAGTCATCTCTTCTATATCTATCTATCTTCTCTTTCTATCTATCTATCTTCTCTCTCTACCTTTATCTATCAATCATCTCTCTTCTATATCTCTATCTTCTCTTTCTATCTATCTTCTCTCTCTATCAATCCTCTCTCTCTCTTCTATATCTCTATCAATCTATCTTCTCTTTCTATCTATCTCTATTTTCTCTCTCTCTCTCTACCTTTATCTCTATCAATCATCTCTCTCGCTCTTCTATATCTCTATATCTACTATCTATCTTCTCTTTCTCACTATCTATTTATCTTTATCTCTCAATCATCTCTCTCTCTTCTATATTCTATATCTATCTTCTCTTTCTCACTATCTATCTTTATCTCTCTATCAATCATCTCTCTTCTATATCTATCTATCTATCTTCTCTCTCTCTTCTATCTTTCTCCATCTATCTATCTATCTATCTATCTATCTATCTATCTATCTATCTCTTCTCTCTCTCTCACTCTCTATCTACCTTCCCTTTCTCTCTATCTTCTCTCTCTCTCTCTCTATCTTTTCTCTCTTTCCCTCTCTCTCTATCTATCTCTCTTATCTATTTATGGAGTCTTTGCCAGTGCCTGTCCTGGCTGGGGATGATGGGAGTGGAAGTCCAAAGCATCTGGAGGAAAGAGTGTTGAGGGGAGGGAAGAGTGGGAGAGAAAACAAAAGTGGGGGGGGGGGAACAGAGGAGGGGAAAGAAGTAGCCATTGAGGATCAATCTGTGCTCCAGTGCTGGAATCCACCCACTCACCCATGCTTTCATCTTGTGCAATATGCCCGCAAACCCCAATTGGATGGGTGGGTGGATTCGAACCCTGGATCCATCCCTAATCTCTGTGGGAACACAGCCTGATCGGGGTGTGTGCTGAGTTCATTCCTCGTGCCAAACCCAGGTGCAAGCTTTGCGCCAGCCCAGCGCAGCAACGTAGCTCAATTGGATTTTATTCCCTTTATTTATAAAATGTATAGGCTTCCCCATCTTTACCCTCCAGGTGTATTTAATCAGCTCCATTAATCGGAAAAAAATTGCAATTGTAAGCAGCCCAGAGTCATGGGAGGAAATAGGCGGCTGTAGAACAAATATTGAAAACGATCGAATAAATAAGTAAACGGGGATGGAGATGGCAAAAGAGGATCCAGGCTGAGAAGGAAGGCATTGAAGGAGAAAACTCGCCCTGAATGGCATCCTCCAGACTCAACGCCTTAACAGCCCTCTGCGGAAATTCTGCTGTACAGCTTGACAAAAGAGATTTGTGTGGTGGTGTGTTAAAAACCAGGGATGCACACAAAGGATTCAGAAGTAGTGTTGGTTGTTCTTATTACGGTGCAGTCTTTGCTGCTCTTTAAGCTTGGCTGTTTTCTTTGCGGACCTTTCATTACCCAGCTAGGTAACATTATCAGTGCTAGAAGGGAGTGGGGTTTGTGGAGTGAAGGAGAAGGGGAGGAGAGGAAGAGGTGGAGAGAGATGACAGTGGGGTCCTTGGTGCTCTCTGACCTTGGCTGTTTTCTTGCAGACCTTTCATTACCCAGCTAGGTAACATTATCAGTGCTAGAAGGGAGTGGGGTTTACGGAGAGGAGGAGGTAGAGGACTTGGTGCTCTCTGAGCTTGTTGCTTTCTTGCAGAACTAGGTAACGTTATCAGCGCTAGAAGAGAATGGGGTTTGCTCCCTGTTTATATGCAACATAATGTACAATATAATGTGTAATATATAACTTGGCTCTTCTAGGGCCAAAAGAGAAAACGATCAAAGGGGAGAAATTGAAAGGAAATTGAAAGAAGCACAAATTGGAGGAGGGGGCTTTCAGGGGTGTGGGTAACCAAGACAGCTTGAGGGAAGAGGGTGTAGATGGAGAACAGCAGGACGGGAAAATAAAAGAGATGTATATTGGAGACCCTGTTGAAAAAGAAAAGCAAGGAAACCAGGAAGATTTCAAGAGATGGGTAGGTAGGTAGGTAGGTAGGTAGGTAGGTAGGTAGGTAGGTAGATAGATAGATAGGATAAAGAAGAAAGAAAGAAAGGAAGGATAAAGAAGAAAGAAAGAAAGATAGACAGGATAAAGAAGAGAGAAAGAAAGAAAGAAAGAAAGATAGATAGATAGGATAAAGAAGAAAGAGAAAGAAAGAAAGAGAAAGAAAGATCGATCGATCAATCGATAGATTAGATAGATACCATAGATACCAGGAAGATTTCAAGAGATGGGTGGGTAGGTAGGTAGGTAGGTAGGTAGGTAGGTAGATAGATAGATAGATAGATAGATAGATAGATAGATAGATAGATAGATAGGATAAAGAAGAAAGAAAGGAAGGATAAAGAAGAAAGAAAGAAAGATAGACAGGATAAAGAAGAGAGAAAGAAAAAGAAAGAAAGAAAGATAGATAGATAGGATAAAGAAGAAAGAGAAAGAAAGAAAGAGAAAGAAAGATCGATCGATCAATCGATAGATAGATAGATACCATAGATACCAGGAAGATTTCAAGAGATGGGTGGGTGGGTAGGTAGGTAGGTAGGTAGGTAGGTAGATAGATAGATAGATAGATAGATAGAAAGATAGATAGGATAAAGAAGAAAGAGAAAGAAAGAAAGAAAAAGAAAGAAAGATTGATCGATCGATCGATCAATCGATAGATAGATACCATAGATACCAGGTAGATTTTAATGCCCAGAGTCAAATTGCCAACCTCCTGAAATTGGGTTGATTCCCTTTTTGCCCACCTTCCTGGCTTAGAGGTTTCAAGAACTTCCCAATCTCCAGAAATCAATCCACGTATATATTGGCACTGGGAAATGTATGTTTCCGGGAGTGGGGGGGGGGGCCCCCCCCCCTTAAGGGGGGGGGGCGGAATGGTTTTTTCCCCCCCCCCCCTTCCTTCTCAGCCTTGAGGACTGCTGGAGGTTTTTCTAGAGAGGATGCCAAGCAAAGTTAAAGAAACATTCCACGCGTCTCTTTCTCTCCCTCCCTCCCTCCCTCTCTCTCTTTCTCTCTCTCTGTGCAAAGATTCTTTTCTGGGATGGTTGTGTGAAAATGTCCGGCTGGCTGGCTGGCTGGCTGCTGAGTTTTAAGCCTTTGTGGTTTTTGTAGGCTTCGGCTGCAGTTTGTGAAATCGGGCTGTAGCTGGAGACTCACACCTCTTCTGTGTATGTGTGTGTGTGTGTGTGTGTCTTTTTTCCAGGCATGTAGCCAGCTTCTTGACTAGCTTACGAGGCCTTTGGGCACAAAACTGGCTTGGCAGTTCTCTTGGCATTGAGCAGTGATTCATTTTTTCTTTCTCTCTTTCTTTCTTTCTTTCTTTCTTTCTTTCTTTCTTTCTTTCTTTCTTTCTTTCTTTCTTTCTTTCTTTCTTTCTTTCTCTCTGATAACGTCTCTAGGAACTCAACCTTCACTAAAGATCCTTTTAAAACAGGTTTAGGAAGAGCCTTAAGAATGACCTGATCTTTATTATCTGGCACAATTTTATTCTTTCTTTCTTTCTTTCTTTCTTTCTTTCTTTCTTTCTTTCTTTCTTCCTTCCTTCCTTCCTTCCTTCCTTCCTTCCTTCCTTCCTTCCTTCCTTCTCTTTATTTCTTTCTTTCCTTCCTTCCTTCCTTCTCTTTATTTCTTTCCTTCCTTCCTTCTTTCCTTCCTTCCTTGATTTCACACGATATCTTCATAGTAAGACATGAAACTTTAGGAGAGGAGAAAAGCATCTCTCCACTGGTGGATGTAATCCCTTATTTCCTCCAGTCCCCCCACCTTCCATGAATATTCTGCCCCTCCCCTCATTTTGTAGCCGCTACCTGAGAAGCAGAAATTTGCTCTGGTTCTCTGTCTTACCTGTAGCAGGTACTGAGCTAAACCTCGTTGCAGGATACCTGTCTATTCTCAGGATGCCAGAAGGGCGTAACTGATTCTTCTCAGAGCCGCACCTGTACAGGTTAAGTCCTCGACTTAACGACCACAATTGAGCCCCAAATTTCTGTTTGTTAAGTGAGCTTTGCCCCATTTGGGGCAGCCAGATTCACTTCGCGCCCATCATTGCTAAATTTAACAACGGCAACGATTCACTGAACAAGAAAAGGTCGTAAAACGGGGCGAAGCTCACTTTAAAAAAAACTTGTCTCGTTTCGCCGTGGAAAATCTCGGGCTCCATTGTGGTCGTAGGTTGGCCTGCTGCTTTAGCTGTTGCGTCAAAACACCTGGCAGCGAGATTGTTCTGTTGTTCTTTTTCGCGTTCTTAGGTGACTGACCCACCCAGATCTATCTGATCTTAGGTTGCGTGTTTACCAAAACCGAAATCCGCAAAGCGCCCTCCCTCCTTTTCCATTGCAGCCCTCTCTTGTTTCAAGAGCTTTCGGAGTGGCGTTTCTGCTGAGTAAATAATCCGTGTGTGTGCATTTTTTTTTTCTCTCTCTCCCCCTTCCTTTGCAGTGAGCAAACACCAATATTTTGTGTCGAGGAGTTGGAAAAAACGCTGAGTGGGTGTTACTGGAATTGCCCCGAGCAGGAACCAGGAAGAAAGTTTTATCTATTATCTATTTACGACTGATCCGCCGTGTTGCTGGAAGCGCCGTCTTTGCCTTCCTTCATCTAAAAGGTAAATGTAAAAGGTACCAGTACTTTGTGCTGTCAGGTTCCTGAAAAAAATACCTTTCTGCTCAACGTTAGTAGAACTCTGTGGACTTCAACTCCTAGAATTCTTCCTGTTGGCTGGGGAATTCTGGGAGTTGACGTTCGCACCTCTTAAGAAGGTCAAGGTTGAGAGACCCTGGATTAACGGGTCTCTAGGATAAAAAGGGACATGGTGGCTCAGTGGCTAAGACGCTGAGCTTGTCGATCGGAAGGTCGGCAGTTCAGCGGTTCGAATCCCTACTGCCGCGTAACAGGGTGAGCTCCCGTGACTTGTCTCAGCTTCTGCCAACCTAGTAGTTCAAAAGCACGTAAAAAATGCAAGTAGAAAAATAGGGACCACCTTTAGTGGGAAGGGAACAGCGTTCCGTGTGCCTTTGGCGTTGAGTCATGCCGGCCACATGACCACGGAGACGTCTTCGGACAGCGCTGGCTCTTCGGCTTTGAAACGAAGATGAGCACCGCCCCCTAGAGTTGGGAACGACCAACACATATGTGCAAGGGGAACCTTTACCTTTAGGATAAACGGGAACAAGGTTATATAGCAAAAAAAAAAGAGGTTCTAAGTAAGGGAATAGAACGGAAAAGGAGCCTAAATTTAGGATTATCAAGGAAATAAGCTAGGGCGTTTAAACGTAGGGCGTTTCCAAAAAAAATACTGGCGATTCTTCTGGATGATCCATGTGTTTGTTTTTTTAAAAGCCAGGGCCGTATTATTCGAGGTGGAAGAAGCTTAGCTCTAAATGAGATCTGACTTTACGGCATGAAAGTCAACATTTGATGTGCTTTCCGAAGTAGTGTTTTTTTTTTCCAGCTGTGTCATCTGGGTAATTTTGTGACGTGGCAATAAGATTGGGGGGGGGGGTTTGCAGGGAGCTTTTAATAGATTACCGGGATGTGCAAAAGTGTGCGGGAGAGATAATTTTTGCACCACCTTGAATCCGAGGCCATAAAGGGCTGGCAAGAGACAACTCAGCAATTACAAAGTTCGCAAGCTTGAGAGATGAGGCGTCCTCCTGTCCCCGGATAACTCCGGAACCAATTCCAGGTGACCTCATCGAGGTGATCCCTTCTTGCCTCCCAAACCAAGGTTATCTCGTGATCAGACGGATCGAGTGGCTTGACCGAACGAGCAGTTAGAATAATGCCGGGGGGGGGGGGGGGGATTATTTCAAAAAAGTATTTTGATTTGGCGTGCAAAAGCTAGTCCGGATCAGCTATTTTTGTTTTGTTTTTTTCATCCTGGGCCAGTAAAAGAATTTTCCCTAGCAGGATTTGGGGACAGGATTTGAATCAGCTCCTCATTTCAGCTCCTCGTTTCGTTAATGATCTTTTACGTTTTTTATTTATTTTTTTGTCGGCGTATTCAAATGTACAGTCTTTTGTCCATCATTAATCATTATTCATTCATCTTATTCTTTAACTTCCATTTGCTTGTTAGTTGTTCGGGTCTGCTCTTCTACCTTTTCCTTCCTTCATTTTAATGCAACTTGTCCTTTTCTTCCCTTTCCTCTTCTGTTTCTTTCTACTTTCCTCATTCCTCCTCTCCTTCCCTTTTCTACTTCCTCTCCTCTTTCTCCTCTCCTCTCTTCTTCCTCCCTTTCTTACCCTCTCTCCTCCTCTTTCCAAACCCTTCTTTTCCCGTTCTTCTTTTCTCCTCTTCTCACCTCCCAACTCTCCTCCCTCCCCCTCTTTACTCCTCTCCCCTTTTCCACTCCCTTGTTATTTCCTTTTTCAATTCAATCTGAGGTGCGTATTCGAGCAGCCCCGATTTTTATTCACATATATCTTCAATTCCTTTTTTACTTTATCATCGGGTCGTTTTGGCTCCTCGTTTCGTTAATGGTCGGGGCTGTAGAAATGCTCTATTCAGAGCGTTTCCAAGTACGCTGACCTCTTGGTGATGGCACCGAAGAAGAAGTAGAGAGAGAGAGACTGTAAAATCTGTGCAATTTTCTCCGTTAATGATTACTTCTGGGTGTACACAGTGGAGGCTTGCTGACTGCCCGGCTTGGAAGCAACGTGATAGTCTCAAAGCATTTGATCTAGCAAAAAACATTGCAGCCAAGGGCGGGAAGAGGATTTTTTTCACCCCAGTGGGGAGGCCGGGTTAGAACCAGCGGGGAGGAAGGGTGTGAGACAACTGGCTGGCTCTGGTATTGCCCTCCAGGTGTTTGTTTTTTTTGGGCGACAGCGCCATCCTTTCCAGTCAACATGGCATCCGACAGAACTGTTGACCTCAAGAATCTCCGTCTTCTCCTTCCTTCTACAAGGAAGAGGCGCCTTATTTTCCTGTCTGTCTGACTGTCTCTATGTCTGTCTCTGTCTGTCTGTCTGTCTGTCTGTCTGTCTGTCTGTCTGTCTGTCTATCTATCTATCTATCTATCTATCTATCTATCTTATCTATCTCATCTATCTATATCTCTATCATCTACTGTATCTATCTAACTATATCATCTTTCTATCTACAGTATCTATCTATCTATCTATCTATCTATCTATCTATCCTCTATCATCTCTCTCTCTCTCTCTCTCTCTCTCTCTCTCTCTCTCTCACTCACTCACTAACTAACTATCTAACTATATCATCTATCTATCTATCTACAGTATCTGTTTCCCCCAAAATAAGACATCCCTGATAATAAGCCCAATCGGGCTTTTGAACGCATGGCAATAAGGCCAAGGGCTTATTTCAGGGTTCAAAAAATGTAAGACAGGGTCTTATTTTTGGGGAAACATGGTATCTATCTATCTATCTATATCATCTATCTCTATTTTTCTTTCTTTTCTTTTCTATCTCTATATATCTACAGTATCTGTCTGTCTGTATGTCTATCTATCTCTATCCTCTTTCATCTCTCTATCCTATCTATCTATCTATCTATCTATCTATCTATATCTATATCCATCTATCTATCTATCTATCTATCTGTCTGTCTGTCTGTCTGTCTGTCTATCTCTATCCTCTATCATCTCTCTATCGTATCTATAGTATCTATCTATCTATCTATCTATCTATCTATCTATCTATCTATCTATATCCATCTATCTATCTGTCTGTCTGTCTGCCTGTCTATGCAACTTAGAGCTTGCAAAAGATACAGGTAGTTTTTGACCACAGTTGAGCCAAAAATTTCAGTTGCTAAGTGGGATAGTTGTTTTGCCCCATTTTACAACTTTCGGATGACCACTAAATAGTCTCATTTCTTTCCAATGTGTTTTCATTTTGGGGAGGGAAATGGGTTGAAAAGGGAACGAATATATCAGAAACTGTTCGAAAAGACATACAGTTGCACACTAGGGTTCAAAGAATACACATTCCACTTGGCTGGATGGCAAACCCCCTGTGATAGACAGGGGTGTGCGCTCTTCACAAAAGCACGCATGGCTATAATTGTCGTAATTAACTTCCGTTATCAAGATTTGTCTCTTGCCCTTGTTCTTCTCTTGACATGACCCAGCTCTTATCTCACACTGATAACTCCTGAATGCAGAAGGAGTCTAGTCACTCCCCAAACACAATAGAGCAGGGGTGAAATGCTACCGGTTCGGACCGGATCGCCTGATCCGGTAGCGATGGAGGTGGGTGGTTCGGAGAATGTATTCAAAAACACCGAAGTGGGTTTTATTTGGAAGCTGTTTGGGATTGGCAGAGGCTGGTAGGAAATTGAATAAATGGGAACAGCATTTCGATCTCATGAAGTTTGGAGGTTTAGTTGCAACTGGCATGACACTGTTAATGAAAAGCCTTGGGTTTCCACTTTTAGAGTACAGATGGCGAAATAAATAAGCACTGCGAAATAAATATAATATTCCCCACACGGAAAGTATCAGAGACATACGCAAGATGCTGTTTGAGGTTTAATTGTAGCATTGTATTTTTGCTTCTTTGCATCCTGCTTTTATTATTCATTGTTATTATTATTATTAGCCTTTATTGTCATTGTACATCATGCATACAAGGAAATTGGTTTTGCCTCTACTGGTGCAATCCATAACAACAACAACAACAAAAAAATACAAGTAAACATGAATAGCATAGAAAATAATACGTATACAAGTAATTTGGGGGGGAAAAAACCTAGTCATACGTTTCCCTATGTACGTGGAGTGATTGTGATTGTGTTTAGGAGTCTGACAGCCCATGGATAGAAGCTGTTTTTAAACCTGTTTGTCCAGGGGTTTTTTACATAGATAGATAGATAGATAGATAGATAGATAGATAGATAGATAGATAGAGATAGAGATAGAGATAGAGATAGAGATAGAGATAGAGATAGAGATAGATAGATATAGATATATAGATATATAGATATCTTGCGGCTCAGAGATTAATACAACTGCCTAACATGCAGGCAGCCCAAGTTTGAATCCTAGTAAGGGTATGGCTAGCTGATGAGAGCTAAATAGCTTGAAATAGATCTATACTAGTCTCCCTTTACTTCTTTATCAGCGAAATATTATATATATTTATATATATATATACCTAAAGGTAAAGGTTCCCCTTGCACATGTGTGCTAGTCGTTCTCGACTCTAGGGGGCGGTGCTCATCTCTGTTTCAAAGCCGAAGAGCCGGCGCTGTCCGAAGACGTCTCCGTGGTCATGTGGCTGGCATGACTCAATGCCAAAGGCTCACGGAACGCTCTTACCTTCCCACCAAAGGTGGTCCCTATTTTTCTATTTGCATTTTTTTTAATGTGCTTTCGAACTGCTAGGTTGGCAGAAGCTGGGACAAGTCACGGGAGCTCACCCCATTATGTGGCGCTCGGGATTCGAACCGCCGAACTGCCGACCTCTCGACCGACAAGCTCAGCGTCTTAGCCGCTGAGCCACCGTGTCCCTTTTTATATATAAACATTATATAAATGATTTCCACCAATAATTCCAGGCAGCGAACAAATCCATCACACCAGCCTCTTTTTCTTCTTTTTTTCCTTCTCAAAAAAAAAACGTCGGGGTTCCTCATTCAGTTCGGGTGCTGTTTCGTTCCTTGTTTAAAATTCCCCTCCGAAAGACGAAACCCTCCTATTGTATCGGCGTTTTTGCAGGTAACAACAAGGGAGGATAAATTGATCCGAACAGGCGCAATTTGACAAAGGAAAAGCTTTCTCAAGAAGTTGTAATCTGCTTTACGTGCCTGGTTTGGATGAACGAGTTTTAATTTTTTTCCTACGGCCGGCTTTCTTTGTGGGAACTTACGCACAGGTGGTGTTCCATTTCTGTCCTTATTATCAGTAAATTGGCCGCGATCCCAGGGAGCTCGTTCAACTGGCCCAAAACTTTCTGCGCACCGAGTCAGATTTTTTGCTTTGTTGGTGTGCCATGACTAGGAACAGGCCGTTTGAAGCTCCCTTTTAAGTTTCTAGACAATTTGGCGGCACAGGAAAGAAAGCAACTTATATATCCTGAATAAAACAAGCCAAAAAAAATATATACATATAAATGTCTATGATTGTATGTTTTTCTTCTTCGTTTTCCCACGAGGAAAAAAAGCATCGCCTGATCGCTGGAGATAGGATTCAAAATAGGCTCTCTTCCGTTTTTCTGTGGAAGTAAGGGTTGTTTTGTTTTGTTTTGTTTTAAAAAGACGCTTTAAAGAATGCAGCTGAGATTAACCCCAGCGGCTTTGATTTCTACGGATATTCAAGAATTGGAGCAGACTCCCTGCGTTGGAGAGGTGGGGAGGGAGGAAACAAATCAATTTCAGTTATTTTTTTTTAAAAATAAAAATAATTATGGTCTCGGCATTGGACGTCGAGCTTAAAGAGGCTCTTTCAAAAAAGATAATTGATAGATAGATAGATGATAGATAGATAGATAGATAGATAGATAGATAGATATAGAGATATAGAGATAGATATAGAGAGATGAGAGAGAGATATCTAGATAGAGATAGAGAGATAGAGAGATTTATTTATTTATTTATTAGTCATATTTTTGTGCTGCCCACTCTCCGAGGACTCTGGGCGGCTTACACCAAAGACAGTACACTAAATAGCATATTGCCCCCTAACAATCTGGGTCCTCAGATAGGTAGGTAGGTAGGTAGGTAGGTAGGTAGGTAGATAGATAGATAGATAGATAGATAGATAGATAGATAGATAGATATAGAGATATAGAGATATAGAGATATAGAGATATAGATACAGAGATATAGAGATAGAAATAGAAATAGAAATAGAAATATAGATAGATAGATGATAGCTGGCTAGCTAGCTAGATATAGAGAGAGATAGATAGATAGATAGATAGATAGATAGATAGATAGATAGATAGATGATAGATAGATAGATCTAGAGATCTAGAGATATATATAGAGAGAGATCTAGATAGATAGATAGATGATAGATAGATGGATAGATAACGTAGGTAGGTAGGTAGGTAGATACAGAATAAAAGATTTGGAAGGGGCCTTGAAGGATAGATTCAGCTTCCTGATTAAATTTGTATGTATGGAAGTTAGGTAGGTAGATAGATAGACAGACAGACCGACCGACAGAGTTGGAAGGGACATTGTAGGTCATATAGTCCACCCCCACCCCACCCCACCCTCCAAAGCAAGAGACCTTACACCATTTCTGACACAATTACACTTGGGACCAGATTTTCCGCTGCTAAGCAAGACGCTTTTTAAGCGAGTTGTGTCCATTTTGTCCACCTTTTGAGGTGGGGATGGTTGTTAAGCGAATTACTGAAGCCGTTAAAGTGAGCCGTGCGGTCCTTAAGTGAATCTGGCTTCCGTCTTTGTCTTTGCTTGTCGGACACTGACTGGGATGGTCGCAAAAGGGGATCCCGTGCCGATTGTCAAGCACCAAATTTTGATCCCGTGGTCCGTGGGGGGGTCTTTTTTTCCGTGCCGTTGTAACTTTGGATGACAGTCGTAAGTCGAGGATTTGTCTGTACAGGAGGGATCAGCGAGTCGGTCTCTGCGTTTTTGAGGGCATTTCATCTTGGAAAGCAAAACAATTTTTAGCAAAGGCAGGTTGAAGAAGTAGGCTGCAGATAGGACGCTGGCCATGTCTAAGGATTCAACATGCCCAGAAAAGAGATTTATCTTCTAGAAGATCTACTTAGGATTTGGTTTTTAATCCAAAGCAATTTTAGAATGTTTTCCCTCTCAGCCCTGAAGACATTAATTAACGACACCTGACTTGTTATCAGGCGCCAAAAGTTAATTGCTAAGAACTGGAAAAATCAGTTTCGTTACGTGGAGGAATTAATAAAATCTGACAATTAGCAGAGATACCCGTACTTGCTGTGTGGTTAGACCGAGAGATCTTGAAGGGAAGAATGCTACATGATTGAAAGGACAGGATTCCTTCATTGTAAGAAACTTTACCAATAAAGGAGAATATTTGTAGCTCAGGATTGAAATGAGATGTCCTTAGTGCTCTCTGAGCTTGGTGATTTTCTTGGAGACGTTTCATGACCCAACTAGGTAACAACATCAGTGCTAGAAGGGAATGGAGTTCAGAGAGAGGAGGTGGTATTCAGCCGGTTTGTTGTGTTGTGGCTTGGCGACCTACGAAACCGGCCCATGTGGATCCTTTGACAATATAGGGTGCCAATCCCCAAAAGAGCTAAGTTAGCAATTAAGATAAGCGTGTTATGTAAAACCTGTTGGTTGTGAGATGCCTTTCGAGTACACAAAACAGCAATTATCTCAGTTTTATTTTTGTTTTTGTCTCAAAACTGCAAGCTTTGGCTCAAATTGTTTCCAACCTCACTTTTGTTTAAAAAAAACAAAGACACGGTTTGTTTATTCTTTTGAAAAAGCTAAATAAATTGCATTGAAAGGGAAGGTTACTTCCCCATCCCCGATACACTTCGTTCCAAAGCAAGCCACGTTTTGATTTAGCCCATCACGGGAACTTAGTTAGCCGTGAGCTTTTTCATTTCGTTTGTTTCTGTACACATTTGCTCCTGAATCTTGGTAACTTTATGGAGCCTGGTTGTGCCAGGGCTGTCTACCTGCCTGTAACTATTACGGAGTTGTAATAAACTTCTATTTGTGTCATTATCAGCGATAACATCGGGTCAGCCTGTCTTTTGAATCCTTTCCAGGTTTCCAAACATCAAAGTCCAGGAAGTTATAAATGAAGGATCTGCTGGTAGTCTCCATAAGAAAGGAAGAAACAAAAGAGGGAGGAAGGAAGAGAAAGAGAGAGGGGGGGGGAGAAAGAAAGAAAGAAAGAAAGAAAGAGGAAGGGAGGGAGGGAGGGAGGGAAGGAAGGAAGGAAGGAAAGAAAAAGAAAGAAAGAAAGAAAGAGAAAAAGAAGGAAGAAAGAAAGAAAGAGAAAGAAAGAAGAAGAAAAAGAAAGAGGAAGGGAGGGAAAGGAAGGAAGGAAGGGAGGAATGAGGAGGGAGGAAGAAAGAAAGAAAGAGAAAGGAAGGAAGAAAGAAAGGGAGGAAGGAGGAAGGAGGGAGGAAGGAAGAAAGAAAAGGGGGAGAGAGAAAGAAGGAAGAAAGAAAGAAAGAAAAAGAAGAAGAAAAAAAAAAGAAAGAGGAAGGGAGGGAAGAAGGAAGGAAGGGAGGGAATGAGGGAGGGAGGAAGAAAGAAAGAAAGAGAAAGGAAGGAAGAAAGAAAGGGAGGAAGGAAGGAGGAAGGAGGGAGAAGGAGGGAGGAAGGAAGAAAGAAAAGGAGGGAGAGAGAAAGAAGGAGGAAGGAAGAAAGGAAAGAGGGAGGGAAGTAAAAGAAAGAGGAAGGAAGGAAGAAAAGAAAGAAAAAGGAAGAAAGATGGATAGATGGAGGTCCCCCTAGCTTGGAGCAGCTGGTGACAAAAATTTCCAAATTTTGTTCAGCTTCCTGCCACCTCGTCCCCCACTGCCATCGCCTAAGCTTTACCAATTGCTTGTATTTTCTTCTTTCCCCGGTTTGAGGCTGGCGATCGCCAGTGATGAGATTAAATAAATTAGATTTTGTCCTCCTGCCTGCTTATCCCCTCCATCTTAATGCGTTTAGAGGCCAAGGAGAACGGCGTTTTGTTCTCAGAAGGGAGGCATCCATCGCTGGGGGCACCCGAAGACCTTCCTGCGATACAGACTCAGTTGGCCCTAATGTGATTGAAGAGATCTGTTTCCAATAAAATTAGGAGCTATCCAGGACGACGGTGGTTTTTTGCGGATATTTGGCTTTCGGGTTAATTCGATTTCAAACAGAGCTCCAGCACGACGGAGGCCCGCGGCATTCTTGCTTTTTCACTTTTATCAATTTAGACCAGAGGTCAGCAACCTGCAGCTCTGGAGCCGCATGTGGCTCTTTCTTATTAAAATTTATTTAATCATTTTAAATTTTTAATTAATGTTTGTCTTGTGTTTTTAAATAGGCTGTACACACCGCCCTGAGTCCTTCGGGAGAAGGGCGATATAGAAATAAAATTATACTTATACTTAATTATACTTTCACCCCTCTGCTGCGGCTCCCTGTCACTCAAAATATGCATCCCAACCGCCAATCTACGACACCCACCGGTACGCGATTTATTGAGCTTTTCAACCTCCGGCAGGCCAACCATGGATAAATTCAAGAAAAGTTTCAGAAGAAAACAGAACATTTAATTCAACTACATATGGTAGTTTTGTGGCCGCTCGAGAAATAGTCAGGCACAGGAAGGTTTTTGTGGCTCCCGGTGTTTTCTTTTCTGTGGGAAACGGGTCCAAATGGCTCTTTTGAGTGTTTAAGGTTGCAGACTCCTGACTTCTGCGGCTTCTCAGTAGAAAATGGATTTTTGAAAGGGATCCCTTGAGTCTTTTAAACTATTTTGATCCAAGCCGGGTCAGGAGTGACTCGGTATTTTGGAGGCGAATATTTGTAGCTCGGGGGTTGAAATGCAAGAACCGTCGGTGCTCTTCGAGCCTGGTGGTTTTCTTGCAAACTTTTCATGACCCAAACTAGGTAACGTCGTCAGTGCTGGAAGGGAGCAGGGTGTGTGGAGTGGAAGAGATGGAGAAGAAGAGGGAGGGGGGGAAAGGACTCTGGAGTCTTCAATGCTCTCTGAGCTACGTTGCTTCCACGTTTCATTACCCAACTAGGTAACATCATCAGTGCATGGATGGTAATGAAGCATCTGGAAGGAAACGACCAAGCTCAGAGAGCATCTATTTTACTTTCTTGGTTACTTTGCGTGATTCTTTCTATTCCTCATCGTTGCAGTACGGAAAAGTCGCCCTTGCCTGAATGTTGTTTTAACACCAGCCAATGAATTTTGCAGGCGCTCATCGATTTATCCTCTTCCTCGTGAGCCGAGATGGACCATCCTGAGCACCACGCCCATATGGCCCACATGGACCACAACGTGAGTGGCACAGCAAGGCCCACCATGGATCCTCACGCCCACCATCACCCCACGAAAAGCCCCGGACACATGCACGGCGGAATGATGGTAAGTGTAAGCTGTTGGGCTAAGCCCGAAGCAAGAAAAGACAAGGGAATTACATGCCCCTCCTTACCTGGCCTTCCATTCTCCTTCTCCTAATATCATCATCCTCTTTTAACGACCCCGTAATCCCTTGCGGGGTGGAGTCTGGGCAGCTGAATGGAGCTGAGTGTTTACTGGCTGGATGCCTTTCCTGTCGCCAATGCGGAGTTTTGTTCAGCAGATATATATTCTCATCGTGCCCTGAGAGAGAAATATCTGCCTCTATCTAGGATCGAACTCACAGATTATTTCATCATTTGTGTCCATTTTTATAATATCTCACTTTTTTTCCCCTTTTACCCCCCCTTCCCCCTTTCTCCTTTTACTTGGCATCATCTGGGTATTCTATTTTTTAACTGTTTTCTCCCCTCTATTCTCTATTTTATCTCTATACCCTTATTCCTATTTCCTTTCTAACCGATCATAAAATTTTTCCCATGTCTTGAAATACATCGACTCCTCTTCTTCATCTTTTATTCTCAGTGTTAATCTATTCATTTCTGCACATTCTAAAACGTGCAACTTTCTTAAGTGTGTGGAAAACCTGGTCCCAAGTCACTGTTTTTCAGTGTCGTCGTGACTTCAAATGGTCCCTAAAGGAATGGTGGGAATACAATGCCCGTTATTTTAAAATTGTAGACTGTAAAATTTGCAGAAAGCTGCAAACCTTTGCCCTGCTCTTCCTAATAGCATTTTGCATAGACTCCATTTCTCTCTCTCTCTGCACAGGATATGACTTTTCACTTCAGCTATCAAAACGTCCCCTTGCTGTTTTCTGGGCTCATCATCAATACACCTGGAGGTGAGTGAGGGGGAGCAGCCCGGGAGGGGGGAGCGGGGCGAATGGACGGATGAAACAGGCGGGTGAGGATCAGCGGGTAGGTGGGGTGATGTGGGCAGGGCAGCCTCATGGTCCCACGCGGACCGGATTAATCGCTTTAGCGGGCCGTATCCGGCCTCCGGGCCGTAGTTTGAGACCCCTGTTCTGGATGGCAGCAGGCTAGTTGCTCTAGAGAGTATATTTTTTAATAAATCTGGTCTCTTTTCTTCAGAAATGGCTGGAGCATTTGTGGCGATTTTCTTCCTGGCCATGTTCTACGAGGGCTTGAAGATCGGCCGGGAAAGCCTCCTCCGGAAGTCACAAGTCAGCATCCGTTACAACTCCATGCCTCTCCCGGGACCCAACGGCACCGTCTTGATGGAGACACACAAAACGGTTGGGTGAGCTCACGTCGCTGTTCAGCTACAAGACAGAGCAAAAGAAAAGGGCTCTGGATACGTAAAGTACCTGCACTCTTGTGGTATATGAGAACGCAAGAGCTGTGTTTTCTAGGGGAGCCACAGGGAAGCCGTTCTGGGGTCCTCGTTGTTAAAACTGGGCCTTGGCAAAACGTTTCCTGTTGATCCGTTTTTAAGCTTCAGTGTCCTTGATCAAGAGCAGAATTGCTGTCTCGGCAAAAGTTGAGGTAGGATTATTTTTGCAGCAGGCTAGAAACCAGGAGATGGCGATATCTAGTCCTGTCTCAGGCATGAAAGCCAGCTGGGTGACTTTGGGCCAGTCACCAGGAGACAGTGAATTCTAGTTTCCTGCCTTAGGTACGAAAGCCAGCTAGGTAACTTTGGACCGAACACCAGGAGACGATGAGTTCTAGTCTCACTTTAGCCATGAAAGCCGGCTGGGTGACTTTGGGCCAGTCACCAGGAGACAGTGAATTCTAGTTTCCTGCCTTAGGTATGAAAGCCGGCTGGGTGACTTTGGGCCAGTCACCAGGAGACGGTGAGTTCTAGATTCCTGCCTTAAGTATGAAAGCCGGCTGGGTGACTTTGAGCTAATTACCAGGAAACAGTGAGTTCTAGTCTCGCCTTAGACTTCAAAGCCAGCTGGGTGATTTTGGGCCAGTCACCAGGAGACGATGAGTTCTAGTCCTGCCTTAGCCGTGAAAACCAGCTGGATGAGTTTAGACCAGTCTTTCTTTCTCGGCCCAACCCACCTCACAGGGTTGTTGCTCTGCAGAAAATAGGAGGAAAGGACGCCTTAGATACGTCCCGCTGCCTGATTTCTAAAAACGAGAGAGGCCAGAAATAAACTTAAGGTTTTTGAACTTTCCAAACCGTAGCGCGTTTATCTTCATTTTCCTTTCTTCCGTCCGGTTAGCCAACAGATGCTGAGCGTCCCTCACCTCTTCCAAACCGTCCTTCACATCATCCAGGTCGTGGTCAGCTACTTCCTGATGCTCGTCTTCATGACCTACAACGCTTATCTCTGCATCGCCGTAGCCGCCGGCGCTGGCGCGGGCTACTTCTTCTTCAGCTGGAAAAAAGCCGTCGTGGTCGACATCACGGAGCATTGCCATTAACGCTTCTCCTTGCCACGCCACCTTCCCCCCTCCCTCCTTCACCCTCCCCAAAGGACCAGGTTTACTAGAAGCATGCCAAGGAAAGCTGTGGGACGCCCTCCGGTTTCCGGGGGGAGAGAGGCACCCTTGTGCCCCCTGCTCCTCTCTTCCCCAAAAGCTTCAGGTCGCCGGGGAGGGGAAGACTTCTGAGCCACGGTTAAAAGAGTCGGGCGGACAGCTAAGGCCACCCACTCAAAACGATGGATGGATGAAACATTGCACACTTTTAGTCCAAAGTCCTTTTTCCAGGTCCTTTTTTTCGTACTTCAGCAGCCTCTGTTTCTAGGAAGAAAGGAACGCAGAACCTGCTTTTTCCTTCGAGAGCACACACAATCACAACTTCTCCGAGGCCAGTAGCTTCGATCGGCAATCTAGCCGAGTGGCAACGCTACCCCGTCCCTCTTTCCTTGAGAAGTCAGCTCTGCTTCGCTCTTGGTCAATGGCCAACTGCCGTTTTACAACTGCCAAAAAAAAAAAACGGTTGTGGTAGATTGGGTTCTAGGAAGCCATTGTCTTTTTGGCCCGGGAAGGTTCTAGAATCTAGGGCCTCTCCTTGCGGAGATGTTCTGGGGTGAAAAGGAACCGATTTTGCCGATTTACAGTACCCATTTCTTAGCCGTCGACGGTGACACGCCGATGAAAAATAATGGGGAAACAAGTATGAATTTTTTTAAAAACATTTATATTTTAAATAAACCTGCAGTACAAATGTTTTTAGCTTTTTTTTTCCTGATTTTCAAGCTGGCCTAAATATTTTTTTTTTAAAAAATATTAAACCTAATCGTCATGCCCTTAAGACCCCAGTGGCTTCAAACAAAGCTGGGATACACGTGTTTGCCATCTCTCCTCCTCTACCTGGCGATTCTTGGTTCCTGTAAATTAAAATTACTTTTGAATCATGCCTGTGAGTATTTTAGGCATACCTGGATGGCCATTGGGAGACCCACAAGTTCCCCCCCAATTGTCCTGTAGGAATTTGCACGGTGGGATGATACCACTCTTCTCTTGCAAGGAAGCTAAGAGGCAGGGCTGAGGCTGCCGGGCCGTGTAGGAGCAGTTTCTCGCTTTTTAATTCCTTCCGTAGAAGGAAGAGAGTACAATCGGGATTAACGTCCGTGCGGAAAAATCAAACTTTTTTTTTGTTTTTTAAACCGACTGCCTGAGAGGGGAAAAGTACATCCAAGCTGGAGAACTGCAACCACAGGGAATCAAAGCATCCGTGTCAGCTGATGGTAAATTTGCAAGAGGCTGGCATTTTTGCGTTTTCAACCAAGCCAAAAAAATAATAATTGTACTGCCTGCCAGGCTCGATTACAATCGCAGCGCTCGGAGCGCAGAAACGAAAGGATGGCGTTTTTCCAAACAGCATGTGCCGAGTAGTAAACCGGTAGCTGATTCAGCCTTTTCCACCCACTTACCCATCCCGCCTCACCGTACAATCAAGTTTTCAGTCTCTCTCTCTCTCTCTACCGATCTCTTTTAGAAGGCGCAAAGACTGGATTTATGATACATTTCATCTCGGCCGCGAAGTCGCGTCGCAGTTCCGCCGACATCTTTGGTTAATTCCGTGGCGCTTCAACCACGGTTAACTTCCTCGGCCGCTTAACACATCCCGTCCCGTCTGCTTGCTTCTATCCATCCTGTGTAAACCCAGAGAAGGGAGTGGCTCCTTGGTTAATAATGAGCCTGACCATATAGAGACCGAGGCCAGCATTAGCAATCGGATATCTTCCGTGAAAAGTGGGAAGGGGGGAGAAATTCCAAAATCACCTGACAGCAACTTTCCCTTGTCTTTGTGGACATAAAACCTTGTCTCGTTTACTCGCTGACCGTAACCCAGTATTGTTTTTCCGTAGCTGTTATTCTAGGCTTCCTCCTTCCTCCGTTGACAGTATAACCATGAAAAATAAAATAAAATGTGCCTTAGCTATATCGCTTTCATCGGGCCGTGTAGTGGTGCCATGTAGGATGTCTTGTTTTAAATCCCTGGCTGATGGAAGTATATCCATCGGCGATCATGTGAGTGCTAATGATTACGCCTGTTGTATCTTCTAAAAGTACAGAGTGTCTTAGCCGAAAATGATGGACGCGCGATAACGTTTACAACTACCCTACGTCGTTCAGTAGAATAAAGAGATTCAACCCTTCATCTGGAATTGGTCTTATTTTTATTTTTCCTTCCCCCCCCACCTCGACAATACCCTTCTTTCGTACCGCTATCCATTTCCAAACCGGAGAAACCGGTTGGCACTTTAACACAGCTCCGACAGCGAGGAGGCTGGTGTGGTGCTGCGCCAGCAGCCTGTGCAGCTGGCACTCGAGTCGGACAGTGAGGAGGCTGGAGAAGATGTGGTGCCAGAGGTGGGGATTCAGCCGGGGCCTTCAGAACCTCCAGAAGCTCCCATAAGTGAAGAGGAAGAAGAGGAGGAGCCTCTTCTCGATGCACGGGCGCGCAGAGCTGCCAAAAGGCAGGAGTGGCTCCTCAGGAGGAGGTCTCCTCGAGAGTAAGACTTGGGGCTAATTGTCCACTCCCTTAGCCTATTTAAGAAGGAACGCCAACTGAAGCAATTTGCAGGGAACAACTTCGTTCACCCTCCTTTGCGTCTTGATTTTAGTTCTCTGCAAATTGCTTCTGGGCTTTCTGCCAATCCTAGTAAGATTACGGTTATTTATTCTTTGGAGTCTTTGTAGGCTGTTAAGAAAGTTAATTAACAGCCTTTGTTTGAAAAGGACTGATTTAATTTAGTAAACTAAGGTTTGTACAGACTTTGCGTGTGCTGCGTTCTTTGGGGTCCGTAGCTGGGGCAGACCACCCTACGATAGCTCCCAATTTAATGCGTTCGGCGTTAGAAACGGGGTACGATGCACGGTGAGGAAAATAAGCTAATTTGCAAGTAGCAAAATCCCTGCTAGGAAAAGGCGAGTCTTATGAATTCATCCTTAAGATGATTGGAGGGAGGAAGAAGAGGCAGGTCTGCCCCACACCCCACAGGTGGTGTTACAGAAATAAAACACTTTTCCCCTACTGCAGTATATACTGTATTTGTAGTATATATGCAGTATCTACACTATGCAAACTTCTGGAAACATCTGGAAATGTTTGCGTGCAGAGGTTATGCTAGGACAGCTCTTGCCAGAATCTTGAACATTGCCGTTGAAAGATTTAAGGCCTCTGGTTGCAAATGGGAAGTAACCATAACAGAGTTGGAAGGGACCTTTGGAGGCCATCTAGTCCAACCCCCTGCTCAAGATTTAAGTAAAGATATCCAGGGCAGGAGGGTGTCTGAAGGCAGCCTTCAGGTGCTTGCGGGGGGTAAAAAAAAACACAACCTCATTCTTTAGAGAATAGAAAAGTCTTTTTATCTTCCGGAGGGATAAAAATCCTCACGGCTCCATCTGTCCTCATCGTAAATCAGCTTGTCATAATCTCCCCTAAGCGTGCTTCGCGGACAAATACCGCTCCATCGCTCTAGAATTCGAAATTCCCAAACTGTGACGAACGGTTGCTGGGTTTAGGCTGAGGTTTGTAGCCGATCCGGTCGTGAATCACCTGCTCCCAACTCTTGTGATCGGGGTTCAAGGCCAGGGCCCCTTCACCGTCATTGGTCGCCACCATCTCGACCTCTTCGCGCTGCTTTTTATGTGTCTGGAAAAAAAAAAAACCAAGAAGGTACAGATACTTCAGGAAACACAACTGCAACTCTTTATGTCATACATTTAAATTCGCTGAATAATCAAATGCTTTGGAAACGGCCATGAAAGAGGGGGGGGAATCAGAAATACTGTATAAGGTAGATACTCTGTGTGTGTGTGTGTGTGTGTGTGTGTGTGTGTGTGTGTGTGTGTATGTATGAGATGATAGATACTGTAGATGGATGAATAGATACTGTAGATAGATAGAAAGGAGGGAGGGGTAGGTAGGTAGGTGGGTGGGTAGATAGATGGATAGAAGGGAGGGATAGAAGGATAGAAGGGAGGGATAGGTAGGTGGATGGGTAAATAGATGGATAGAAGAGAGGGATAGGTGGGTGGGTAGATAGATGGATAGAAGGGAGGGATAGATAGGTACAGATACTGTAGATGGATAGATACTGTAGATAGATAAATACTGTGGATAGATGTATAGATAGATATACTGTATAAGATAAGATACTCTCTGTGTGTGTGTGTGTGTGTGTGTGTGTGTGTATATGAGAGAGAGAGAGATGATAGATACTGGATAGATAGATACCGTAGATGGATGAATAAATACGATAGATAGATAGATAGATAGATAGATAGATACTGTAGATGGATGAAAAATACGATAGATTAGATAGATAGATAGATAGATAGATAGATAGATAGATAGATAGATAGATACTGTAGATGGATGAATAAATACGATAGATTAGATAGATAGATAGATAGATAGATAGATAGATAGATACTGTAGATGGATGAATAAATACGATAGATTAGATAGATAGATAGATAGATAGATAGATAGATAGATACTGTAGATGGATGAATAAATACGATAGATAGATAGATAGATAGATAGATAGATACTGTAGATGGATGAATAAATACGATAGATTAGATAGATAGATAGATAGAGATAGATAGATAGATACTGTAGATGGATGAATAAATACGATAGATTAGATAGATAGATAGATAGATAGATAGATAGATAGATACTGTAGATGGATGAATAAATACGATAGATTAGATAGATAGATAGATAGATAGATAGATAGATTAGATAGATAGATAGATACTGTAGATGGATGAATAAATACGATAGATAGATAGATAGTGTAGATGGATGAATAGATACTGCAGATAGATACACAGATACTGTAGATGAATAGATACTGTAGATACATGATAGATGATGGAAAGAAAGAAAGAAAGAAAGATTAAGAAAAAGGAAGGAAGGAAAAATGTATCTGGAATGCCAAAAACTGCAGATCCTTGGGGAAAGGCTGCCTCTGAGCATGTGCAGAATTTTCCTAGGGCCATCAGCGCGGCCATTTCCAAAGCCACTTTCCCCCCCCCCCTCTCCCCCCTCCCTGAAAGCCCCTTTAAAACCCTTTCCCCCGGGAGGGGGGCCCTCTGCGCGGGGGGAGTGGGCCCCCGGGCTCTTTTTTTTTTTTTTTTTTTTAAAGCTCTGGGGCTGGGGACTCCCCAGAGGGTCTCTCCTCCTCCTCCCCACCACCACCGCCACCCCCTACCTCCAGCTCCTTGCGGGCCCCCTCGAACTCCTCGATGTCGTCCAGCTTCAGCTCCAGCCGGGTCGGCTTCCTCCGCAGCATCCTCCCGCTGGCGGGTCCAGCGGCTCCTGCAGGCGCGCATGCGCGACACCTTCCCTTCCCAAGCCTCCCACTCCCCGCCGCCTGCCGGAAACGCGCCATAGAGGCTCGCCTAGAGCGGCCGACTCGCCTGCGGGAGACGCCATTGGCTCAGGCGCTCCCGCCGGATGGGGAGAGAGAGAGAGAGAGAGGAGCAAGCGGAAGGGAGGTCGTTGCCCCGGAAGTGCTTCTAGGGAGCTCATTTATCCTGACGGACCGGCTGTAAAGGGGCGGCTATGGCTTTGCCGAGGGGCTCCACGGTGGGTCAAAGCGGGGGAGGGGCGCGGGGGACGCGGGTGAGTGGGTGGTCTCGGTCTGTTTAGCTGGGGAAGGGGGCTGCGCTTCCTGCCAAGAATGAAATAATGACGTGAAATAAATTACTCTCCTCTCCTTTCCAACCGTTACTTTTCAAACTTTGGACTACAATGCCCATTGTCCACAGCCAGGCCCCCCATTCATGCCCAGGCTGGATAAAAAGGGGTCTTTCCAACGGCCTCCCCTCCTCTTTTACCTTCAGCCATTCATCATTATAAGCAGGAGGCTGCTAAGAATTTATTTATTATTATTATTATTATTATTATTATTATTATTATTTTATTATTATTATTAATTATGCTAAGGATTAATTTTATTTATTATTATTAATATTAATTATTACTATTATTACCACTATTACTACTATTTTATTTTCATTACTACTGCTGCTACTACTATTATTTTATTACTAATATTTTATTACTACTATTATTTTATCACTACTATTATTACCATTATTATTAATTAATTATTAATTGTTACTATTATTATTATTATTACTATTATTACCACTATTACTACTATTTTATTTTCATTACTACGGCTGCTACTACTATTATTTTATTACCACTATTATTTTATTACCACTATTATTTTATCACTACTATTATTACCATTATTAATTGTTGTTACTATTATTACTATTACTATAATTGCCACTATTACTACTACTAAAATAATAAAATAATATTTTATTATTACTACTACTGCTACTATTATTTTATTACTATTATTATTATTTTATTACTACTATTATTACCATTATTATTAATTGTTATTATTACTATTACTATTATTACCACTATTACATTATTATTTTATTTTTATTATTGCTGCTGCTGCTACTACTATTATTTTATTACTATTTTATTACTACTATTACTATTTTATTACTACTATTATTATTACCATTATTATTAATTTATTAATTATTATTTGTTGTTCTATTAAACTGTTCGCTGCCTGTCTCGCCCTGGGGCTACTCCACGCAGCTGACAGTAACAAAAAGAAAGAAAAATGAAAACAGCAGCAGAATAATACAAGAATGAAGTCAACGGGAACGGGGGCATGAGGCTTATTTGTCCTATGACCCGGTCCGACCCTGTTTCAATACAGGTAGTCCTCAACGTACGACCACAATTGAGCCCAAGTGAGACAGTTGTGAATTTTGCCTCATTTTGCGACCTTCCTTGCCACAGATTTTTAAACAAATCACCCCTTGTTACATTAGTAACACGGTTGTTAAGTGAATCTGGCTTCTCCATTGACTTTTGCTTGTCAGAAGCTCCCAAAAGCGGATCACCTGAGCCCGCGACTCTGCAACCGCCATAAATGTGAGTCCGTTGCCAAGCGCCTGAATTTGTGACCGCAGTGGTCGTAAGTATAAAAAATGGTCACAAGTCATTTTTTTCCCAGCGCCGTTGTAACTTCAAACGGTCACTAAATGAGCTGTTGTAAATCGAGGACTACCTGGAAAGACACAGGAGGTGAAAGTACAAAACATAAAATACAAAAATCTAAAATATTATCGACGTAGGTCTAGATTACGGATGTAATTTTTTGCTTCATTTGTCACGGCAGGGAAATCAGCAAAATCCCCGCGAGAGGCTCCGTTTTCGCACTCTTGACACTGTAGGTTGGCTAGTTTGTATTTTGGGGCCCGCATCACAATTTGGGGGTGGTATTTTGTGATGGTATATAGAGGGTGACTGTGCATCTACCATGGCCAGTGTGAATTCGGTTCAGTGTGGCCCATATCTGGTCAAATCTGAGTGGTTTTAAAAAAAGACATACACAACCACAACGAGAATCATGTCAATGTGATAATTTAAAAGATGGATGGGCAACGGGGGAGGAGGGGGGAGTCTGCCATCAATATGCTGGGATGTTGGACTACAACTCCCATCATCCCCTTGGGGCTGAGGATTTGCCCTGTGGGCGACAACCCTGGATCGTCACACCTTGGTTTTTCTTCGCAGGGGACAAAAACGAAGGCGTCCGATGATGGAGATGCCCCTCCTGCTAAGAAGGCCCCCATTTTCTACGGGAGCCTGGAGGAGAAAGAACGCGAACGGATCCTGAAGGGGGAGTCGGGGATGATGGGCAAAGAAGCTGTCAAAGCAGCCATTGAGGCTGGCAACATCAATATCTCCACCGGTAAGACGATGCCCACCGGTGACCAGTGGGGTGGGGTTTTTTTCCCCTCCTTTGAGTTTATTATAGGAAACATACAGTGGAGTACCGTATTTTTTGGACTATAAGACACACTTTTTTGTCTCCCAAAAGGGGGTGAAAATGTCTGTACGTCTTATAGACTGAATATTGCCGAAGCCCTGCCCACCTGCCAGCCATTTTTTGGCCTCCGCACGACTTTTTTTCAGCCCATTTTCTAGGCTTTTTTTGGCCCTTTTGAGGCTTTTTTCAGCTTGTTTTCAGGGCTTTTGTCGGCCCATTTTTGAGGCTTTTTGGGCCCTTTTGAGGCTTTTTTTTTTTTTTGGCCTCTTTTCGGGGCCGAAAAAAGTTCCAAAAATGGGCTGGGCTGCAAAAAGCCTCGAAAATGGACCGAAAAAAGCCTTGAAAATGGGCTGAAAAAGCCTTGAAAACGGGCCAAAAAAAGCCTTGAAAACGGGCTGAAAAATGTCCCAAAAATGGGCTGAAAGAAAGCCTTGAAAATGGGCTGAAAAAAAAAGCCCCAAAAATGGAATGAAAAAAAGCCTTGAAAATGGGCTGAAAAAAAGCCTTGAAAATGGACTGAAAAAAAGCCTTGAAAATGGGCCAAACAAAGCCCTGAAAACAGGCCGAAAAAAGGGAGGCCAAAATCTTTTTTTTTTATTGTTGTTTTCCTCTTCTAAATTTAGGTGAGTCTTATAGTCCAAAAATTATGGTATACAGTTTCTCTGGTCTTCCTCACCTGTCATTTCCCCCTCCCTATTTCCCATCCCAGTTCACACATAGCTTTATTGCCCGTTTATCCCACCCACCTTCCTTTCTAGCCTCTGATGGCAGGATGTTCTGCACCCAGCCTTTGCAAGCAATGAGAAACCAATTAACGAGTAAAACAAACCTCTTTTTTTAAAAAAAAGAGGGCAGGAACAGGCTTTATTCGGGTTGCATAGACAGAACCAAAAATAATTAGTCACAGAGCCTTTTCCCCTTCTGGAGCAGGGCACGGACGGTCTCTGTTCACATGAGAACTCAAGATACAAAGTCCTTTCAAGAATCAAGCAGAAACAGTCCCTGTTCATACCGGCTGAGGCAAATTCACTGCCTATTATTTCCCAGCAGGGAGACTCAATTGGCACCTCAAATACAGAGCAGTTATTCCCAACAAACCTGGTTCCAGCTAAGGAATTTGACTTGATTGATGTACGGTTGTCTGCGACAAACAGGCCCCTCCCAAACCCCTTCTATTTATTTCCCAGCCAGGGAGGGGCTGGCTAGCATCCTCGACTTCTTTTCCCCGAGAGCCGGCTTATTGCTTTCCGTTGCTCTCCTCTCCTCTTTACGCATACGTGCGTCTGGGATGGGCCCCATCTGTTCCTCCCCCTAACTCAGCTCAGGCCCCGAAGACAGCTGCCTCTCCACTTGGGTGGGCAGACAGAAGGTCCCGGCTCTACATCTGTCTCTGATGCTGTTTCTTATCAGAGCCTTCCACAAGCTCCAAAGCTGGCCCAGGCTCCCCCTCCTCCTTATCTGACTAGCTCTGCTGGCAGCCGAGAGGCCACAACACAGGATGCCTGACATAATACTGAATTTCTCTTCTGGGGCTAGGGGAAGTTTTTGACCTGGATGACCACATCAGTGAACGTCAAGCAGAAGTCCTGGCTGAATTTGAGCGCCGGAAACGGGCGAGGCAAATCAACGTTTCCACGGATGACTCCGAAGTCAAGGCCTGCTTACGAGCGCTCGGAGAACCCATAACTCTGTTTGGAGAAGGCCCAGCCGAAAGGAGGGAGAGGTGAGAAATCAGGGTATTTAAATTGAACTGACCCTCCTTGTCTTTGGCAAATTTAAAAAGCGTTTTCACGTCGACGTGTCCTCCTTGCCAGGCTACGTAACATTCTCTCGGTCGTTGGCCCCGACGCCTTGAAGAAAACCAAGAAAGACGACGAAAAATCTAAGAAGTCCAAAGAAGAGGTGAGTTTGAGAAGAGCGGAGGTGGCGCAGTGGTTAGAGTGCAGTACTGCAGGCTACTTCAGCTGACTGCTAGCTGCAGTTCAGCAGTTCAAATCTCACCAGGCTCAAGGTGGACTCAGCCTTCCGTCCTTCCGAGGTGGGTAAAAGGAGGACCCAGATTGTTGGGGCCAAGAGGCTGACTATCTATCTATCTTCTATGATCCATCCATCCATCACCGCTCTCTCTATCATCATCTCTCTCTCATCTATGATTTATATCTGTCTGTCTGTATCTATCATCCATCCGTCCATCTCTCTCTCTCTCTCTATCATCAATATATCTATCTATCTCTCTATCTATGATCTATCTATCTATCTATCTATCTATCTATCTATCTTATATATCTATCTATCGTATCTATTATCTATCTTTTATCTATCTATCCTATCTGCCATGGTGGCGCAGTGGTTAGAATGCAGTATTGCAGAATAATTTTGCCCACTGCCAGCAGTTCGATCCTCCCCGGCTCAAGGTGGACTCAGCCTTCCATCCTTCCGAGGTCAGTAAAATGAGGACCCGGATTATTGGGGGCTCTGTAAATCGCTTAGAGAAGGCTGTAAAAGCACTATGAAGCGGTATATAAGTGCTATTGCTATTGTTATATAGGCTGCTCTCATTCACATTTAGGGCTAACCGTTTTAAATAACTTTTGGTGCTCTTTGTCTCCTCTCTGCTGAATTTCCATTATGCCAAAGGCATATATAAAAGAACAATCGCTTCCAAGAGCTTTGATTTGTGCATAAATCATTAGCAATTCACCGAGTTAGAATTTAACTCAACTGATGGAAATGAACGTCTCATGATTCCCCAGTGAGGGTGGAAATACATGAGAATCCTCTGTGGAAAACACATTACCATCACATCACTTCTGAAAAAAAAGTGTTGGTTGAGTGTCTTCTTCACTTCTTTTCGCAATTCGTCTTTCTTAGTATCAGCAGACTTGGTACCACGAAGGGCCAAGCACCTTGAAGACAGCGAGACTCTGGATCGCAAACTACTCCCTTCCCAGGTAAGACTATTAGTGAAAGGGAGAGAGAGCAAACCCCACTCCCTCCCTAACGCTGATGATGTTACCTAGCTAGGTAACAAAACGTCTGCAAGAAAACAACGCAGCTCAAGAAAGCAGCGAGGATCCCGCAGTTCAACCCTGAGTTACAAATATCCTCTTTTTATGTGTAACACATTTCTCTCTGTCCTTGGTGCAGGGCAGTGAAGCGACTGGACGAAGCCCGGTGGTTTAAGGAGGTCCCTGAAGCCACACGGACATCCCAGAAACAAGAGCTTCACAAATCTTTAAGGGTGAGCGGTGAGGGAGTGTCCTCTCTACTACACTGCAGATCAGAGATTTGCAGCTTGAAAGCTCCCCCCAAAAAGATGGAAGCTTTGTGTAACTTAGATTTGCTTTGCACGCTAAATGTTGCAGTGGCTTTTTCTGGCGGTGGGGGTGGGGAAACATCTAGTCTTATTGAGCAAAACTTACATCACAATTGTCTTGCTTAGCAACAGAAATGTTGGGCTCAATTGTTGATCATAAATCAACAACTACCTGTATAAAAATAAAAAATTCTGCCTTCCAAGTCCTTCAATAAATGGTTTTGAGGATGTAACAGGAAGTGTTCAGGAATTTTTCTTCTTCCTACTTTTTTCCTCTTCTCTTCTCTTCCCTTCCCTTACCTTACCTTACCTTACCTTACCTTATCTTACCTTACCTCCTCTCCCTTTCCCTTTCTCTCTCCTCTCCTCTCCCTTTCTCCTCTCCTCTCCTCTCCCTTTCTCTCTCCCTTTCCCTTTCTCTCTCCTCTCCTCTTCCCTTCCCTTCTCTGTCTCCCTCCCTCCTTTTAAATCCTTTTGAAAGATTATCATTTACGATTTAGCATGTGACATATCATACACGGACTAGCAATATATACATTAATAATTCTTTGGAAAGAATTGGCAGCTTAATCCTCTCGGTATGGTTTCATTTCCAGTCTCTGAATAACTTCTGCAGCCAAATTGGGGATGACCGTCCTATTTCCTTTTGTCACTTCAGTTCCAACTCCAAATTCTTGGCCACAGCCTGTTGGTAAGAAGGATTTTGTTGTCTTTTTTGGGGAGGGGGGAGGTAGGGGTTCACCTCAAGGAAGAGAGGGCAAAAGAACGGCTGAAGGGGGCACCCAGTTTAAAACAAAAAAAATCTTGACATTTATAGAATCGGCCTAAATCTGCAGGTGACATGACCTGTTAATTTAAGATCATCTGGTGTGTGGGTGGTATTGCTCTCTAGTTATTCTTTATTTTAATGGTTTATTGCTTTTATTAGTTGCCATGAATAACTGAAGAAAAAAAAATTAGAGGCCTCTACTAAAAAAAAAAATTCCATGTGAAAAGAGGTGAGCTTTGAATACCTTGAGCGTGAATAATTTAGAGCAGCGAAGAGTCCTAATCTTTTCCTTGTGGTCTCCTTTCTTTCGGCCCGCAGGAGCGGCCTCTGCAAGATATGGTCAGTGCCAGATTGCAATCTCGTCCTCACTTTGCGAGGTACTGCATCTCCCCCCTCCCTTCGACCCACAACCACAAACGGAGCCTGGGTTCAGAACCGGGGAAAGCAAATCCCGGAGTATCGTGATTCGAACTGACAGCTTTCTCACCTCTCCTAAGGGCATAACACCAACGTCGGCGCCATCGTCTTCCACCCCAAAGCCACCATCTCATTGGACAAGAAGGACGTCAATCTGGCGTCTTGCGCTGCCGACGGCTCGGTCAAGCTCTGGAGTCTGGAAAGGTACGTGCGGACTTTTCTCATTTGCTGTTTCCAATAAAGCCTCAGTAGGGATAGAGGGACGTGGTGGCTCAGTGGCTGAGACGCTGAGCTTGTCAATCAAAAGTTCGGCGGTTCGAATCCCTGGTGCCGCCTAACGGAGTGAGCTCCCGTGACTTGTCCCAGCTTCTGCCAACCTAGCAGTTCGAAAGCAGGTAAAAAATGCAAGTAGAAAAATAGGGACCACCTTTGGTGGGAAGGGAACAGCGTTCCGTGCGCCTTTGGCATTGAGTCATGCCGGCCACATGACCACGGAGACGTCTTCGGACAGTGCTGGCTCTTCGGCTTTGAAACGGAGATGAGCACCGCCCCCTAGAGTCAGGAATGACTAGCACATATGTGCGAGGGGAACCTTTACCTTATGGATTGGATGGGATGGGATGGGATTTCTATGGCAAACAACTCCTGGCAGCTCAGTTTTGCTGGTAAGAAAAAGGACTAATTTGCTTTTCAAAGTCTGTGCCCCTAATTTAGCAGCCGGCACGATCTCATGAGTGAAAAGGAAGGATGGAATAAACAAGGAAAAACCAGAACCTTGCGTGAAATCAAATATGAGAGTCAGTTTCGTTTAAGGTGCCAGATTAGAAAGCTGGGGCAGTGAGTTCAAATCCTGCCTTAGCCATGAAAGCTTGTTGGGTGACTTTGGACCACCAGGAGACGGGGAGTTCTAGTTCCGCCTTAGCCATGAAATCTGGCTAGTTGACTTTGAGCCAATCACCAGGAGATTGGAAGTTCTAGTCCCATCTTATTTATATATATAAATAACAAAAAACAGACACACATATATATAAATAACAAAAAACAGACATAAATTATGCCAGGTTTTCCTACAGTTGTCCGGCTCCTTAAAAATATGACTCCCATAAACCCATGACATTGGATCCCAGGAACATTGAAGGTTAAACACCCCACTGCAGGAATCGAGTGTGGCTCCTGCCACATTCTGCTGATGACCTCAATTTGCATTCCAGAATTTGCAGCCCTTCCGATGTTGCTGAGCCAGCACTAGGCAAACACGGAATATGCTCGTGAGTGGCTCTGGCTGGAATGGTTGCCAAGCTACAAGTCAGAACTGCCCTTCCCTTTCAGCAAAAAAATCATTTATTGTTGGGTGTTCGGTGCTAGGCGACATCCGGTTGGGTCATGCAAGAAAATATCCAAGCTCGGAGAGCACCAAGTCCTCCTCCTCCTCCTCCTCTCCTCCCCTCCTCTTCCTACTTCCTTCTAGTACTGATACTGATATCTATTTGGGTCATGAAACATCTGCAAGAAAACAACCAAGCTCAGAGAGCACAAGGACCCCACAATCTCCTCCTCCATCTCCTCTTCCTCTTCTCCACAAACTCACTCCCTTCTAGCACTGATGATGTTACCCAGCTGGGTCATGAAATGTCTGCAAGAAATCAACTAAGCTCAGAGAACAACAAGGACCCCACAATCTCCTCCTCCTCTTCCTCTTCCTCCTCCTCCTCCTCCCCACATTTACGATGAACTTTGAGCACTGCTGCCATCCCCTCCCCTGATTTCTGCATCTTCGTGGTGTCGTTTTAATTTTGATGGGGCATTCTTGGTTTCTTTCAGCGATGAACCAGTGGCGGATATAGAAGGTCATCCGGTGAGAGTGGCTCGAGTCACTTGGCATCCCTCTGGCAGATTTTTGGGCACCACATGGTAAGAAGGTCTCTGTGTCTCCCTCCCTCTGCTAAATTGGGGAGGGGGAGGGTGGAGGATTGAAATTGTCACTTCCCAGCTAGCTGAGGATTCTGGGGTTTGTGGTCCCAGAGCATCCAGAGGGGCAACTTGTTGAGGGAAGGTTAAATAGTCCTAGAGCCCTTAGCACTTATATACCGCTTCACAGTGCTTTTACAGCCCTCTCTGAGCAGTTTACAGAGTCAGCCTCTTGCCCCCAACAATCTGGGTCCTCATTTTACCCACCTCGGAAGGACGGAAGGTTGAGTCAACCTTGAGCCGGTCAGGATCGAACTGCTGGCTCTGTGGGCAGAATTTGCCCACAATACTGTATTCTAACCACTGCGCCACCATGGTTCAGATCTAGATAGAGTGGGGAAGAGAGAGAAAGAACAGAGAGAGAGAGAGAATAGATAGATGACAGATAGATGGATGGATGGATAGATGGATGGATGGATGGATGATAGATAAATGGTAGGTGATAGAGAGAGAGAGAGACTAGAGGATGGAGAGAGACAGATAATGGATGAATGAATAGAGGGAGGGAGAAATACTGGATAGAGATAGATAATAGATATCTATCTATAATAGATAGAGAATAGATAGTAGGTTAGATAGGTAGGTGGGTGGATGATAGGTGACAGACAGACAGACAGACATAGATAGATAGATGATGGATGATAGATAAATGATAGGTGATAGATAGAGGATGGAGAGAGAGAGAGAGAGAGAGATTGATAATGGATGGATGGATAGAGGGAGGGAGAAATGCTGGATGGAGAGGCAGATAATAGAGGATTGATAGGTTAGGTAGGTAGGTAGGTAGATAGATAGATAGATAGATAGATAGATAGATAGATAGATAGATGTTAGATGATAGATAGGCAGACAGATGAAAGATAGAAAGAAAGAAAGAAAGATAGAAGACAGACAGATGAAAGATAGATAGAAAGAAAGAAAGAGAAAGAAAGAGAAAGAAAGAAAAAGAGAAAGATAGACGGACAGAGAGAGAGAGAGAGAGAGAGAGAGAGATGAATGTTAGATGATAGATAGGCAGACAGATGAAAGATAGAAAGAAAGAAAGATAGATAGACCAGACAGATGAAAGATAGATAGAAAGAAAGAAAGAGAAAGAAAGAAAAAGAAAGATAGACGGACAGAGAGAGAGAGAGAGAGAGATAGATAGATAGATAGATAGATAGATAGATAGATAGATAGATAGAGCACTGAGACTTATACCCCGTGGGGAAAATACTTGCTGGACCTCTACAAGATCTGCCAGGTTAACTTTCCTTATGTCTCCCGCTGTAGCTATGACCACTCCTGGCGCTTGTGGGACCTTGAAGCCCAAGAGGAGATTCTCCACCAGGAAGGGCACAGCAAAGGCGTCTACGACATCGCCTTCCATGGCGATGGCTCCTTAGCCGGCACCGGGTAAGCCCTCAACATCTGTGCCAAGGCACCGCCAAGCAGTCGTTAAGTGAGCCATGCGGTCGTTGACCGAATCTGGCCTCCCCCGTTGACTTGGCTTATTGGAAATCTCCTGGGAAGGTTGCAAATGGGGACCCCACGTGGTCTTCAGGACATGACAAATTGTTGTAAGTTGAGGGATACCTGTATTTATCGGACATATTTTGTTTTTTGTTTTTTTTCCCAGTGGTCTGGATGCCTTTGGCCGTGTCTGGGACCTACGCACTGGACGTTGCATCATGTTTTTGGAAGGTCATCTCAAAGAGATCTACGGGGTCAGCTTTTCCCCGAACGGGTAAGAGCCACACCTTTTGCCATGGCTCATGTGTCCTTAACGTTGGTTCATCCATCTTTCCAAGAGGGCGCAGTGGTTAGAGTGCAGTACTGCAGGCTACTTCTGCTGACTGCCGGCTGCCTGCAATTTGGCAGTTCGAATCTCACCAGGCTCAAGGTTGACTCAGCCTTCCGAGGTGGGTAAAATGAGGACCCAGATTATTGTTGGTGGCAATAGGCTGTCTCTGTAAACCGCTTAGAGAGAGCTGTAAAAGCACTGTGAAGCGGTATATAAGTCTAAGGGCTGTTGCTATTGCTCTTCCCTTCCTTCCTTCCTTCCTTCCTTCCTTCCTTCCTTCCTTCCTCCCTCCCTCCCTCCCTCCCTCCCTCCCTCCCATCCATCCAGAGAGGGCTGTAAAGCACTGTGAAGCAGTATATAAGTCTAAGTGCTATTGCTATTTTTCTGTCCGTCCTTTCTTTCCTTCCTTCCTTCCTTCCTTCCATTCCATCTCTATCTATTTATCTGTCTATCTATCTATCTATCTATCTATCTATCTATCTATCTATCTATCTATCTATCTATCTAATCTATCTAATCTATCTATCTGCCATGGTAGCACAATGCAGCATTTCAGGCTGACTCTATCCACTGCCAGGAGTTCGATCCTGACCGGCTCAAGGTTGACTCAGCCTTCCATCCTTCCGATGTGGCTAAAATGAGAGGACCCAGATTGTTGGGAGGCAATAGGCCAACTCTGTAAACAGCTTAGAGAGGGCTGTAAAAGCACTGAAAAGCGGTATATAAGTCTAAGGACTATTGCTATTGCTATTTCCACTCCCTCTCTGCTAAGTATAAGCCCCAGCTTCCCTCCTTTCCCCTCCATTCGTAGGTACCACATCGCCACTGGCAGTGGAGACAACACCTGTAAAGTTTGGGACCTTCGCCAGAGGAGGTGCATTTACACCATTCCCGCCCATCAGAATCTGATCACCGGAGTGAAATTCGAACGTAAGCCTCTCCACCACGTTTTTTCCCCCCAGGAGCCTAAAATCTGGACTCTGAAAACCCAAGCGTCGACTCTTGGGAATTGCTGAGAGCCTCACGGATGGGGCTAAGATTTGAGGGCAATGGGGCAGCTTCCCTTGTTCCTTTAAGCCAATTTAGCTTGCCCCGAGGGGCATCACCCAACCAGCTTTGCCTGATCTTAAAAAAAGCGAAGCAGCCTCGCATCAAACTGGGTTAAGAGTTGGTGAGTTAACCCCTTGGAAGTGTAGGTTAAGCTTCAGGTTGAGAGAGAGAAAAAGCCCCTCCCAACAGAGGGGCAGATCCCTTCTGGATATCCACTTCTGTGCCGTGCTTAAAACTTCGGATTAGAAACAAGGAGATTGTGAGTTCTAGTCCCACTTTAGCCATGAAAGCCAGCTGGGTGACTTTGAGCCAATCACCAGGAGATGCTGAGTTCGTCCTACTTTAGCCATGAAAATTGGGTGACTTTGGGCCAATCACTAGGAGACAGTGAGTTCTAGTCCTGCCTTACCCATGAAAGTCAATTGGGTGACTTTGGGCCAATCACCAGGAGAATGTGAGTTCTAGTCCCGCCTTAGCCATGAAAGTCGGCTGAGTGATTTTGGGCCAATCACCAGGAGACAGTGAGTTCTAGTCCTGCCTTACCCATGAAAGTCAATTGGGTGACTTTGGGCCAATCACCAGGAGACGGTGAGTTCGTCCTACTTTAGCCATGAAAAGTGGGTGACTTTGGGCCAATCACCAGGAGACAGTGAGTTCTAGTCCTGCCTTACCCATGAAAGCCAGCTGGGTGACTTTGGGCCAATCACCAAGAGACAGTGAGTTCTAGTCCCGCCTTAGGCAGGAAAGCCAGCTGGGTGACTTTGGGCCAATCACCAGGAGACAGGGAGTTCTAGTCTCATCTTAGCCATGAAAGCCAGCTGGGTGACTTTTCATCTAGTCCTTCTGTCTCACCCCAACCCACCTCTGTTGTGTGAGGAAAACAAAGAGGAAGAAGGTGTGGTGAATATGTCCCCCACCTTTATTTATAAAAAAAAATAATAAAGGTGGGATACAAATTAGATGATGACGATGATAACAATCGTCCCTCCATTAAGTTTTCCCTCCCTCGCCCTCATTCTCTCCTCTCCCTCGCCGTTCCTGTTTTTCCCTGCTCGGTGTTTCCTTGAGATCGGTCGTCACTCCCGGAGCCCCCCGTGGATCGTTTGTCTTTGTGCTTCCCTCCTCCCAGCGAATCACGGCAACTTCCTCCTGACCGGAGCCTACGACAACACGGCCAAGGTGTGGACTCACCCCTGCTGGTCTCCCTTGAAGACCTTGGCCGGACACGAGGGCAAAGTGATGGGCTTGGACATCTCCATGGACGGGCAACTGATCGCCACCTGCTCCTACGACCGGACCTTCAAGCTATGGATGGCGGAATAAGCAGGGTATTTCCATCCACCCTAACCCCTTCTCACATCACTTGGGTGGGGGGACGGACCTGGGTTTTATGTCGGGGGGGAAATCCGATCACAACTGCCCTGCGGAGTCCGTCCTCTTCCTCCTCCTCGTGTGCCGGCCGCGTTCGAGGAAACTTTTCATTTGAGAATCTTTTTTTTTTTTTTTTTTATAAAATATTCCTCCTTCCCTCTCTGGTGGGCTTCCGGATTTTTGCCATTGTGAGGGGAGAAAAAAAAAAATCCACACACTTTTCAACCCGGGTGATAAAAAGGTTGGCTACCCCCTGCTTTGGCTGATCTTGGACGGAGACGCTTCCGGGAGATCCGAGGGTTCCCATCAAATAGGTGGTCTTTGGATGGACCTCTCAGTTTGGAGATCGGGGTCCTTTTCTCTGTTGGGCAGAGACTTTTTATAAAAAAAAATAAGTGTATTAAAGCAAAGTGGCTGCTTCTGTTTCAAAGCCTCCACCGGTTTCCCTTGTCTGCCGTTTGTGTTTTTAACGTACCGCCTGATAGCTTGTACAGGTACTCCTCGTGTTACAGCCACTTGTTTAATGACAGTAAGGACCGACAGTTCCTTCTATCCTTTCCTTTCCTTTCCTTTCCTTTCCTTTCCTTTCCTTTCCTTTCCTTTCCTTTCCTTTCCTTTCCTTTCCTTTCCTTCCCTTCCCTTCCCTTCCCTTCCCTTCCCTTCCCTTCCCTTCCCTTCCCTTCCCTTCTTCGGGGCTTATGTACGCATGTCAGCAGCTGGCATTTCCTTAGCTCAGTCTGGCCTCCTGGGAGTAACATGCCCACCCTCTGAATGGCCCACAGCTTGGCAACCAAATCGTGGCTAAAACTCTTCATTGCTCAAATGAAACATGGCTCACCAAACTGGTTCCTGTTGCATTTTACCAGTGGTGGAGTTTCTCCCGTGTGGTTTTTATGGTAAATTAGACTCCTCTCTCTCATGCCCTCCCTCTCCCTTTCCCTCTTTCTTTCCCCCCTCTCTCTCTCCCCCTCTCTCTCACTCTCTTTCTCTCTCTCCCTCCCTCTCCCTTTCTCTCACTTCCTCTCTCTCCCTCTCTCTCTCCCTCCCTCTCTTTCTCACTTCCTCTCCCTCTCTCTCCCATTCTCTCTGTCTCTCCCTCCCTCTCTCTCTGTCTCTTCCTCCCTCTCTCCTCACCCACTCCAAACATTGTGTTATGCCTGGTTAGCAAATATACAAGTATATAAGTGTTTACATGCAGCCATGGCCAAAAATATAAACCAGGAGCCAAATATACAAATATAAATACAGATATCAATGTTGGGTTATGCCTGGTACCAGATGTATCTTGAAAACACCAAATATACCTTGGAAAAAAGTGTTATTTTAACCCCTTTTGTTTAAAAATAGAGATTTCCTTCCAGCACCTTCCACTTACTGTTATAGAAAATACTAGCTGATAACAAAGGACAGATTAAGCCAACATCCTTTTGTCTGAATTCAGCCTCTTGCAACCTTGGCTTACCTCTCTGCCCTAGGCGATCTGACTTCCTTTTTTAAAAAAAGTATTATTTGGTAGCATCAAAGGCCCTTCAAATGATTTTTTGATTTTTTTCTCTCCTTTATGCGCTCACACGCAGGAACTTAATGGAACATAGACTACGCAGTTTGGGGGGAAAAATATTAGCGTTCCTAATTAAATCTTTTTCAGGCAGACTCTTTTTTTTCCCTGTCTCGATTCAGAGGAAAAAAAAACTTTAGGAGAAACTCCCTTCTGGGCACCAAAGATGGATTCCTTCCTGCCACCCTCCCTCCCTCAATAAATTTAATTCCAACCCCTTCGGTTGTAATTCAGTGGCAGAATTGACACGGTGGCCGAATTAGCTCACATCTGCATCTGAATTGGACACCAAACAGGCCAGGTTTTCAGAACTGGCTAGGCTGCAAAAAAAAAAAAACCCAACCTCCCCTAACCTTGGTCAAAAGAATTTTACAGTGAGGGATGAATGCATTTGCTAGGTACACAGGACCTGGTGAACTTCGTAATGTTTGGACAGCGAGAAGAGCAGCATTAAATAAATAACTGACACGAACCAGCCCAGCAGATGAAGGGGGAAAAAATTAAACATTTCTTTAATATGCTTGATTTGATTCTCTGATTTCTCTCTCTTTGTCTGTCTCTCTCTCTGTCTGTCTCTCTCTCTGTGTCTGTGTCGCTGTGTCCGTCTGTCTCTTTCTCTCTGTCTCTGTCTCTCTCACTTTCTCTGTCTCTTTGTCTCTCTCTCTCTCTCTCTCTCTCTCTCTCTCTCTCTGTCTCACTTGCTCTCTCTCTCTCTCTCTTTCTGTCTCACTTTCTTTGTCTCTCTGTCTCTGTCTCCTCCCTCTCTCTCTGTCTCCTTCACTTTCTCTGTCTCTGTGTGTGTGTGTGTGTCTCTGTTCCTCTCTCTGTGTGTGTCTCTGTCTGTCTCTGTCTGTCTCCCTTTCTGTCTCTGTCTCTCTGTCTCTCTCTTTTCTCTCCCTCTCTCTGTCTCCCTCTCTGTCTCTCTCTGTGTCTCTCTCTCTCTGTCTCTCTCTCTCCCACACACATACACGTGTCCACATTTTGCATTTACAAATGCCGCATCTTAACTACAAGGACAAATTTGTACTTCATTTTCCGGTCAAGTGCTGTAACAGAATAATAAAGAATCGGAAACCCTATATTCCAGTTTCAGACAAATGGCCGTCCAACCTCCTCTTAAAAACCTCAAGTGTTTTGGACTTGTCTCTTCTGGAGACAAGTTGGCTCCTTTCTCCCTTTGATCTTAATCTGTTGGTGCTGGTGGGTTTTTTTTCCCCATTGGGGTAAGGTAGGTTCCCCTCGCACATATGTGCTAGTCGTTCCCGACTCTAGGGGGCGGTGCTCATCTCCGTTTCAAAGCCGAAGAGCCAGCGCTGTCCGAAGACGTCTCCGTGGTCATGTGGCCGGCATGACTCAACGCCAAAGGCGCACGGATCGCTGTTACCTTCCCACCAAAGGTGGTCCCTATTTTTCTACTGGCATTTTTTACATGCTTTCGAACTGCTAGGCTGGCAGAAGCTGGGACAAGTCACAGGAGCTCACCCCGTTACGCGGCACCAGGGATTTGAACTGCTGAACTGCCGACCTTTCGGTCGACAAGCTCGAGGTAAGTTAAGGTACCTCAGGGTAAGATAGGGTAATAGCAAAACTGCTTTTAAGATCTCTGGATTGGACGGCGTATGGTATGCCATTCACAAATTCCGTAGTGTGTGCTCTCTGCCAAGAAGAACTTGCTCTTTATGACTTGGACTTGGGCCATCCTATCTCCTACCTTCTTGATCCCCAAATTCAGAAGCCGGGCTCTTTAGGAAAGGATTTTGATCCTCCCTTTCCAAAATACTTTCCGGCTTCCTCCGTTCCCAAGCCCTGCGGAACCCACCCACCCCCACCACATTAAATCAAAATCCAAGTTTCCACGGTCTGCTTCTCCTTCATCCCAAACCTGGGAAAAAGTTTTTCGTCCAGAAGACGGAGAAGACGAGTAGCAAAGTCAGGCTTAAGACAATGACCATCAAGTACGTGAAGATCCGAAGATGCGGGTTCCGGACGCATTCTCGGAGAAGGGCGCGGCGAGGAACGGTGGGGGTGCTGGCTACGGTCGCTGGCTGGGGGCTTTCGGGGTACGGCTGGGTGCCGAGTTCAGGGTCAACGCCCAGATCCAAGGTGTAGACCCTGGGTTGCCGCAGGAAATACCTGGTCTTGCGCTGCTCCTTAAGGCACAGTTGCCGTCCTTCGAGGATGATGTGGTTGGGCTCCAGTCCCAACTTGTGCAAGAGGGCGACGTCGGTGGGGAGTTCGGTCACCTGCTGGTTGGCCGGCAGCAAGGTCAGGCAGCGGCAAAGAGGACAAGGCAGCTGGTTCTGGGTGGCGGCGATCAGGCTGAGGTGCGCCAGGCACTCGATGCAAAAGGAATGGCCGCATCGTAGGAGTTTGGGGGTCCGGAAAATGTTATTGTAAGCGTTCCAGCAGACCGGGCATTCGGAAACCAAGCTTGGCTCCTGTTCTAAGTTTTTGGCCATGGTTATTTGGCTCGAAAAGCGGTTCTGTCAAGTGTGAACGGCCTGCTCCACATGTGAAGAGTTCAATTGGAGACTTTATTACCTATGCCCGATTCACAGGAATCTTCCCGGACTGGCCGATTTGCACCTGGACTAAATAAAGCTCAACGGCACCCAAGAGGGATCAGATTTTGCCTTTTTTGTGCCCACGTAAAGATTCCAGACTAATTCCCTGCTTGACTCCTCCTTTCCCCTAGCTTGGCCGGTCTTTCTCTCCGACTGTCTGATGTTTATTAAAATTACCCACGAGGCTCGAAAGAGCCAACGGAAGCATGGCGGATCAGTTTTGTAGCATCCTGGAGGTGGGGGGGTGGGATTGCTGGGCAGACGGAAGCCCCCCTTTCCTTAAAGCGCAGGAAGTCCATCGCTGGAGTTAAAAAAAAAACGGAAGAGAGAAGTTAGAATAAGAAGCAAGGCTTGGGCGTGCGTGGAAAATCTCCCGGGAATGCTCGAATTACACTCCGCTATTTATACCGTGCTATCTGAGGACGTAATGCGTTACAGAATACGGCAAGCCGCTATCCCCAGGGACCGAGAGTCTACGATATGACCGCAGAGATAAGGGAGGAGGGCGGAAATGAGCTTGTGGCAGAGGTGCGCTTTGTTTTTCTTTTTTTTAAAGTTTCTAGTCCTCATGAAGCAGACATGGGTTCTCCGGTTTGCTCAGGAATTTAGGCAGGTAGTCCATGACCATCTGAAGTCAAAATGGCACTGAAATTTTCATATTAGTTCATTCTTCATCCTAAAAAAATTGAGCAGACTCGGGGTTGCTCTTCTACCATTCCATCTCCCTTATTTTACAACAATCCTTCTTCTCCTTCTCTGTTTCCCTTCCCTCCCTTCTTCTATCCTCTTCTACTTTCTTCCTTCCTCCTCTCCTTCCCCTCCTCTCTTTCCCCTTCCTTTCCCCCACTCCTCCCTTCTTCCTAACCTTCTCTCCTACTCTTATTTCCCCTCCCTTTTCTTCCTCTCCTTTCCCCTTCCTTCTGTTCCTCTCTCTCCTTCCTCTCTTCTCCCCTCCCATCTATCCCTCTACTCCTCTTTCCATTCTCTCTCCGTTGTTGCATTCATCTTCAATTCAGTATTTTCCAAAGTGGTATCGAGCAAACCCCGGTTTTCTATTTATATACTTGTTGAATTTCAAGGATTACTTTCTCGGTGTCTGGGATGTCTACCGAAAATAATGGCATCTCTGAGCAGATCCTAAATTTCCCACTATTAAATACCGCAGAACTCTGGAAGCAGCTTTCCAAACAAGCCAGTTTTGGTCTAATCATTTTTTATTTTTATTTATTTTTTTTGAGCTGACTTTGATGGCTACCAGATTTCCAAATCTTTTTAAGGCCTCGAACCCAGAACTTTTGGCGTGCAAAGCGAAGGCATTCACGCTGAGCGATGCTCTCTCTCTCTTTTCCCCTGCCTTCTCTAACAAACCCCCCACCCCTTTACTAGATTTAAACCAGCATCGACTGTGTTTCTGGCTTCCTTCTGCGATCCCCTCCTTGAGCCCTGGATTCTCTCCTTCCTGCCCATCGACTCTCAAAATTTACCTGTTTGGGGAGGTGCGAAAAGTTTACCTTAAACCCTTTTTTCTTCCCTCTATGAAATCAACAAGATCTATTCGAAAGATCTGCCTTTCTAAAAAGCCAGATCTTTGGCTCGAGATTTAAAAGCTGCAAGGGATCTCTGGAACGCCTGCCAACGATGGATCTAAATCACCTCTCCCTCCTGGCTCACCGCGTACAAACCCAGCTCTCCCCACTCCTTCCCCCGAAAATATTCAGCCCACCTTGCCAACGGCCTCCTCCTCCTCTTCCTCCTCGCATCTCTTGTCGCGCTAGAATAGATGTTGGGGAGTAAAGGTCTCCAGGTTGCACAGAAAGAGGCAGGGCCTCCATCCGTGAAGGAGAGGAAAAAGAGCATCCCCACCCCCTCCCTTTCAGGACCAGATCCTTGTCTATCGGGTGGTTCCCCCCAAGGGCTTGGGTTTTCAGCACGGCAAGGACAGGAGGCAGCTGTTGTTTACCACCAGGAACCAAGGAGACAACAGCCTAGAAGAAGACAGCAGGGCTTCTCGGGGAGGCTGCTATGGAGATGGACACCTTGATCTCAAAGCTTGGAGCCGCTGGTATTGTCCTCTACAGAGATGAATAGAGCAGGGACGGCTAACCTATTTGCCGTCGCATGCCAAAAGCGGTGTGTGTGTGTGTGTGTGGTGTGGTGTCGCACACACATGTGCCCACACTCATAATTCAATGCCAACCCGTGCCCCCCCCCGCGCCTGTACGCGCAACCCCCCCCAACACTTTTGGCACGTGACGGCAAAAAGATTACAGGTGGGCCCGGTAGGCCCGTTTTTCGCTTTCCACAGACTCCAGAGGCTTTCTTGGAGCCTGGGGAGGGCTAAAACAGCCTCCCCCACCCGAAGCCAGAAACGGCCCATTTCCCGACTTCTGGTGGGCCCGAAAGGCCTGTTTTTTGCTCTCCCGAAAGGCCTGAAAACCAGCTTCCTCCATCCCTCCATCCCTCTCCCTCCATCCTTCCCTCCCTCTCTCTCCCTCCCGCGCTCGCTCTCTCTCTCTCACCAAGCAAGGAAACCTAGGGGCCCAAATCTCATCTTGCTCTGCAGCTGTCCTTCACCTGTGGGAAGGACACTGCGAAATCCCTCCCCATTCCCTCCCCACTCCTGTGGGAAGGACATTGCAAAATAGTGGGAAGGACATTGCAAAATCCCCATTCCCTCCCCACTCCTGTGGGAAGGACATTGCAAAATCCCCATTCCCTCCTCACTCCTGTGGGAAGGATACTACAAAATCCCCATTCCCTCCTCACTCCAGGGGAAGGATACTGCAAAATCCCCATTCCCTCCCCATCTCTGGGACCAGCCAGAGGTGATATTTGCCGGTTCTCTGAACTACTCAAAATTTCCGCTACCGGTTCGTCAGAACCTGCTGGATTTCACCCCTGCTCTTATCTAACCATTGCTTGGCCTGCCGTTCTTTGTCCCGTCTCCAAAGCTCCTTCTCACATACTGTTACACCACCACCCCTTTCCCACAACCTTAACACATGTCGAAAAAGGTGTGCTTTTGTTGAGAACAACAACAAACAGACTCAACGTTTTAAAAATGCCAGATTACCTTGATTTGGAAGATCTGGGAACTCGGCTGAAATGTAAACATACGCACTGAATAAGTAGTTCCCACACACACCCATCCTGGCTTGGCAGATAGGTCACCTTTTAATGAGGTAGCTTTTAAGTACATGTAGTAGAACTTGTAAGTAAGTAAAATGTAGTAGGACCTGTGTCCGATCACCACAGTTCACAAGTAGAATTACAGGGCTGTAGAATTACAGGACTGACTAGGCGGCTCAGTGGCTAAGACACTGAGCTTGTCGATCAGAAAGGTTGACAGTTCGGCGGTTCGAATCCCTAGTACAGGTCTCATGCGTGAGCAAGGGAGGGTTGGACTAGATGACCTCCAAGGTCCCTTCCAACTCTGTGTTACATCTGGATTACAACAGTTGGAAAGGCTGGACAATTTTTCTCCCAAACATACCAAGTATACAATCACTGTACATTTATATACACACCAACAAAGGCACAAGGGAGACTTCTACTACAATTATTTCCATGATGGTCTTCTTTGACAATAATACATCCAAGTTGTCCTCTATTCAACCTTCCAGAGATTCAATCACATCTGGAGATACGTTATTCCTACTGTCCAGTTCTGAAATCTTTTAGAGCACGGGTCTCCAACCTCGGCAACTTTTAAGACTTGTGGACTCCAACTCCCAGAATTCCTCAGCCAGCTTTGAATCAAGGTTGGAGATCCTTGTTTCTAGAGCACTGTTCCTCAACCTTGGCCATCTTGGGATATATAGACTTCAACTCCCAGAATTCTCTGATGGTTGGGGGGATTCTGGGGGTTGAAGTCCACAAGTCTTAAAGTTGCCAAGGTTGGAGATCCTTGTTCTAGAGCACTGTTCCTCAGCCTTGGCCATCTTGGGATGTATAGACTTCAACTCCCAGAATTCTCTGCTGGTTGGGGGATTCTGGGAGTTGAAGTCCATACATTTTTAAGGGGCCCAAGGGGGTTAGAAACACTGCTTCTGGGGTAATTCTCTTCCGCAGATCCTCATGACAAAGAAACCTGGAAGGTCCATTCTTCCATCTTTATTTTATGGGTGCTTAATAAAATACTTTGGCCCACCGCAAATCAGGATTTCTACGTGCAGATCTTTATTTCCCTTGCCCGAATTTCCCAACACTGATCTTCACCCTTGTCCCTTCAGAAATCGTAGCAATTTTCTCACTTCCCAGGTAAATTTGACTGACGTTCTACCTCCTTTCATTCTACCTGTGCCCAAGTGATTAGAAGACGCCTCTCAGAGGAAGGACGGCAGATACAACACAAGCCTCCTTCAACAAACCAACCCACTTTCCAAATATTGCTCGGGTGTGACGAAGAGGACAAGAAAGTCCTCGTGGTCAATCATCATCTCCTTCGGTCTCCTATCGGAACTCAAACTCAAAATTCTTGAGATCAACAACGGAGTCAGTCTTTGCAGCAGGAACCTCTCCTGAATCTGCTCCTCACCGTTCCCCACGAGGGCAAATGCGTTCTTGGTGACCTCTCCTTTTCCACCCAGGGGACTTTGCAACGACACCACCAATCCACTCGGGGCACCCTTTCCTCCCCAAAGAACCTTCACGCTACTGATCAACCAGGTCCTATTTTCAGAAGGACCCATCGGAGGAAGCCAAGGGCTGGTTGAGTCCAGAAACTCGACGCCGATGGATTTTTGCCGAGTCAGCAAGGAGAGCATCCTTTTTGTGAAGCAGAGAAGGGTCCAGCTTGTATCTCCTGGGCCAATCCCAACCAGGATCCAAGGTTCCTCCAGATGAGACTTCCCCGACGGGTGGCAAACGTATCGCTGGATTGTTCTCCAGGTTGATTCCGGTTGGTTTGGGAAAAAGAGATGAAGAGATTGGAAATCTTCCTCGGGCAGATGAACAGTATTGGGACTCGAGGCCAAAGGAAAGTGGACAGTCTCATGACAAAGTAGGACCATTGACACAGAGACAAAGACGAGAGCCAGGAAGGCTGCCAGAAAGACGGAAGGGAGGCAATCAGATTCCTGAGGCTGCCAAGATGGACTTTCCGAACATCCAGACTTCTCATCTGCCTGGTCCTCAGCGTCCTTCCTCACTCCACAACAAAGTTCTGGCAAGTTCCCATTGTCCGTGCGACTTTCATCGTCCTTTCGTCTTTCCTGCATCTCTCCGTCTTTTAGCACAGAGGAAGGAAAACGACAACAATACAACAATCGTGAGTTTAAATTTTTTTTAAAAAGCAGGATGAGATGCTTCAAATGCTTGCATTCTTGTTGTGGCCCGCCAGCGGATCTGGCAGCAGATTCGGACAGTGGGGAGGTTGGGGAAGGAACCTGGACCAGTCCTGGAGTCTGGGGAAGGCTCTGATGAGGGCTCTGCGTCGGAGGCAGAGAGGGAGCCAGGGCCATCTGACAGTTATCAGCTGCCTTCGGAGTCAGACATCAGTGGGGCAGAAGAACAGCTGCAGCCTGTCCCCAGTGTGCGCATGCGCAGAGCTGCCAGATGAAGGGAACAGCTAAAGAACAAGGGTCGACTCAGGAGTAAAGCCACAGGTGGACGGTGAATGGCCCCTCCCAGAGGGAATAAAGAGGAGCAAAAGGGGAGTGGAGTTTGCAGGAGACAATTAGTTCACTTAATTGGTTGCCTGGCAGCTCCCCAAGCCAGATAAGGTAAATTCACCCTGGAAAGACTTTTCTGGATGTGAATGAGTAGAATTCACATTAACTTAATAAAAAGGGTTTTTTGTCGGGACAAGGAGTCTGTTTCATGCTCTTGGGAAGGCTAGGTCAGAACAATTCTGAATCAAGAGGCAGGATCTCCCTGCTGATTACTCCCTGCCAAACTCTTTCCTAAAGCTCCTTGCTAGTAAATAACTAAACCTTCAAGGAACGGGCTCGTCTAGAATTGTTCCCTGTTAAAATAGCTTTCTGGTTGCAAGATGCAATTACATACTTTATGGGAAAAATTAAAAGTTTGGGCATGTGCATATCCAGCTGTTCTCAACGGATGGGAAAACCAAAAATAATTCGGTGAAGTTTATATGTGTCTTTCAACTTCAAGGCCTCTTGTAGCAGGGAATTCCATAACTGAGCATTAGGATTGGGGGAAAAAAACCCCATGATTATTAACCAAGAAATTGCTAAGTGACAACAGCTACTTACTGTCCGCCGAGCAACCCAACATTTCCTGAGTCGGCCTCTGTTTACAGAGTTCTGCTGATCATCTGACTCCTATTAAACCAAGGAGAGAAAATAAGAAGCATATTCCTGTCGCGTTTTGTTAAAGCCAAAGAACGAATCTTCGAAACTTAAATCAACATTTTCCTAAGCAGAAGCCCACTGCAATTATTTTTTTATTTTATGAAGGATCCCTGGAACTTTCTGAGCTTGGGTGTTTTTCTTGCAGGCGTTTTATTACGCTCGCACTGATGGCGTTACCAAGTTTGGTAATGAAACGTTGCAAGAAAACCAAGAACTCCTCAATTTCAACTCCGACCTACAAATCTTCTCCTTTATTGGATATTTCATTTATTTTTATTTTAAAAGCCACCCACACTGGCTTGCCAGGAAGGCCAGTTTTGCAAAATTTTTGCTAACAACAGCCCTTCTGCCATCCTCCGCTCTTTTTCCAACTTTTCAGGAGTTAAAAGCACTATTATTTTTCCCGATTGACCTCTTCCACTCCTCCGGTTTAATGGAAGGAAAAGAAAGGAAACGATGAGATGACATTTCAAGAATTCATTGGAAGCTCACAAACGTTTAACGACACCCTGTTAAAGAGTTGTTTATGAAATAAAGCCCTTTTTGAATGCTTTTCATTTGTGACATTTGGGTATGTATATTCTGCAAGTAGACAATTAGCACCTCTGGGAGAGGATCTTCACTTGTAGCAGCCTTCAGAGTTTCTGTGCTATTTTTCTCTTGCAGGGATTGACTTTCTTGATTTCATGATGGATTTTTTTTTAAAAAAAAATGAATAAATGTTATTTTGATGGGGGAATTTCAACATACTATAATCACCGTCCCCGATAAGAGAAAAACCACCACATCTCCAAAAACATTCTCCTTTAAGAGGCCAAGGGTTGAAAAATAACTTCGAAATAGCTCGAAGTAGAAGAACTGGAAAATTGACTCGGATGTTCAACTTTGCTCCAGCTCGCTTCCTGCTTTTCGCTTTCGTTGAAAAATATATATATATATTTTAAATATTGTATGAATTTTTCGATAAACACAAAAGCAAAAACACACCTACAAAAATACCCCCCCCCCAAAAAAAGGAATACAAAGATATAAAAAAATAACATTTTTTTATGCGGAACTCTGTCCATTTACAAAACTTATCCCTATAAAGTACTTATGCTCTCCATATTTTACTTCATCAAATTTTGTTGTGTCTGAGCCCGTTTCGCCTTTCTCTTTTTAATCTCCCTCTCCCTCCCTATTTCCCCGCTCTCTCTCCCCCCTCCCTCCCTCTTTCCCCCCTCTTTCTCTCTCCCTCTCTCCTTCCCTCTCTTCCCTCCCTCTCTCCCTTTCCCCCTCTCTCCTTCCCTCCCTTTCTCTCTCCCTCCCTCTCTCTTCCTCCCTCCCATTCCCACTTTCTCCCTCTCCCTCCCTCCCTATTTCCCCGCTCTCCCTCCCTCCCTCCCTCTCTCTCCTTCCCTCCATTTTTTAAAAAAAATTTGATTTATATGCCGCCCTTCTCCGGAGACTCAGGGCGGCTTACAATGCATTAAGCAATAGCCTTCATCCTTTTGTATATTTATACAAAGTCAGCTTATTGCCCCCACAATCCGGGTCCTCAATTTACCTACCTTAGAAAGGATGGAAGGCTGAGTCAACCTTGAGCCTGGGGAGATTCAAACCCTGCAGTAATTGCAGGCAGCTGGTCTTAATAACCAGCTTAATAACAGGGTGCCTTAGACCACTGTACTACCAAGGCATTTAAAGGCATAAACTACTGTGCACTGTGAAGTTTTCCCTCAGGTCCTCCTATGAAGATGAAATAGATAGGCATAGCTGAAAGCCACAGTTTACTGCATTGCGAAGTCTTCACTCAGGTCCACTTCTCTTCCCCCCCCCATATTCCTCCCACACTCTCTCTCCCCCTCCCACCCTCCCCTCTCTCCAAGCTATAAATTACTTTCCAACATGAAGTCTTCACTCAGGTCCTCGCAGATTACATAAATACACTCAGCTATAAGCTACGCTACTGTACATTATTAAGTCTTCACTCGGGTTAATTTTTACACACACACAACATTTAAACTCTACAAAAACACAAAGAAACACAAACACACAAAGACAAAACGGACAGACACACACACACAGTCATGTCTTTATTTTGGTCCTCTGTCTCACACACACACACACCCCTCTTACATTTAAAGATATAAATGACCAGTATTTATTTCCTATTTAATTTTACCTCAGTTCCTCATACATCGATTAAGTAGATATCGATATAAGTTATCATCTCCGTTTCAAGATAGGCTACTGTGGACCCTAAAGTCTTCACTCAGGTCCTCACATTAAATAGGCATAACTATAAGCCACAGTAGGGTGCATTGTGAAGTCTTCACTCTGGTCCATCTCTCTCTCTCCCTCTCCCTTCCCCCCCTCTCTCTCCCTCCCTCTCTCTCTCCCTCTCTTTCTTTCCCCCTTTCCCTCTCTCTCTTTCTCTCCATCTCCCCCCCTCCCTCTTTCTCCCTCTCTCTCTCTCCCCCTCTCCCTCCCTCTCTCTTTCTCTCCCTCTCCCCCTCTCCCTCCCTCCCTCCCTCTTTCTCTCTCCCTCTTTCTCTCTCTCTCTTTCTCCATTTCTCCCTCCCTCCCCTTATGCATAGAAAGTTCTACTGAAGACTTAAAGTTTTCACTCAGGTCCTCATTTACAGATTAAATAAATAGGCATAGCTATGAACCACAGTACGTGAAGTCTTCACTCTGGTCTCTCCCTCCCTCCCTCCCTCCCTCCCTCCCTCTCTCTCTCTCTCTCTCTCTCCCCCCCTTCCCTCCCTCCATAAACCCAACTACTTCTTCATGTGAGGATCTGAGGGAGAAGAAGAAAACCTGTCAATCACCCATGGACCCTTTAAAAAAAAAAAAAACACCATTGAAACTGCCTAAGGTTTTACTAGGTTTTTAACTGCTACGAATGGGATTTTATTGGGCAGCCTATCCCTGAATCCTCCCTGGAGTAAGGGAGGTGGGGGGGGGGAAAAAAACAGCATAAGCACCAAATAAAATAAACCCATCCGCCCATATCAATCCTCAAAGGGTGGGACTACCTCAATCTTCCTTGCAGCTGCTCTCCAGAGGCGTTAAGGACAATGGAGGAGGAAAGTTAAAACTCCAGGGTTTTTCTTCCAAGCAGCAAATCTTCCAATTGCAAGTTGCTTGCTTTATTGTTTTTTTTAAAAAATTGTTTGAAAGTTCAGGCTTGTCTTGGCAAACTCTTCCTGGCAAGCTCCCATGGACTTCTCACCTGTATCTAGGTAAAATGTTCTTGTGGTTGTGCAACTGACAACTTTTTCTCCTTCTGTACTGCAAGGGTAGCTAGTTTGGTCTACGCGCTCCAGAGGTTAAGGCATTAGCCTTTTAGAAAGAAGGAAGGGTGGAAATTCTAGCCCGGCCTCAGTTACGAAAGCCAGCTGGCCAGTCACACACATACACACGCACACTCCGCCAAACTCAACCTCGCAGGGTTGTTGTGGGGAAATATCGCAATGGAAGTCAGTTTGGTTTGGTAATTAAGGGACAGGAGGACTCTTGAGTCTCTGGACCATGAATCCTAGTCCCATCTTAGCCACGAAAGCTGGCTGGGTGACTTAGCTCTAATCGCCGGGAGATGGGGAGTTCTAGTTCCGTCTTAGCCATGAAAGCCAGCTGGGTGACTTTGCCCCAATCGCCGGGAGAGGGTGAGTTCTAGTTCCGTTTTAGGCATGAAAGCCGGCTGGGTGACTTTGCGCCAATCGCCAGGAGAGGGTGAGTTCTAGTTCCGTCTTAGCCATGAAAGCTAGTTGGGGACTTTGCCCCAATCGCCGGGAGGGGCGAGTTCTAGTTCCGTTTTAGGCATGAAAGCTGGCTGGGTGACTTTGCGCCAATCGCCGGGAGAGGGTGAGTTCTAGTTAGTTCCGTCTTAGCCATGAAAGCTAGTTGGGTGACTTTGCCAATCGCCGGGAGAGGGCGAGTTCTACTTCCGTCTTAGGCATGAAAGCCGGCTGGGTGACTTTGCGCCAATCGCCGGAGAGGGTGAGTTCTAGTTCCGTCTTAGCCATGAAAGCCAGTTGGGTGACTTTGCACCAATCACTAGGAGAGAGGTGAGTTCTAGTTCCGTTTTAGGCATGAAAGCCGGCTGGGTGACTTTGCGCCAATCGCCGGGAGAGGGGGGAGTTCTAGTTCCGTCTTAGCCATGAAAGCCAGTTGGGTGACTTTGCACCAATCACTAGGAGAGGGTGAGTTCTAGTTCCATTTTAGGCATGAAAGCCGGCTGGGTGACTTTGCGCCAATCACCAGGAGAGGGTGAGTTCTAGTTCCGTTTTAGGCATGAAAGCCGGCTGGGTGACTTTGCGCCAATCGCCCAGAGAGTATTTGCCGGTTCTCCGACCTGCTCAAAATTTCTGCTACTGGTTCTCCAGAACCTGCTGGATTTCACCCCTGTCCTTGGTGCTCTCTGAGCTTTCTTGGTTTTCTTGCAGACGGTTCGTCACCCAAACTAGGTTACATCATCAGTGTTTCATCACCCAAGCTAGGGAACATCACTGATGATGTTACCACTAGTGTAGGTAATAAAAGGTCTGCAAGAAAAACAAGAAAAAAGAGAGAGAGAGAGAGAGAGAGAGCCTTGGTGGCGCAGCAGACTAAAGTGCTGTTAAGTAGCACCAGCTGCCTGCAATTACTGCAAGTTCGAATCTCACCAGGCTCAAGGTTGACTCAGCCTTCCATCCTTCCGAGGTAGGTAAAATGAGGATCCGGTTTGTGGGGGCAATAAGCTGACTTTGTATAAAAAAAGAACACCGCTTGGGGGGGGGGCAAAAGCCCTACTAAGCAGGTATATACAAAAGTATGAAGGCTATTGCTTAACGCATTGTAAGCTGCCCTGAGTCTCCGGAGAAGGGCAGCATAGAAATCGAACCAATAAATAAATAAATAAATAAATAAAACAAGCAAACTCAAGACAGCACCAAGGATCCCTCATAGGTATATAAATTGGAAATTAAATTAAATTAAATTTTCATGGTTAGCAGTTGAAGGTTTTATAAGGCAAGCTGGATTGAAGCCTGGAAATTCCCAAGGGTGTGGGAAATAAAACCTGAGGCTCTGAATTTGCTTCTTGGCGGAGAACATGCTCTCTAATTAATGGAGGGGGAATTCTACAGCAAGAAGGATATTTTTCAATATTTTTTTTTTAAAAAAAGAGCAAAATGAAAAAGGAGAGGATTCCTGCATGTTTAATACCTTTAACTTCATCAGTTAACAGTTGATTGAACTATATCGATTAAATTTAATACAGGAATGATAAAATGTTTTTTTAAAAAAATTATGCGAGGCAAGGATCAAGAAACACCGGTGTACTTTTCGGGATGAGGAGATTCACCCACAACTGAGAAAAGAACTTTATAGGAGCCACAAAAATATTTTTTTAAAAAAAGAGCAGGCAACGTTTTTAATCCTTTAAAAAAAAAAAAATCAGCACACTTCTAGAAATCTCCCTCCGTTCAGTTTGTCAAACTTGAACTATCTTTCTCCAGAGCAGGGGTGAAATTCAACATTTTTCCCTACCGGTTCTTGGCGGGCGTGACAGGGGAAGGATACTGCAAAATCCTCATTCCCTCTCCACTCCTGGGGGAAGGGTATTGCAAAATCTCCATTCCCACCCCACTCTGGGGCCAGCCGGTATTTGCCGGTTCTCCGAACTACTCAAAATTTCCGCTACCGGTTCGCCAGAACCTGTTAGAACCTGCTGGATTTCACCCCTGCTCCAGAGGCAGCCGAGTTTATTTGGATCAGGTGAATAGAAAAATCTACGAAGACCAGGAAAGGTTCAAAACAGGACCCATTTCTCAAGAGGTTTTATTTATAGTCCGCTCGACTACAAGACTCTTGTTTGGGAAATGTCAGCCTAGATGAGTTTATACTGGAGTTTCCCCAATTTCTAGAACGACTTTAAATACCAGAAGCTTGCGACACATAAACCACACCATCACCCACAGCAGATGGCTTGGTTAAATGTTGGTCATCAGAACCCCAGTGATGCTACTCCGAAGGAGGGGGAGAAGGGTAAAGGGAGGGGGGTTGGGGAGAGAGCACTGGACCTGAGTGAAGACTTCTCAATGCATAGTACTGTGGCCTATGTCTACGCCTATCTATTTAAGCTGTATATGAGGACCTGACTGAAGACTTCATGCTGCACAGTAATTTATACCTTTAAATGGGGGGGGAGGGGGGGGAGAGAAGTGGACCTGAGTGAAAACTTCTCAATGCATAGTACTGTGGCCTGTATCTATGCCTATCTATTTAAGCTGTATATGAGGACCTGAGTGAAGACTTCATGGTACACAGTAATTTATATCTTTAAATGGGGGGGGGGAGGAGAAGTGGACCTGAGTGAAGACTTCTCAATGCATAGTACTGTGGCCTATATCTGTGCCTATCTATTGAAGCTATAGATGAGGACCTGACTGAAGACTTCATGCTGCACAGTAATTTATATCTTTAAATGGGAGGGGGGAGAGGGAGAGAGAGAGGGAGGGAGAGGGAGGGTGGGGGGGGAGAGAAGTGGACCAGAGTGAAGACTTCTGAATGCATAGTACTGTGGCCTATATCTACGCCTATCTATTTAAGCTATAGATGAGGACTTGACTGAAGACTTCATGGTGCACAGTAATTTACATCTTTAAATGGGAGGGGAGAGAGAGAGAGAGGGAGGGGGGGGGGGGGGGGAGAAGTGGACCAGAGTGAAGACTTCTCAATGCATAGTACTGTGGCCTATATCTACGCCTATCTATTGAAGCTATAGATGAGGACCTGACTGAAGACTTCATGATGCACAGTAATTTATATCTTTAAATGGGAGGGGGAGAGAGAGAGAGAGAGAGAGAGAGAGAGGGAGGGTGGGGGGGAGAAGTGGACCTGAGTGAAAACTTCTCAATGCATAGTACTGTGGCCTATATCTATGCCTATCTATTGAAGCTATAGATGAGGACCTGACTGAAAACTTCATGATGCACAGTAATTTATATCTTTAAATGGGAGGGGAGGGGGGAGAGAGAGAGAGAGAGAGAGGGAGGGTGGGGGGGAGAGAAGTGGACCTGAGTGAAAACTTCTCAATGCATAGTACTGTGGCCTATATCTATGCCTATCTATTGAAGCTATAGATGAGGACCTGACTGAAAACTTCATGATGCACAGTAATTTATATCTTTAAATGGGAGGGGAGGGGAGAGAGAGAGAGAGAGAGAGGGAGGGTGGGGGGGAGAAGTGGACCTGAGTGAAAACTTCTCAATGCATAGTACTGTGGCCTATATCTATGCCTATCTATTGAAGCTATAGATGAGGACTTGACTGAAAACTTCATGATGCACAGTAATTTATATCTTTAAATGGGAGGGGAGGGGGGAGAGAGAGAGAGAGAGGGAGAGGGAGGGTTGGGGGGGGAGAAGTGGACCAGAGTGAAGACTTCTCAATGCATAGTACTGTGGCCTATATCTACGCCTATCTATTTAAGCTATAGATGAGGACCTGAGTGAAGACTTCATGGTACACAGTAATTTATATCTTTAAATGGGAGGGGAGGGGGGGAGAGAGAGAGAGAGGGGAGAGGGAGGGTTGGGGGGGGAGAAGTGGACCTGAGTGAAAACTTCTCAATGCATAGTACTGTGGCCTATATCTATGCCTATCTATTGAAGCTATAGATGAGGACCTGACTGAAAACTTCATGATGCACAGTAATTTATATCTTTAAATGGGAGGGGAGGGGGGGAGAGAGAGGGGGGGGGGGGGGGGGGGGGGGGGGGGGGGGGGGGGGGGAGAAGTGGACCTGAGTGAAAACTTCTCAATGCATAGTACTGTGGCCTATATCTATGCCTATCTATTGAAGCTATAGATGAGGACCTGACTGAAGACTTCATGGTGTACAGTAATTTATACCTAAATGGGAGGTAGGGAAGGAGAAGAGAAGTGGACCTGAGTGAAGACTTCACAGTGCAGGCTTATAGCTATGCCTGTCTACATAAGCTGTAAGAGAGGACCTGAGTGAAGACTTCACTCTGCAGCAGGACTTTCTGTGTACTGTATGTATAAAGGAGGGAAACACACGGAGAGAAAAACAGAGACAAATGGCTGCTCAGTCTCTTCTGAAAAGCCTCCAGTGATGAAACAAGCACAACTTCTGGTGGCAAGTCGTTCCACTGGTTAATTGTTCTGTCAGGAAATTTCTCCTTAGTTCTAGGTTGCTTCTCTCCTTGGTGAGTTTCCACCCATTGCTTCTTGTCCTGCCCTCAGGGGCTTTGGAGAATAGCTTGACTCCCTCTTCTTTGGGGCAGCCCCTGAGATACTGGAACATACTTCTATCACGTCTCCCCTGGTCCTTCTTTTCATTAAACTAGACATACCCAGTTCCTGCAATCGTATGTTTCAGCCCCTTAATAAGCAATGTTAGTAGGTTCTTGCTTTGGGGATTTTCCCCACGTGGGGCAAAGGGGGACACCCCCCCTACACACACACATTCAACAGTTGGACTATCCATGTTGAAGAATAACCACAGGAGAAGGCTGGGAAGGTTCTCCCAGTTATTTTGGCTGGCCATGATCAGAAAAAGGAGTGGGGGGGAATAGAGGGAGTCCTCTTCTTACCAAGGAAGAAAGGTTGAGGTGGATTTAGCAGAGGAAATGGGGTAGACCGAAATAATATATACTCTCTCTCTCCCCCTCCTCTTCCTCTCTCCCTCCCTCTCTCTCCCTCCCTCCCTCTCTCCCTCTTTCTTTCTCTCTCCCTCTTTCCCTCCCTCTCTCCCTCTTTCCCTCCCTCTCCCTCCCTCTTTCTCTCACTCTCCTTCTCTCTCCCTCCCTCTCTCTCTCCCTTTCCCTCCCTTTCTCTCTCCTTCTCTCTCCCTCCCTCCCTTTCTCTCCCTTTCTCTCTCCCCCCTCTCTCTCCCCCTCCCTCTCTCCCTCCCTCTCTCGTCACCCTCTGTTATCTTGCTCCACAGCCGGTTTCTTCACCCACTTCTTCACTTCCTCTTCTCCAACCCGTGATTTTTTTCCCCCAAATTGCACATCTTGGTCTTCTTTCCTTTCGTTTTCTCCCTTCCTTCCTTCCTCGCTTGTTCAGCTCCGAAAGCTCCCTTGGCTGCCCGTCGGAGGAGAAACCTTTGCGTGGCTGTCTGACTCCCCATCTTCTCCCTGCTTTTCTCTTCTCCTCTCAGGGAGCATCCCACACCTTCAGCCACCCTGGAGGCCAACATCACCGAGCCGCTGCTGGCCCACGAGCCCTTGGAAGATTACGGGTCGTTGAGAGAGAAGGACCCTCGACAGGCGGAAAAGGAATATTACAGGTACCGTTTCCATTTCTCTTGAACTCCCGTGAATGCCTCCATGCCCATTGGATTCTGCCAATGGAGAACAGGTTGTTTTGATATGCTGCCTTCACTTTCACTCAAGGTGCTAGTCCTCATCATCAGTAGAAAAAATCTACACCCACTCTCCTCCATCTGTCTTTTCTTCCTCTGCTCTTTCCCCCCTTTCGCAGTTTGATAACACAAACGGGTTGATGCTTTTCTCCCAACTTGTTGTTACGTATTAGGAAATCAATGGGATTTGATTCAATTAAACATATGGGAGACCAGCCGTGGATTATGGGCTGTAGGAAGACTAACTAGGGAGTAAAAAAAAGAAAAAAAGGCAATCAATGGTAAATGGATAAATGGATTGGCAACCCCTTCTATACCTTGTCAGGAAAAACTACATCTTCAAAAGTGGATCTCGGTTCCAAGGGGACCTTTTAAATTTACTATTTTCTCAGTTCCGTCTCAGATGTAGAGCTGACTTTCTCAACTTCCCTTCTTCTCTCCCGACCACACAGTTACTGGCACATATTTTTTTTTTAAACATCCTTTCAACTTCAGCTTTCCTGCAGCCTGTCTTGAGTCAGCTTTTGCAGAAGGAAAAGGAATCGGCAGATCCGCTGGTTTGCTCTTGTACGGCAGAATATTTGAGGGGCTTGCCACAAAGAAGACGGGGTGGATGGGTGGAGCACCTGGAGAGCAGGAGAAGAAGCAACGGATGGAAACTCATCAAGGAGAGAGATATAAAATGATTTGAGATTCCTGAAAGAGCACAGAGAAGAGCAACAAAGATGATTAGGGGACTGGAGGCTAAAACATATGAAGAGCAGGTGCAGGAACTGGGTATGTCTAGTTTAATGAAGAGAAGGACTAGGGGAGACATGATAGCAGTCTTCCAATATCTCAGGGGCTGCCCCAAAGAAGAGGGAGTCAAGCTATTCTCCAAAGCACCTGAGGGCAGGACAAGAAGCAATGGGTGGAAACTAATCAAGGAGAGAAGTAACTTAGAACCAAGGAGAAGTTTCCTGACAGTTAGAATAATTAACCAGTGGAACAACTGGCCTCCAGAAGTTGTGAATGCTCCAACACTGGAAGCTTTTAAGAAGATGTTGGACAACCATTTGTCTGAAGTGGTATATAGGGTCTCCTTGTTTGAGCAGAGGGTTGGACTAGAAGACCTTCCAACTCTCTTATTCTGCACTCTTGTCTTTAAAAGACATTTTGCTTCTGTCTGATTCACAGTTCGCCTTCAGCCCTTCTGAGGGGGTCTCTCTCTTTGCTTCCTATTTTCCCTGCCCAGGTCACTTGGAAACCAGCGTCTCCTCCTTGCCAGCTTCGCGGCCGTGTTGGGGAATTTCAGTTTCGGCTTTGCTTTAGTGTACACCTCGCCCGTCATACCAGCTCTGGTGAAATCTCCAGTCCCCAACTTGCAACTAACCGAGGTTACCGCTTCCTGGTTTGGGGTAAGTGGAGTAAATTGAGGAATCCAGTAACCCAGTGATAGGTTGCTCCCGGTTCAGTCCGGTTCTTGCGAACTGGTAGTAAAAGGGCATTTAAGAGTTGTTAACCTAATCTTGCGTAGCTTCTTCTCTGGTAATATTGTACTATTAACTAGAGCATACAAAACCTTTGCTAGACCAATTCTTGAATACAGCTCATCTGTCTGGAACCCGCACTGCATATCGGACATTAATACAATCGAGAGAGTCCAGAGATATTTTACGAGAAGAGTCCTCCATTCCTCTACCCGCAATAAAATATCTTATGCCACCAGACTCCAAATTTTGGGCTTAGACAACTTAGAACTACGCCGACTTCAGTCTGACCTAAGCATAGTACATAAAATTATCTGCCACAGTGTCCTTCCTGTCAATGACTACCACAACAATACACAAGCAAATAATAGATACAAACTCAAGGTAAACCGCTCCAAACTCGATTGCAGAAAATACGACTTCAGCAACAGAGTGGTCAATGCCTGGAATGCACTACCTGACTCTGTAGTTTCTTCCCCAAACCTCCAAAACTTTTAACCTTAAACTGTCTACTGTTGACCTCACCGGCTGAGTCAACTTGGAGCAGGTCAGGATCGAACTGCTGGCAGGCGGCAGAGTTAGCCTGCAATATTGCATTCTAACCACTGCGCCACCGTGGCAAGGAAGGAAGGAAGGAAGGAGAAAAGGAAGGAAGGAAAGAAAGAAAGAAAGAAAGAAGGAAGGAAGGAAGGAAGGAAGGAAGGAAGGAAGGAAGGAAGGAAGGAAGGAAGGAAAGGTAGCCCTTAGACTTATATACCGCTTCACAGTGCTTTACAGCCCTCTCTGAGCAGTTTACCGAGTCAGCATTTTGCTACCTCCAGGTCATCATTTAACCGACCTTGGAAGGATGGAATGCTGAGTCAACCTTGAGCTGGTCAGGATCGAACTCCTGGCAATGGGCAGAGTTTAGCCTGCAAGAGTCCATTCCAACCACTGCGCCATGATCGTGCAGTCTTCTCCACTGACCCTCCCTCTTCTCTTTCTGTCTTTTAGTCCATCTTCACCTTAGGAGTCGCCGCAGGAGGGCTGTGCACCATGTACTTCAATGACCGCCTGGGACGCAAGCTGAGCATCATGTTCTCCTCCGTCCCTTCTGTGATTGGGTACTTCTTGATGGCCAGCGCCAACAATATCTGGATGCTCTTGGTCGGGAGGCTTCTCACGGGCTTCGCAGGAGGAGTCACCTCGGCTGCCATTCCAGTGAGTATGGCCTCTTTCCATAGGTCCTTCTGTGGAAGATCTTGAGAACGTTGATGTTCCCGACTTTCGAGGAACTTCTTAGGGATGATTCAAGAGAAACTTGAATCAAATTTCAAGTTGGTTTGGAGTTTTCCTTTCCTTTCCTTTCCTTTCCTTTCCTTTCCTTTCCTTTCCTTTCCTTTCCTTCCTTTCCTTTCCTTTCCTTTCCTTTCCTTTCCTCTCCTCTCCTCTCCTCTCCTCTCCTCTCCTCTCCTCTCCCCTTTCTCCTTTCTCCTTTCTCCTTTCCTTTCCCTTCTCCTCCCCTCCCTCCCTCCCTCCGTCCCTTCCTTCCCAGGATTTCCTCTTTTTTATCCTATAAAAACCAGCTTTTTCTTACCTAACTGCCCTGAGTCTTCGGAGAGGGGCGGCATATAAATTGAATTAATTAAATTAAATTAATTAAATTAACTGCAGAAAGGCAATAAGTATCTTGAGAAGATTATCAGCTCTGGCTCCGAAATGCCTTGGTTCCCACAGCAGAACCACTTATTTTTTTTTTAAAAAAAATCTTTTTGGCTTCTCCAGGTCTACATTTCCGAGATCTCCCACCCAGGAATCCGAGGGGCGTTGGGCTCCTGTCCTCAAATCATGGCTGTTTTGGGCGCCCTCTTCCTTTACGCTTTAGGCAAGTACTAAACCACCGTTCACTGCAGTCGTGAAGTTAGTGACGCGGTCGTTAAGCGAGCATTGATTTTGCTTGTCAGAAGGTCGCAAAAAAAGGGACCTGTGTGTCCCTGGGGCATTGCCACCGTCCTAAATATGAGCCAGTTGCTAAACATCTGGATTTTTGCTCACGGGACCAGGAGGATGCTCAATCAATCAAATCAATTTTATTACAGTCTTAGACCAGAAACCAATAAAATCACTCGGTATAGATACACTTAAGACTTCTAGTATAAAATAATAAATGACAACTAAATCTATAATAAAATAATAAAATCCATTATACATTGTTTGACTATAGCAGGGGTCAGCAACCTGTGGCTCTGGAGCCGAATGTGGCTCTTTCATCCCTCTGCTGCAGCTCCCTATCACCAGTCGGCACCACAATTTTGAGAGGAGCTTCCGGTTGCGGGGGAAGTGGAGAAGCAGGGCATGCCAGGAAGAGACTCTATGGCAAGGGGCGGGTTTTCCAGTCAGCTCCGCAATTGATAGGGCTTTCGGTTAGGACAGGTAGAGGAAAAAGGACGCCGTGCTAGGAGGAGACTCTATGGTGGGGGAAACGGACTTCCGGTCAGCTTCCGGGGGGCTTCCGGTTAGGACCTTCGTGGCTCTTTGAGTGTTTAAGGTTGCCGACCCCTGGACTATACAATAGTTGCAATCCCTAAACTGTGTTGGCCCGTTGTGGGTTCAACACTAAAAGGGAAATGACTACGCTACAGGAGGATGCTGCAACGGCATCCTCCTGGATGGCCACAAGTCTTTTTTTTTTTCAGGGCCGTTGTAACTTCAAACGGTCACTAAATTTTGGAGTCTGAGAGGTAGGCAGCAATTGTTGCCCAGACAAAAGAGGCTGAAACGTTTTTTTCAGAACATTCTAGATAATATTCAGAAATAGCTCAGGCAAACACCTCCCCCCGATTCACAGGTGTATAGGAGGGGGGTGGGTTGAGATCAGAAGTGATATTCAGCAGGTTCTGACCAGTTCTGGAGAATCGGTAGCGGAAATTTTGAGTAGTGCAGAGAATCGGTAGCGGAAATTTTGAGTAGTGCAGAGAATCGGTAGCAGAAATTTTGAGTAGTTTGGAGAACCAGCAAATACCACCTCTGACTGGCCCCAGGAGTGGGGAGGGAATGGGGATTTTGCGGTATCCTTCCCCTGGAGTGGGGAGGGAATGGGGATTTTGCGGTATCCTTCCCCTGGAGTGGGGAGGGAATGGGGATTTTGCAGTATCCTCGCCCTGGAGTAGGGAGGGAATGGGGATTTTGCAGTATCCTTCCCCTGGAGTAGGGAGGGAATGAGGATTTTGCAGTATCCTTCCCCTGGAGTGGGCTGGAAATGGAGATTTTACAGTATCCTTCCACTGGAATTCACGGACTGGTGGATCTCACAGAGGAAGCTTCATAGTTTTGGCTGTGTCTTCTCCTCACCCCAGGTCTCGTGGTGCCCTGGCGTTGGCTGGCCGTTGCCGGAGAAGTCCCCGTTCTCCTCATGATCTCTCTCCTCTTCGTCATGCCTGACTCGCCGCGTTTCCTGATCTCTAAGGGGAAGGAAGACGAGGCGCTGCGCGCGCTCCGCTGGCTGAGAGGCAAGGATGTGGATTATTGGTGGGAATACGAGCAGATCAAAGCCAGCGTTCAGGAACAGGTAGGCCCACGTTAAAAAGAAAACTTCTTCTTCCTCTTCCTCCTCCTCCTCCTCCTTTTCACAAAACCCCCTCCCTTCTGGCACTGATGATATTACCTAGTTGGGTCATGAAATGTCTCCAAGAAAACCACCAAGCTCAGAGAGCATCAAGGACTCCATACTACTACTACTACTACTACTCCTTCCTCCTCTTCCTCTTCTCCTCCTCCTCCTTCACAAACCTCCCTTCTAGCACTGATGATGTTACCTAGTTGGGTCATGAAATGTCTCCAAAGAAAACCCCCAAGCTCAAGAGAGCACCAAGGATCCCACAATTCAACCCCGGAGCTCCAAATATTCTCTTCCATTTAACGTTCTCTTGTGTTTCTCCAGAGTCAACCCATTACTTGGACAGAAATCCGCAAACCTCACATCATCAAGCCCATCGCAATTACTTTGCTGATGAGGTTTCTACAGCAGCTTTCAGGCGTCACCCCAATCCTCGTCTACCTGCAGCTGATATTCGACAGCACGGAAGTGATCCTGGTAAGTCCACCCTTAGCCAACCTTAGCAACTTTTAAGGCTGGTGGACTTCAACTCCCAGAATCCCCCAAGTCAGCATCACCGGCTTGGGGAATTCTGGGAGTTAAAAATCGGCAGGTGTAGGCCAACGATGGATAAATCCAAGAAAAGAAAAGTTTCAGAAGAAAACAGAATGTTTAATTCAACTGCATAATTGAAATTTTAATTTGTTTTAAATTATTGGGATTTTTAATTGTCTTGGGCTAAATTATTTAATTTGGTATTAATTATGTTTCTAACTTTTGTATTTTATGTATTTTATTTTGTGCCTGTTCACCGCCCTGAGTCCTTCGGGAGTAGGGCGGTATATAAATTTAATAAATAAATAAAAATAAATAAATAATAAATAATATGCTAGTTTTGTGGCCAGTCAAGAAATAGTCAGGCAAGGGAAGGGTTTTGTGGCTCCCGGTGTTTTCTTTTCTGTGGGAAACGGGTCCAAATGGGTCTTCGGGTATTTAAGGTTGCAGATCCCTGGTTTAATGGGAGGAATCTCAATGAAAAGAAAGGAGAAAAACCCTCTATTTCCAGACCCATAAGTAATAAAATCATAGAATGAATGAATGAATGAATGAATGAATGAATGAATGAATGAATGAATGAATGAATCAACCAATTTGATTGACAGCTCACAGCCACTATTTTGACTTTTCAGGCCCCTGAATACGATGCTGTTATTGTGGGCGGCGTCCGCTTAGCCTCGGTCCTGGTGGCGGCTTTCTCGATGGATAAAGCTGGGCGAAAGATTCTTCTCTATGTCTCCGGTATGGGTTTTGTAGTCCTTCCTTTTACAAGCACACACATCTGCCTCTATACAGGTCGTCCTCAAAGTACGACCACAATGGAAACCAGAATTTCTGTGGGCATGTCTAGTTTAATGAAAAGAAGGACTAGGGGAGACATGATAGCAGTCTTCCAATATCTCAGGGGCTGCCCCCAAAGAAGAGGGAGTCAAGCTATTCTCCAAAGCACCTGAGGGCAGGACAAGAAGCAACGGGTGGAAACTCATCAAGGAGAGAAGCAACTTAGAACTAAGGAGAAATTTCCTGACAATGAGAACAATTAATCAGTGGAACAGCTTGCCTCCAGAAGTTATGGGTGCTCCAACACTGGAAGTTTTTAAGAAGATGTTGGATAACCATTTGTTTGCAATGATATTGGATCTCCTACTTGAGCAGGGGGCTGGACTAGAAGACCTCGAAGGTCCCTCCCAACTCTGTTCTTCTATTCTTTCTTTCCTAGCTTGCCTCATGCTCGCCTCAAACCTGACTTTGGGCTTCTACATCCGCTTCATCCCTCAACTTCTCCACAATTCTTCAACGCTGGTGGGGAACGGGACCCACGCGGGCCTCGGCGACACCTCCATGGTGGGTCTCACGGCGATTCCTCTGGTGGCCACCATGTTCTTCATAATAGGTAGGTCAGGAAGGGTTGGTTGCCAACTTTTGGGCTCCGGATCGACTTTCTGGAGGTTCTCTAGTGGGTTATAGGGAGGTGGCCAGAAGAAGACTTTAGAGTAGGGGTGAAATGCTACCGGTTCACACCGGTTTGGGAGAACCGGTAGTATTAAAAGCTACCAGTTCGGGCGAACCGGTATTTCCAACGATCAGCTGTGCCGCACGATTTATATTCGCTAGAAAGCAGGAAATCGTACGGCAAACTTGTTCCCTTCACCATAGTCTCCTCCTAGCGTGGCGTCCTTTTTCCTCTACCTGTCCTAACCGAAAACCCTATCAGTTATGGAGCCGACCAGCAACAGGGAGCCGCAGCAGAGGGATGAAAGAGCCACATGCGGCTCCAGGGCCGCAGGTTGCTGACCCCTCGTCTAGACATAGATAAAAGGTTTTTGGACAAGCACTCCCCAAATTTATCGCTTTTGCTGCATGGATCTGATAGGAGATGGAGATCCAAAACTTCAAACCGTCACTAAACGAATAGTTTTAAGTCAAGGACTAATTTAATTTCTCCTCTGCTTCTGACTTGTTTTTTGTTTTGTTTTGTTTCGATGATTCTTCTTTTCTTCTTCTAGGCTACGCCATGGGTTGGGGTCCCATCACATGGTTGTTGATGGCAGAGGTCCTTCCCCTGAAGGCACGAGGAGTGGTCTCCGGTCTTTGTGTACTTGTGAGTTGGTTGACTGCCTTCGCCTTGACCAAAGTCTTTCTGTTGGTTAAGGTAAGAACAATGGTGAAGGTGCATCTATAGGTTTAATCATCTCCTCGTTTCATCCGTGGGACAACTAGAGCCAGTCTTTCAAATTTAAACGGACCTGGTTTATACTTTGGAAAAGAGACCACTGTGAAATGCCCAGATAGTAGGCTAATCTGGGAAATCAAAACAGCCCATAGAAGAGAATATTTATAGCTCAGAATTGAACTACAATTGTTGTTTTCAGCTAGGTAACATCATCGGCGTTGGTAAGTGTGGGGTTTGTTCTCTGTTTATATACAGTGTATATACAGATAAGCGAGGATTTACACCAGACAAACAATCAAGCAGAAAACAATGCTCTAATCAAGGAGCTACCAAAGAGAAAACTACACCCCACCAATTCTGGAGTGTAGCGACTGTATATAAAGAGGGAGAAAACCCCACATTCACTACGATTGATATTGTTACCTAATTGGGTCATGAAATGCCTGCAAAAAAACAACACAGCTCAGAGCTATTATATATAAACAGGGAGGAAATCAAACTCCATCTAGTACTGATGATGTTACCTAGTTGGATCATGAAATGTCTGCAAGAAACTAAGGTCAGATCTACTGTATAAAAAGAGGGAGCAAATCGAACTCCTTCTAGCACTGATGATGTTACCTATTTGGGACATGAAATGTCTCTCTCTTTCTCTCTCTCTCTCCTCTCCCTCTCTCTCTCTCTCTCTCTTCTCTCTCTCTCTCCTCTCTCTCTCTCCTCTCACTCTTTCTCTCTTCTCTCTCTCTCTCTCTCTCCTCCCTCCCTTTCTCTCTTCTCTCTCTCCTCTCTCTCTCTCCTTTCCCTCGCTCTCTTCTTCTCTCTCTCTCTGTCTCTCTCCTCTCTGTCTCTGTCTTCTCTCTCTCCATTTCTCTCTCTCTCTCTCTCCTCCCTCCCTCTCTCTCTCCTCCCTCCCTCTCTTTCTCTCTCTCCTCTCTCTCCATCTCGTTCTCTCTCTTTTTGGTCAATACTTTTCTATCTTTCCTATCTGATCTGCTCAACTCATTTGTTCTAATTTCCCAGGAAACATACGGCCTGGAGGTGCCCTTTTTCTTCTTCAGCGTCATCTGCGTCATCAACCTCTTCTTCACCTATCTCATCCCCGAAACCAAAGGGAAATCCTTGGAACGGATCGAGTCATATTTCCGCACGGGGCGGAAATCATTCCTGGAATCTTTCCGGCACCAGAGGTGAGACCCCTGACTGAGCTCAACAACCCGACGTCTGGATGCTGAAAGCAGCCCCTTCCAATGGACATCAGCCTGTGGCTATCCATGCCGGTCCTTGTCTCCTGTCTCTCTCGCGCGCGAAAACCGGGAAGGGCCTCAAACCAACGTCGCGTCGCTCAGCTGAAACGTAATAATCCGAGCGATTCCAAGCAGAACGAGGAATTCTGGATCTCAAATCTCATCGTTGCCGGGAACTTATGACGGTGGCGTTGATCCCTTCCCAGCTGCAACGTGTAGGAAACGCTCCCACCGGCTTCAACCTGGCTTGTTGTTAAGAACGGCTGATAACCGTGGTTTAAATGATAGCGCTGCGTAAAACATGAAGCATGAGCCCGAGAAGAGGAGGTTAGTTTTTAACAAAAAAAATAACCCACAAATGTTTTTTAGACTTGGTGCGAGAGAGGAAAAAATGTTCCCAGTGGGAAATTTAGGGGTCTAGAGGGCAGTTTGAAGGAATATATTCAAGTGGTTTTTGTAGGTGGCTTTACTGGCAGATATGTTATATTACAGCTCTAACTTATTGGTATGCGTGTTTCTTTCAATGCTTTCAACCTTCAAGAAACGTGGGCTAAAGAGCAGAAGATTAAATACAGGCGGTTAGCAATGGCCCTTAGACTTATATACCGCTTCGCAGTGCTTTTACAGCCCTCTCTAAGCGGTTTACAGAGTCAGCCTCTTGCCCCCCAACAATCTGGGTCCTCATTTTACCCACCTCGGAAGGATGGGAGGCTGAGTCAACCTTGAGCCGGTTGAGAATTGAACTGATGGCAGTTGGCAGAGTTAGCCTACAATGCTGCATTCTAACCACTGCGCCACCAGCATGGAAGGAAGGAAAGAGGGAGAGAAGGGAAGGAGGGAGAGAGAGAGAGAAAGAAAAAAGGGAGGGAAGGAAGGAAGCAATAGCATTAGCACTTAGACTTATATCCCACTATTCATAGTGCTTTTACAGCCCTCTCTAAGCGGTTTACAGAGTCAGCCTCTTGCCCCCCAACCATCTGGGTCCTCATTTTACCCACCTCGGAAGGATGGGAGGCTGAGTCAACCTTGAGCCAGTTGAGAATTGAACTGATGGCAGTTGGCAGAGTTAGTCTACAATGCTGCATTCTAACCACTGCGCCACCAGCATGGAAGGGAGGGAGGGAGGGAGGGAGAGAGGAAGGAAGGAAGGAAGGAAGGAAGGAAGGAAGGAAGGAAGGAAGGAAGGAAAGAGTGAGAGAAGGGAGGCAGGGAGAGAGAGAAAGAAAAAAGGGAGGGAAGGAAGGAAGAAATAGCAATAGCACTTAGACTTATATCCCGCTATTCATATTGCTTTTACAGCCCTCTCTAAGCTGTTTACAGACTCAGCCTCTTGCCCCGCAACAATCTGGGTCCTCATTTTACCCACCTCGGAAGGACGGAAGGCTGAGTCAACCTTGAGCCGGTTGAGAATTGAACTGATGGCAGTTGGCAGAGTTAGCCTACAATGCTGCATTCTAACCACTGCGCCACCAGCATGGAAGGGAGGGAGGGAGGAAGGAAAGAAGGAGAGAAGGGAGGGAGGGAGAGAGAGAGAGAAAGAAAAAAGGGAGGAAAGGAAGGAAGGAAGAGCAAGAACACTTAGACTTATATACTGCTTCGCAGTGCTTTTACAGCCCTCTCTAAGCGGTTAACAGAAGTCAGCCTCTTGCCCCCAACAATCTGGGTCCTCATTTTACCCACCTCGGAAGGATGGAAGGCTGAGTCAACCTTGACCCTGGTGAGATTCGAACTGCCAAATTGCAGTCAGCCAGCAGTCAGCAGAAGTAGCCTGAAGTACTGCACTCTAACCACTGCGCCGCCGCGGCTCTTTCTCGACATACGACCAAAATCGGGCCCAGAATTTCCATTGCTAAGCAAGGCAACCGAGAACTGAGTTGCGCCTGATTTTATGACACCCCTCCCCTTTTATTTTGGTGGTTGTTAAGCAAATCATTGTGGTTGTTAAGTGAACGGTGCGGTCGTTCCCCGACTTCAGCTTCCCCTGCTGACTTGGCTTTGTCGGAAGGTCGAAAATTCGCGATACACGGGACGCTGCAGTTGTTGTAAATAACACACCAGCTGCCCTGAATTTTGATCACATGACCGTGTTGGAACGATGCGACGGTTGTAAATGCAAGGACCAGTCATCGGTTGCCTCTTTCGGTGCTGTTGTCACTTCAGACGGTCGTTAAACGGACCTGTCGTAAGTCGAGGAGCACCTGAACGGGCTTCGTTAAAACTCAAGAGCAGCAGAAGAAGCGTTTAGAATTGTCTTGGATTAAAAAGTCCGGAGAATTTCCACCCACTCCCAAGTTTTTCAAGCATTCTTCGTACATACCAAGATCCTTCCCAAAGAATTTAACAAAGAGGACTAGAAACTTAGAAGTTTTTGTTTTTTTTTAATGCTGTGGAAGGAATAGAAATGAAGTTAGCACTCATAAGGGGAAGTCTATAGAAAAGGTGACAAAAGATTATTTTTTAAAACAAAAATAGCAAAGAATTTACTCTTTTCTTTCTGAAGGACAGCAAAAAATTGCTCGCCTTTCAGTAAAAACACATTTTGATACCTTTTTGTATGCCCGCAATTGCTATAAAAAAAGCATTAAAACCACACACCTTATTACCAGAGGTAGAATGGTCTTTTTTTTTTTTATTCACTGCATACACAAAAGAAATTCCATCAGAGTCAGTTTTATAAAACGGCAGTTAAAGAGATCATTGTTTAAGAAAAACGCACTCTCTACAATCTAGGTGGTTTTTTTTCCCTTACAGACCAGCTTTTTATCTTTTAAGACCGCAGGGGGGGGGCGGTAGGACACAAAACCACTTGAGCTGCTGAGAGAATTTATAAATAAGGGGGTTTAGAAGCTGCCTGTTTGAATGAGATAAAAGTAAAATTTGAATTCACAGAGCCTTACTCTACAAAATAGACCAAGATTGCAGCTAAAATTAATACTTCGCCGCATTCCTTTCCCTTCCTACCTATAAATACTTCCGTTTTTGCCTTCTCATAAAGAAAAACAGTCGATTGAGAAGCAGAATCTCAATCGGTTTGGTGGGATTCGGCCTGGTCTCTCCGGGTCACGCGAACTGGTAGCGGTGACTGTAGGAGGCTCCGCCCACCCGCCCGGACGTAACGCATGACTACTGCGGATGCGCAGAAGTGCGCTCACATTTGCGAACCGGTAGGGAAGGTAAGTGAATCCCACCTCTGATCTCAATGCCATAACAACAGATCATAAGTCTAAAGTAGGAGTCGGCAACCTTAAACACTCGAAGAGCCACGAAGGCCCTAACCCGTTCAATTCTGGAGCCAACCGGAAGTCCGGTTCCCCCCACCAGTGTCTCCGCCTAGTGCGGCGTCCTTTTTCCTCTACCTATCCTAACTGAAAGCCCTATCAATTGTGGAGCTGACTGGTGACAGGGAGCCGCAGCAGAGGGATGAAAGAGCCAAATGCGGCTCCAGAGCCACAGGTGGCCGACCCCTGGTCTAAAGGAATATCACAAGAAGGTCAAATAAAATTTCAATGTATGTATGAATAAAACTTCCTCGATAATAAGTTAACCGTAAACCAACAGTGTAAATACGGGTGGACGGACAGAAAACTAACACAAGTGGTCCTCAGCTTACAGCAGTTCATTTAGTGACCGTTCAGAGTTACGACATCACTTTAAAAAATGACTTAAGACTGGTTTTTCATGCTTCGGACCGTTGCAGCATCCCCTTGGTCACGTGATCAAAATTAAGAAGCTTGGCAACTGGCATGTACTTATGACGGTTGCAGTGTCTCGGGGGGGGCGGTGTATCATGTGATCCCCTTTTGCGACCTTTTGACAAGCAGAGTCAGCAGGGAAGCCAGATTCGCTTAACAACCGTGTGCAGGGATTCACTTAATAATGGTGGTAAAATTCACTTAAAATGGGGCAAAAGCTCAGTTGTCGTCGTAAATCGAGGACTACCTGTATGGAAAACAAATGCAGAAAATATCGAAGGAATACAGAAGACACGGAAGTCCTTTCTCCACTAAATCTTCTCAAATTTATTCAAACCAAATTTGTCCGGCTGAGGGCAGGCCTTATATATCACGATAAAGCAAAGATGCTACGTGATTAAATGAAGAAATGGCCTGAGACTGTAAATTCCCTTTTTTCCCCTCCCGGCTTGGAAAACTCACAACAGAAAATGCACCTAGCCAAAATTTAAAAAAAGGACTGAAGTTTTGTGCTTTTCAGTTACGAAGAACTGAAATGGTTTTACAACCGTCATTGCTACCGGTTCAGTCAAACCGGGCCGAACCAGGAGCATTTCACCTGCCATTTACTCTTTTCCTAAGAAGATAACAAACTCGGTCTATCTTTGGCGCCCCCTGAAAATTTAAGAAAATTTGTGCTGCTGGGAATTTTTCCTTCGTTTTAACAGAGCAGTGAATTGGCCCAGCCTTACTCAACTGCTACGAAAACCTCTCTCTTTTTCGGCATTTGAACGAAATAGCCTTCGGTACGAAATTCTGAATTTCGGTTGCTGAAAAATCCTCGAATAAGGAAAAACCCCAAAAAGGGAAATAAGACACACCTGAAAGAAAATGATCGTTCCGGTATTTCTCCGCCTCACAAAACGCATCTCACAATCAAAACAACACTTCACTAATTTCTAACGATATGAAATCATAGCTCTCTTCAAAATTCAGAGAAAGGTTGCAAAAAAATCACCCTCCCGAATGCTTTGCAAAAATTTGGAGGTGAAAAAATAATGACACCAAAGTCACCTCACACTTTGGAGCGCAAAGAGTACATTTAGCCAGAGGAGAAAACAACAACAACAACAATCGAAGCTAAAATTCATTTTCGTCCTGTTCCGGTTTCAAAAATTGCTTCTTTTCCTTGATTCTGCGACTCCCCGACAATAATCAAAGATGGATTCCTTGCTGCAAATAAAAAAGGCAAAAATAATTTACTCTCGACTTTTAATTTGGGACGTTCGGTATTGCAATTCTCACCCCCCAAAAAAATCTTTCCACGTTTTGGGATGGTTGTCGTTTTTTTGCAAATAAAGTCGGACATCACTGCAATACACAAAGCTTCTAGAAAACCGTCGATTTCATCCTTCCCCTGCACGTACCCGAACGTCTGTTGTGTTTGTTTTTGTCGCGGCTGCGACGCGTTAAAAAAAACGCAGGGTTTTTAAAAGGCAGCGGAAACCGTGGCAACATTAGGAAGAGGAGATATTTCTTCTGCCCCACTCTTCAAAATTTGAGATGCGAACCGGAACGGATGCTTCCATCTCTTCGGAAAACAGCCAAAGAAAATTCACCTGGATGGGAAGATTTTTTTTTTTGCTCGCTTGCTTGCACCTGATTTGATTCCACTTTGACCTGAGATATTAAGCAGGGCTGGAAGATTTCGGGGAAGCGGGGCCAGACACAAACCCCGTTTTAAATCCTTGAAAAACTGCAGCATTATTAAAATTCACAGTGACGCAGAAATTCATTGTTGTTGTTTTTTAAAATGGAATTAAATTCGGAAGCACTTCAAAGAACACAGGCGACTCCGGAGTGGAAATCTGCTTCAAAACAGTGCGGTGAAAAACAAAAAAATGTCACACCAACTGCGCCTGCACGTTTTCTGTCGTCCCATCGCCGCCGGCTGGCTTCTGTTGAATTTGTTGCATCCTGGCGTACGCGATGGCATCTCCCCTGTGGAACACAACAGAGGTGTCGAGAAATCACTCCGTACAACTGCTGGTGCAGGCGGAACAGAATCGGATCCTAACCTGGGATAGGGGATCCGGTAGTCCTTCAAGAAAATCACCTCTTTTTAATTTAATATTTTCTTGACTACCCGGTCTAACTTAACAGATAGAATATTTGATATTAAACAGGATTGATTAATATTTGTAGCTCAGGATCAGAGGTGGGTTTCAGCAGGTTCTGACCAGTTCTGGCGAACCGGTAGCGGAAATTTTGAGTAGTTCGGAGAATTGGTAGTAAAAATTCAGACTGGCCCCGCCCCCATCTATTCTCCGCCTCCTGAGTCCCAGCTGATCAGGAGGGAATGGGGATTTTACAGTAACCCACTAAGCCACACCCACCAAGCCATGCCACGCCCACCAAGCCACGCCCACAGAACCGGTAGTAAAAAAGTTTGAAACCCACCACTGCTCAGGATTGAACTGTGGGGTCCTTGGTGCTCTCCGAGCTTGGTTTTCTTGCAGGCATTTCACGAGCCAACTAGATAACATTACTGGAGGTTTTTAAGAATGGATTGGAGAGATTGGGGTCTCCTGCCATGGGCAGGGGGTTGGACTAGAAGACCTCTAAGGTCCCTTCCAACTCTGTTATTATCAGGAGTGCTAGGAGGGAGGGAGAGGAGGAGGAGGAGGAGGACAATCACTGGCTCCGATAATGAAACATCTGCAGAAAACCCCCACCAAGCTCAGAGCTACCGTATATAAAGGGAGCAATTCGCACTCACTAGCACTGATGATGTAACCTAGATGGGTCATGAAACGTCTGCAAAAAAAAAAACAACCAAGCTCAGAGCTACCATGTATAAAGGGAACAAATCTATTTGTTCCTCAAAAACTCCAACCCTCTTCCCTGTCCTAAAGACCAAGATTGGCATTCAATTCGAGAGCCCACAGCTCTCCCATCCTGGCAATGCCCAGGAAGCCAAATCGGCTTGAATTCTCTCTTTTTTTTTTTTGTTAAATTCAATTTTATTCCCGAAGAGGGGAAGAAAAAATAAAATCTTACTTTTTACCCAGCGCAGACAGTCCATAAAGCACGCCCGTAGCGAAGGCAATGGCGTTGCCGAATAAGGTAGTCAGAGTCAGGCTTAAAATCACCGGGAATAAAGCCATCCTGGGAAAGGAAGAAAGACAAACCGAGGATAAAAAAAGCCGAATACAGCACGATTTAGCCAGGAAAGATACAACGGAGACAGAAAATGGCAAAACAAGGCTGAGTTTTTGCGTCTTGGGGAAAACTTTAGCTGCTGCCCACCAGGTATTCTGAAGCCCAAATCAGCCCAACGGCGGACAGGTAGTCCTCGGTTTACGACCGAATGCTCAGGGACCCACATTACGCCCTTCCTGAAAAAGCTGGGTTATGACTGCGCTTAGGCAAATCGCTGCCGTTACTAGGCGGGAATCCTGCAGCTGTCCAGCAAATTCCAAAACAAATGCTCGTAAATCAAGGACAGACGGCAGTTATCTTACTTGGCAAGGGCGCACAAAGAAAACCAATTCTTCCAGCGTTTTCTAGAGATAATCACTTCAAGGTTTCTCAGGGTAAAAGAGGCAGTAACATCGCTAGCCCGAAATGCTCTGTCATTGCAAGTCCTCTGAGACTAGGATGTTCTGTCCCCAACCCCACGCACACACACCAACAGACGTTCAGGAGTTAAAGACCAAACTAGCCAGCAAAATCCTTTTCCTTATGATAACGGAACTTGGCAACAACCTAGTGGCTGCCTGCCAAGAGTTTATTATTTACAAAGAGGAGAGAGAACTTCTCCCCACTTCTGATACATCAAAGGAAAGCAGCTCAATAATTACAATCAAGTCCGGAGATAATCCAGTCTTAAAGCAAAAGTCCGGCAATGCAGAATGGCATGGAAGCTTTCAGCTTTGTTCGTCACAAGGTTTGACTGGCCACCATGCTCCTTTTTATATCCTGTGGGGTGTGGTCCAGTGACTCAGCCTAATCTCGGGCACGCCCTTTCTTCTGTTGCACACGCTTATCTCTGCGACGCTGGCATGGATCCAGCCAAGACTCATTACCCTCATCACTGTCCATCTGTGGCTGCGTGGATGTGCTTGGCCCCGGCCCTATCTCTTCCCCTTCAGCGGACAGCGAAGGCATTGCCAGAGAGGAGGGTCCTGGAGAGGGAGGCCTTGCCAACTCCTCCCCTTCACTCTCGGAGTCCTCTCCTGACGATGACACAGGCTCCGGTAACAGAGCCACAACACTAGGCATAGAAACGGAATCATCAGACAGACATCCCGCTGATTAATTGTTCTAACTATCAGGAAATTTCTCCTTAATTCTATGTTGCTTCTCTCCTTGGTTAGTTTCCACCCATTGCTTCTTGCCCTGCTTTCAGGTGCTTTGGAGAATAGGTTGACTCCCCTCTTCTTTGGGACGGCTCCTCAAATATTGGAAAACTGCTATCGCTCTTCGTTAGGCTAGACCAGGGGGTCAGCAACCTTAAACACTCAAAGAGCCACAAAGGTCCTAACTGGAAGCCCCCGTTCAATTCTGGAGCCCACCGGAAGTCCGGTTCCTCCAACATAGTGTCCTCCTAGCGTGGTGTCCTTTTTTCTCTGCTGACCGGAAGTCCGGTTCCCCTACCATAAAGTCTCCTCCTAGCGCGGCGTCCTTTTTCCTCTACCTGTCCTAACCAAAAGCCCTATCAATTGTGGAGCCGACCAGCAACAGGGAGCTGCAGCAGAGGGATGAAAGAGCCACATGCGGCTCCAGAGCCCCAGATTGCCGACTCCGGGGCTAGACATATCTAATTCCCTCAACCGTTCATGGTACAGCTTAGCCTCCAGATCCCTTAAAAAGTGAGGCTGTTTTCTAAGACCGAGGATAACACAAAGAGAACACTCACCCGCAATAGAAAAGTGCCTTCTGCCAGGGACGAAGCTTGTCTGCTCTGGCCGAGACAATATTTGCAAACTCGATGAACTGGCAACAAAAGGGAGCTTCGCATAGTATGAGAATGAAGGCATTCAACCTTGAAATGGAATAAGATGGATTCAGTCAGGGCAATTCCCATCTATCCTTCTGCGCCATGCCTCGGGGGGAAGGGGGAACCCTCCCTTTCTAGCCAGTTTCTTAAAAAACAATATTTTTTTTTTCATTAGTTTTTTTTTTTCTTCTTCATATAAAATACAAATGAAAATAAAGACTGCCGGAAAAATCGGTCGAGGAAAAAGGGGAAAGAACGAAAATAAAAGGCCCTGGCCTCCAGCTCTTTTTTACGGTGCCGTAAATGGCACAGTTAAAATTCTAAACTCAACTTTTTACTCTACAGTGGCTAAGACGCTGAGCTTGTCGACCGAAAGCTCGGCAGTTCAGCGGTTCGAATCCCTAGCGCCGCGTAACGGAGTGAGCTCCCCTTGACTTGTCCCAGCTTCTGCCAACCTAGAAGTTCGAAAGCATGTAAAAAAATGCAAGTAGAAAAATAGGGAGGAAATAAATTGGTGGGGAAGTAAGAGCGTTCCGTGCGCCTTTGGCGTTGAGTCATGCCGGCCACATGACCACGGAGACGTCTTCGGACAGCGCTGGCTCTTCGGCTTTGAAACGGAGATGAGCACCGCCCCCTAGAGTCGGGAACGACTAGCACGTATGTGCGAGGGGAACCTTTACCTTTAAGAATAGTAAACGGTGTTTAAACCTGAAAAAGTGTTTAACCCTGAAAATCAAAACCGAGCTTTCATTCGTATTTCTTTCAAGCAGACGTCCAGAGGTGTGATATCAAACAAAGCTAGTTATGTTTCTTTCCCCTAATTAAAGTAGCTAATTTTACAATCTTGGCCAATTCCAGAATTTTTCAATCCGTTCTTCCGTTGTAGGAATTGACGTCCCGTTCCAATTTTGCAGCTGCCAAGATCCTTGCTGCGGTCAGCATATATATAGAATAACAAAATTCCGAATTTTTCTCCCCAATTCTTTATCCGATAGCCGTAACCTTCCTAGCCATCGCTTTGAGGCTATTGAAAGAAACGTATTCGGCCAGCCACGGTTGCAAACGAACAATGGGTAAATCCAGTCCCAGATTCGATCAGGAAAATTGACTTTATACTTACATCATCCAGACTCCTGCAGCTATGTTTAGAGGGTTAATGGTCAGGCACATCCAGAGCCCGGAAAAAGCACAAGCTGAATGAAAAGAAAAGAGAAGAAAGGAAGAAATGGAGGACAAAAAAAAAATCACATAGTAGGTACAGCTAATCCTCGATTTATGACTAAATTTCCGTTGCTAAGCAAGACAAGTGAGTTTTTTTTTCAATCTTTCTTGCCAAGGGTACCTAGTTGGGTGATGAAACATTTGCAAGCAAGCCACCAAACTGGGAGATCACTGAGGATGTCAGATTTCTCCTCCTCCTCCTCCTCTCCCTCTCTGCAAACCCCACTCCCTTGTAGCACTGATGATGTTACCTAGACGGGCAGTGAAACGTCTGCAAGAAAACAACTAAGCTCGGAGCTACTGTGTATAAACAGAGAGGGAGCCACACTCACTAGCCCTGATGGTGTTACCTAGTTAGGTAACAAAACATCTGCAAGGAAATCACCCACCTCAGAAAGCACCATGGCCCCCACAATGTTAAGGGAATAATTGGCTTTTCCAAGTGAGTGGTTTTTTTTGTCCCCAACTTTCCACGCCTGGGATTTCCTGTTGGTGTCCTCTCCAACTACTCACCCTATCTGAGTGGCTTAACCCCCTGAGATCAGCTCCACTGGAGGCTGCCGCTCACTAAAAAAATGTCCCGTTTTTGTTGTCCCTAAAGGGCAGAATAACCAGGCAGTATTCTGCTACCCGGCTGATGATGATTCCATTACATTATCCTTGCAACACGATCTTCTCCGCTGAACGGGAGCGTCCGTTCCATTGAGCGTAGCTCCCCCAAGTAACCTAATTCCGATATTTTTCAAGGCATCTGAGCCCTGAGCTCGGAAGACAGGCTGAGCCGGTGGCTGAGTTGACAATAAACATGTCCCGCTTTTTAAAATAAAATATAAATAAATAAAAATTAAATCCTGTATGGGGTCTACAGAAACAGGTACAAATGAAAGAAAGAGGTAGGATAGATGGGTAGATAGATATAGATGAGAGATGAGAGAGAGAGAGAGAGAGAGAGAGAGAGAGAGAGAGAGATGGATGGATGGATGGATGGATGGATGGATGGATGGATGGATGGATAGATAGATGGATAGATGAATAGATAGGTAATAGATGATAGATAGATAGATAGATAGCTAGATAGATAGATAATAGATGATAGATAGATAGATAGATAGATGATTGATAGATAGATGATAGATAGATGATAGAGAGATGATAGATGATAGATAATAGAAAGATGATAGATACATGATAGATGATGGATAGATAATAGATAGATGATGTATAGATAGATAGATGAGAGATAGATGAGAGAGAGAGATGATGGAGATAGATAGATGATAGATATAGATAGAAAGATGGAAAAATAGTTAAATAGATGATAGATAGATGATAGATAGATGATAGAGAGAGAGAGATGATAGATAATAGATAGATGATAGATACATGATAGATGATGGATAGATAGATAATAGGTAGATGATGGATAGATAGATAGATGAGAGAGAGATGAGAGAGAGATGAGAGAGATAGATAGATGATAGATATAGATAGAAAGATGGAAAAATAGAAAGATAGTTGAATAGATGATAAAGATAGATGATAGATAGATAGATAGATAGATAGATGATAGATAGATAGATAGATGATAGATAGATGATAGATAGATAGATAGATAGATAGATAGATAGATAGATAGATGATAGATAGATAGATAGATAGATAGATAGATGATAGATAGATACGGTAGAATTATAAAAATAATTATATATATATAATTTGCCCTCTGTCTCTGTCTCTCAAGATAGGTAGAAAAAGGCTCAGCGTTGTCCTGTTTAACCTTCCAGCAATGTTCAGATCGGTGTGTTTTTTTTAACCCTGGCAACTGGAAAAGGTGTGGAGTTCAGTTCCCAGAATTCCCATAGCTTTTCTGGGGAATTCTGGGAATGGAAGTCCACACAGCTTCCCCCAAGTTGCCGCGTTTGAGCAGCCCCGTTTCAGAAGACTTATATCAAACATTGGATTGTTTCGCCTAAACAGCAATCTTGCAAGGCGGGTCTTGAGTTCCCACTTTGCAAACACGGACTCTGGACCTGAATAAGGATGACCTAATCGGTTTTGCGCAAGAGGACAATTTCGAATGCAGTAAAACAAAGTCCGGCTGTGTATGTTGTGGGTCTAAATTGTGATGCCAATCACATTCCTGAGGGAATACCAACAATTGTTTCAAAACAACTGGCTACGCTGACATTGATAGGATAAATCATCATCTTTTAACCCATAATCCCTTGCGGGGTGGAGTCCGGGCAACTGAATAATGGAGCTGAGTGTTTTCTGGCCGGATGCCTTTCCTGTTTCCAATGAGGAGTCATATTCAGCATTTATAGGCTAATTATGTCAAACAAAATAGAGGAAGGGCTCAGAGCATAACTTTTTAAAACTCGGCAGGGGCTTTCCCCCAATCTCTGACCCCCTTCGAGGTGCATTGGATGATCTCTCCCATCATCCCCAATCAGATGACCGATGGGTATTGTCCTCCAGATCAGCGGCCGGAGAGACTTTTGACCGCAGTCAGAATCATCAAATTAGAAAGAACAAGTTAAAAACAGTCTTGATAGGGTCAACGGAACCTCCTTAGCCAGGAGTAGCGTACCTCAAAATACAGGCAGTCCTCGAGTTACGACCAAAATTGAGCCCGGTTGCTGGGCGAGACGGTTGTTAAGTGAGTTTTGCCCCATTTTACGACCTTCCTTGCCACAGCGGTTAAGTGAATCACTCCGGTTATTACATTAGGAACACGGTTGTTAAATTAATTTGGCTCCCCGGTTGATTTTACTTGTTAGAAGGTCGCAAAAAGGGGATTCCGTGACATACACACACACACACCCGGGATCCTGCAACCGTCATAAATATGAAGCAATTGCCAAGCATCCGAAATTCTGATCCCGTGTTCAGAAGGGGATGTGACAAAGGTGTTGTAACTTTGAAAAACGGTCTCCTAAGCCACATTTTTTTCCCCACTGCCATTGTAACTTTGAACGGTCACTAAACGAGCTGTTGTAACTCGAGGACTTCCTGCACTAGAGAGGAAGAAGGAAGGGCAAGTACGGAAGACATCCTTGGAGTTAAAGAGACTTCATTGCCCACAAATCAGTTTTTTAAAAAAAAAAAAAACCAATATCCAGAGATGCTTCGATGGGAATAGAACCTGTGACACTTCACAAAGTTGGGTTAAAACACAGACAGCAATATTGGCATTTTCGGCAGTAGGTAATCCATATTTAGCGGGCGAGAGATAGTAAGAATAATTCATCAGCGGAACGACTTGCCACCGGAAGTTCTAAACGCTCCAAGACCGGAGGTTTTTAAGAAGAGATTGGACAGCCATTTGTCTGAAATTTAATGTAATTTAATTTAATTAATTCAATTTATATGCCGCCCTTCTCCGAAGACTCAGGGTGGCTCACAATACATTTTTTAAAAAATCATTATAAAAAAAATTTAAAAATTAAAAACATTAGAAGAACATTAAAAACTCATTCACGCCATTCATGGCCGGATCTCGCCAGATCACAAGAGCGAGATCAACGGCCCCAGGCCTGCGGGAAAAGCCAGGTCTTCACCGCTGAAAAGGATCTCCTGCCTTTTCAGGGGGCTGGACTAGAGGACCTTCAAGGTCCCTTCCCGACTCGGTCATTGTGTGTGCAATTTAGTCCTGCAAAAAACGGATCATGCCATATGCACACGCAGAGAAACACACAACCTTGTGTAAAAGTGCAGCCAGGCGATTTCTGTCAAGGGGTAAATCAATCTTTAGGGGATGGAGAGGGAGGGAAGCCATGCACTGGGTTGTGCAAATAATAATAATAATAATAATAATAATAATAATAATAATAATAATAATAATAAGAAGAAGAAGAAGAAGAAGAAGAAGAAGAAGAAGAAGAAGAAGAAGAAGAAGAAGAAGAAGAAGAAGAAGTTTATTTCTATACCGCCCTTCTCCCGAAGGACTCAGGGCGGTGTACAGCCAATTTAAAAACACAAGACACGGATCCCCCCCCCCCCCCCTCACACACACACAGTCCACACAACTTTTGTGTACAGCCCAACTACCGGTAGCAAGAAAGGCATTTCCATCAAGAGGGGATCAATATTTAGGAGGTGGAAACGAAAAGAATGCGTGCGTGTGTTCAGTTGTGCAGAACAGGTCATTTTACACAAAGACACACACACACAAAGACACACACACAGAGTCCCAGCAGGACCGATTTTTTGTTTTTTGGTCCCAGGAGAGAATACTCACAGATGGCCCCTAAGATGCCAGCCAACCTGCATAGCCACCTGTACCACCAAGTCATCCCATCCTCCTGAGCGACAGCCTGTGCCCCGTCTGCTTCGGGCTGCTCCTCCTGGGGATTCATCCTGCCTGCCCCTCCCTCTCCTTGCAAGACGGACCGGCCACGCTGCTAGTCCTCAGGGCATCCCCGGCCGGTGCCCAGCCAGGGCTGCAGCTGGGCGGACAATGGAGAGAGAGAGAGAGCGAGACAGCCAGCAGCCCTGCCCCCTTCCCGGCCGAGGAGGCTTCCCCACACATTGCTCTCTGTGGCAGTGCATGCCGGGTCCCTCCCCACTGCAGGAGGAGGGCAGGGAAGAAAACTGGGCTCATCCCCAGATGTGAAGAGTGACCTGGCCAGAGAGGGCGATGCTCGCCCGCGTCAGTTTTTTCCCCCTTGGTTGAAATGGACCAACAGATTGCACAGCCTCTGATACAAAACTCCGTTCACAATTGCTCCCCATCTCTTTAATTTGAAGTGAGTTGGCTCAAAGTACCCGATCGGTGATTTATGGTATAGTAGTACGGGCCTTTCCCAGATCTCTCTGGGAAATCCAGAATTCTTATTTTAGTTTATTGAGTTTGTCAAACATGTACGAGACAACAGATATAAGCATAAGCATGGATATTTTTTTAAAATTTATTTATTTATTTATTTTTATATGCCGCCCTTCTCCGGAGACTCAGGGCGGCTTACAATGCGTTCAGCAATAGCCTTCATACTTTTGTATATTTTATACAAAGTCAGCTTATTGCCCCCACAAACCGGGTCCTCATTTTACCCACCTTAGAAAGGATGGAAGGCTGAGCCAACCTTGAGCCTTGGCGAGATTCGAACCTGCAGTAATTGCAGGCAGCTGGATGTTAAATGCGGCCTTAGTAGGAGGCATTAGCCTCCTACGCCACTCAGGCTCTTATATGAACACAGGAAATGGGGACGAATAAATGGGGACAGTAGGACAGGGACGGAAGGCACGCTGGTGCGCTTATGCAAGCCCCCCCCCCACTTTACGGACCTCTTAGGAATGGGGTGAGATCCACAGTCGACAGTTAAACTAGGTTTAACTCAGGGGTGAAATCCAGCAGGTTCCGACAGGTTCTGGCGAACTGGTAGCGGAAATTTTGAGTAGTTCGGAGAACCGGCAAATGCCACCTCCGGCTGGCCCCCAGGAGTGGGGTGGGAATGGAGATTTTGCAACATCCTTCCCCCCAGGAGTGGGGAGGGAATGGGGATTTTGCAGTATCCTTCCTCTGCCATGCCTACAGAACCAGTAGTAAAAATAAATTTGAATTTCACCCCTGTCCACGATCCATCGAATCCTAAACAAACAGGGAATCCCTGAGACGAGACTAATCAAGTGACGCCTTTCCCTGCAAATGCCAACTCTCGCTTTTCGAGTCGAGCCGAGTTTAAACCACGACGAAGTGAGAACTATGTTAAGTCACAACGTTAGCTGGACAAAAATTAGAGGCAGGCTGGGTTGTGGTTTTCCACGAACGTGTTTTATTTCAAAGGCAGAAGTTCTGGGGAGCTGCAGCTCGCTTTTTTCAGAGGCACCAAGCGGGCTACTCCACAGGGATTAATTTTATGCTCAAGTGCCGAGTCCCTGTACAACGACCCTGTAGGTAGGCCCTTGGTCCAGCTTTGTGTAGGTTGACAGAAGCACCAAGAGAAGACAATCTGTTTGCAAAAACAGAGGCATAAGGGATTTATGGAAAGGCACCTATGAAAGGTAGAACACGATGCTTCGTTCAGCCGTTTTCATGTTTTTGAGGAGAGCGCTCAGCACCGGCCCTTTCCTGCCTCCCGTCCGACTGGAACAGGGGGTTGGACTAGAAGACCTCCGAGGTCCCTTCCGACTATATACTGTAATTGCCTCCTGTGCGGCGTTTTCCACATCGGCCAATCAAACGAAGGGCTACTTGGTGGCCCAGTACTCCGCTCGGAAGCTGACGTTGGCCAGGGCTTGGTTGAATTCGATCTCGGCTCGGCTGCCGATGGATTCCCAGTAGAAAAGACGGTTCCCCTGGAAGACGGTAGTCCTCAAGGATTCAACATCTCGGATCTGGAATAGGAAAAGGTCCTGACACTCAGCCTGCCTCCGTTAATGGGTTTTTGCAAGTCCATCATCCATCCATCCCTATCCATCTCAACCTTATCTCTCTCATCCATCCATCCATCTTACACTATCTCTCTCTTTCTCCATCCATTCATCCCCACCCTATCTCTCTCTCCATCCATCTTCACCCTACCTCTCTCTCTCCATCCATCCATCCATCCATCCATTTTTACCCTATCTCTCTCTTCTCCATCCATCCATCCATCTCCACCTACCTCTCTCCATCCATCCATCTTCACCCTACCTCTCTCTCCATCCATCATTCATCCATCCCCACGTTATCCTCTCTTTCTCTCCATCCATCCTCCCCACTCTATCTCTCTCATCGATCCATCCATCTTCACCCTACCTCTCTCTCTCACCACCCATCCATCCATCCATCCCCACCCTATCCTCTCTTCTCCATCCATCCATCCATCCTCACCCTACCTCTCTCTCCATCCATCCATCATCTTCATCCTATCTCTTTCTCCATCCATTCATCCATCTTTACACTATCTCTCTTTCTCATCCATTCATCCCCACCTATCTCTCTCTTCATCCATCCATCCATCCATCCATCCATCTTCACCCTATATCTTTCTCTATCCATTCATCCATCCATTCCATCCTACCCTCTCTCTCCTACCATTCATCCATCTTCACCCTACCTCTCCCTCCATCCATCCATCCATCTTCACTCTACCTCTCTCTCATCCTCCATCCATCATTCATCTTCACCCATCTTTTTCTCCATCCATCCATCCCCACCCTACTTCTCTCTCCTTTCATCTATCCATCCCCACCCCATCCATCCATCCATCCATCTTTACCCTATCTCTCCTCTCCATCCATCCATCCATCCATCTTCTATCATCTATCTATGTGTAGGTTTTGAGAAAAAGATTGGACAGCCATTTGTCTGAGATGACACAAAGTCTCCTGCCTTGAGCAGACGGTTGGACTAGAAGATCTCAAGGTCCCTCTCAGCCCTCTCATTCTACTTTCCAATGTGAGGGGGTCCGTACCCCAATTCACGCCTTACCGAAATGTAGCTGGAGTGTGTTTCGTGGCCGTTGCTTGGAATTCCACGTACACCGCATGGATGGCAATGCGCAGGTGGGGCGCCACATCGATAAATATCCTAGCAAGCCATTTGCCGTTCCCATCCAGCGACGGTCCTGGGTTCAGGATGAGCCCCAGGGACCAAACAGCTGCCTATCACAACTGGTGGAGCGAGAAAAAAAAAAACACAGAATAACAAGAGTTTCGAAGGGACCTTGGAGGTCTTCTAGTCCAACCCCCTGTTCAAACAGGAAACCCTGTGAGAGGGATCTTGGGAGTCTTAGTGGACAACCAGCTAAATATGAGCCAGCAGTGTGCAGCGGCAGTCAAAAAAGCCAACGCAATCCTAAATTGCATTAACAGAGGGATGCAATCAAGATCAAGTGAGATACTAATATTTATTTCTTTATTGGTTCGATTTATATGCCGCCCTTCTCCGGAGACTCAGGGCGGCTTACAATGCGTTAAGCAATAGCCTTCATACTTTTTGTATATACCTGCTTAGTAGGGCTTTCGGCCCACCCTAAGCAGTATTATTTTTTATACAAAGTCAGCTTATTGCCCCCACAAATCCGGGTCCTCTACCACTCTATAAAGCCTTAGTAAGGCCACACCTAGAGTCCTGCATCCAGTTTTGGGCACCACACTATAAAAAAAAAGATGTTGAGACTCTAGAAAGAGTGCAGAGAAGAGCAACCAAGGTGATTAGGAGGTTAGGAGGAGCTTTTTGGAGGTTAGGGGACTGGAGGCTCAAACATACGATGAACGGTTTGTAGGAACTGGGCATGGCTGGTCTAGTGAAGAGAAGGACCAGGGGAGACAGGATAGCAATCTTCCAATATTTGAGGGGCTGCCACAGAGAGGAGGGGCTCAAGCTATTTTCCGAGGCACCTGAAGGCCAGTCAAGGAACAATGGATGGAAATGGATCAAGGAGAGATTCAACCTGGAAATAAGGAGGAATTTCCTGACAGTGAGAGCAATCAACCCATGGAACAGAAGTTGTGGGAGCTTCATCACTGGAGGCTTTCAAGGAGAGACTGGACTGCCATCTGTCAGAAATGGTGTAGGGTCTCCTGCTTGGATGGGGGGGTTGGACTAGATGACCCACAAGGTCCCTTCCAACTCTGTTAATCCCTTATCCCATCTCAGACCAAAGGCTGTCCTGGCTGTCTTGGAGCACCCACAACTTCTGGTGGCGAGCTGTTCCACGGGCTACACACCTTGATGGTGTTTCTTCTCTGCCAATCGGCTGGTGTACCGTAGCACAACGCCACTCCCCGACAACAGCCGGCGTTGCCTGACCATCAGGGTGTTGGTTTGGGTGGTCACCAGCAACAGCTTCAGTTTCTTACAGGCCATCCGCCACATTGTCCGTGTCGAAAAGAGTAATATTTCTCCTGGGGGAGAAAGAGAGGAAGGACTTACGACCACAATCGGGGCCCGAAATGTCTGTTCTTAAGCGAGACATGCGTTAAGGGAGTTTTGCCCCATTTTACGACCACACCTGCATATACAACTAACCACTATAAGATTATAAATTTGATGAAGGTAGGTAGGTGGGCGGGTGGATGGGTAGATAGATAGATCAGTAGATATTAGAGAAATAGATGAGATGATAGATAGATAGATAGATAGATAGATAGATAGATAGATATGATGGATGGATGGATATAGATAGATAGATAGATAGATAGATAGATAGATAGAGATGACAGATGTATAGATTAGATAGATAGATAGATAGATATGATGGATGGATAGATATAGATAGATAGATAGATAGATAGATAGATAGATAGAGATGATAGAGATGACAGATGTATAGATTAGATAGATAGATAGATAGATAGATAGATAGATAGATAGATATGGATGGATAGATGGATAGCGATAGATGGATGGATGGATGGATGGATGGATGGAGAGAGATATGGATAGATGAATGGATAGATAGATGATAGATAGATAGAAAAATAAATTGGATGGATGGATGGATAGCGATAGATAAATGGATGGATGGATGGATGGATGGAGAGAGATATGGATGGATGGATGGATAGATGGATAGAAATGATAGATGGATAGATTAGATAGATACATAGATATGATGGATGGATGGATAGATAGATAGATAGATAGATAGATAGATAGATAGATAGATTGGATGGATAGATAGGTAGGTAGGTAGGTAGGTAGATAGATAGATAGATAGATAGATAGATAGATAGATAGATAGATAGATAGATAGATATATTAGCTGGATAGATAAATTAGATAGATAGATCAATAGATCGAATGTAAATTAATAAACAGAAGAACTGGAATTTGAGGATGAATTGTATTATTTCTTCAGCAAGAGAGACAAGAAAGAAAGAGGTGGATAACATGATAAGATACGAGTTTGAGGCTTCCTGGGTGACGACTGGCACCGACCTGCGAGACGCTCACCTGCGCTGCAGTTCAAGGAACTCTGCAACACCTGGACTGTGATCATCTCCCCTAAAGGGCGGCCTATGGCGACCGTGCAAATCCTGGCTTGCACACCTGTCATGTTGATTAGTCCGCTGGGGTCCAGCCACTGCCTTCCACAGATACCTGGGTGGGAAAAGCCAGAGGAGGAGGAGACATTAGAGATGGGAGAAGGAGAAGGAGAAGGAGAAGGAGAAGGAGAAGAAGAAGAAGAGGAGGAGGAGGAGGAGGAAGAAAGAAGAAGAAGAAGAAGAAGAAGAGGAGAAGAAGAGGAAGAAGAAAGAAGGAGGAGGAGGAGGAGGAGGAGGAGAAGAAGAAGGAAGAAGAAGAAGAAGAAGAAGAAGAAGAAGAAGAAGAAGAAAGAAGAAGAAGAAGAAGAAGAAGAAGGTGGTTTTCCATGGATTTCCTAAAGTTCTCCTATACCATCGAACTTCAGTTCTCTCATTGGCATTGACTTAGTTTTTGTTCGACGTATTGTAGACCTTCCTGGTTGACACCAGAGGTTCTCAGGAAGGTTGTATTTTGCTAGATTTTTTCCCCACCAAACCCAGTCCTGTTTCCCCAGGACAACAGATCCTCCCTCGGATTAAAGCCCTCTTAATAACCAGCAGTGCTACGTAACTGGGTTCCTCCGAGATATCTCCTCGGGTTTTAGCCTTGGTTTCTTTCTTCTGAGGATCTTCTCCTTTGGACCATGGAAGGTCGAAGGCCTGGTCCTGCCGTCCTTTGAGACGAGGAGTGACCTCTGGGGTGGTGAGGTGAAGAGTGACCTCTGTGGATGGAAGCTGGGTTGCTGTCGGGACATCTGACCGGAGGTCTGACTTCATCGTGGTCTGTTCGAGGCAAGGGATGATGGAACATGTTCTCACCATCATGGGCTTAGGAACATGCATGCACAACAGAGGGTTCACCCGTGTCTTAGTTTGGGGGTTGATGCAGAAATCCTTCCGTCTCTGGATGCCGGTTCCACAGGAGACGGAGCACTGGAAGGAGAGAGCCAGAGATTACAGACAGTCCTCGATTTACGACCGTGGCTTAACGGTCGTAAGGCGAGGACTACCTCTATGCTGTTTTCTTGGCCCTAGTACAGAAGTGGTCTACTAATGCTCTTTTTTTTTCTTTTCAATTTCTCAGCTGGGAAACGTCCAAATTGCTCCCAGCGAAATATTAACCAGTTTAGCTGATTAGCTTTCAATATACTATGCAGATTAGATTAGACTAGACTTAAAATTCTTTTTTTCTTCCTTTTAAAAAGTTTTTAATTCAATATAAAAAGTTCCGTTCTCATACAAACGGTGTATTCTGAGCACAATTAATTTCGAGAAAAGCCATCACAATAATAATAATATTCATAACATTCATATTAATCACTTAATAATATTTGCTTATCCATTTTAATAAACCTTCCACATATCATTCATCATTCTCTTACGCTTCCCCATTTCTAACTTCTGCTTCTACTAGTTAGCCATTGATAAAACAAATCCCCGTGTTAAAAAGTACTCAGTATCTTCCTTCTCCTCGATTTTAAGTGTTAATCTATCCATTTCTGCGCATGCTAATATTTTTTTTTAAATTACGTTTTCCTCTGGGGGGGACTTCAAATTCATTTAATAACCTTTAATTCAGTATACTGTAGGAACCAACCGAATGCTGGCTAAACAAAACTGTCACATTAAGCCAGAGTATTGCTTCTATGTTTGTCTGTATGCTGTTATCCTCAACCTATGACTGTTCGCTTAGCAACTGTTTAGAATCATGACGGACCCCGTCGTGCTTGGGGGGTGGGGGTGGCTGTCGTCGTGGCGATACAATGGAAGATTTCGGTGCTCTGGGTCAGTGGGAGGAGCCTCCCGCCGATTTTACTATCGGTTCTTGCAAACCGGTCTGAACCGGGGGGCAACCCAACACTGGTCCCTCCCCGTCCCCTATGCTCACATGACACACACACACACATACCCCTCATATGGGGGCTTGCAACTGGCGTGCATTTACAAAGCCGTGTGAATTCAATTGACGGAAAGTGGCGTTTATTTCCGGTTTTCCACCCAAAATATGCCCCCATGAAAACGGGCTCAGTTTACGACGGCCGTGTTTGCGTAACGACCCACTGCAAAAAAAAAAGTCGTAAAATCGTGCACACGATGACCCACGTTACGTTCGTTAAGCCGAGGATTTATCGGCTTCCCGAGGACTCCTGAATGATGTCATCGCAGGGCCAATAGGGTTACCTCCGTCCATTGGGTGAACCCCCATTCGTAAGGGCAGACGCGGAGAATGCAGGGGACGACCGAGAGAGGCTTTTCCGCTTCCGGGCACCGGCCCTCGGCCACCTCCACTTCTCGTCCTCCAGCAAGCCTCACGCATGACACTGATTGGGTGGCAACTCCAAGTCCACACGAAGAGGAGCAGGGCCCACGCTCCGTCACTTTCCAGCTGGTTTTTTTTAATAGGGAGAGATTGCAAGTCAGTTACAATTGCCGATCGGTTGCAATTGTCTATCTATCATTACCTGTCTAATCCTTCCTTCCATTCATTCTCTCTCTTTCCCTTCCTCCTGACTTCCTTCGCTCCTTTCCTTCTTTTCATCTCATCCTGGATCTCACCCTTTTTTTTCTTTTTTTCTTTTTTGAACTATTACCATCTCGCAGACGGTACAGGATAATAAAAACAAGGACAAATAGGCTGAAAAACAGCTTCCATCCCAGGGCAGTAACTATATTGAATTCTGCACTGTATATATAGTGTAATATTAATGCAATATCAGGGTTTTTTCAATTCAATTGTATAGAATGTGAAGGAGGTGTGTTTGTGTTTTATTTTTACAGGTTTTTAAAAATGTGTAATGTACACTGAAGATGGCATTTAATTGCGTTGTATGAGATGCAATGACAATAAGGTAAGGTAAGATAAAAGGTAAAGGTTCCCCTCGCACATATGTGCTAGTCGTTCCCGACTCTAGGGGGCGGTGCTCATCTCCGTTTCAAAGCCGAAGAGCCGGCACTGTCCGAAGACGTCTCCGTGGTCCTGTGGCCGGCATGACTCAATGCCAAAGGTGCACGGAACGCTGTTCCCTTCCCACCAAAGGTGGTCCCTATTTTTCTACTTGCATTTTTTTACGTGCTTTCAAACTGCTAGGTTGGCAGAAGCTGGGACAAGGAACGGGAGCTCACCCCATTTACGCGGCGTTCGGGATTCGAACCGCTGAACTGCCAACCTTTCGATCGACAAGCTCAGCGTTTTAGCCACTGAGCCACTGCGTAAACTAAACTAAACTAAACTAAACTAAACTAAACTAAACTAAACTAAACTAAACTAAACTAAACTAAACTAAACTAAACTAAACTAAACCTAGAGGAAAATTGCTTGCTAGTTTCCCAATTTACAAGGAGAAAGCTAAAAACCTGGGTGGACAAGATTCCAGATGGCACACTTCCTGTTCTTCGGGCCGCAACGAGTCCTCGCAGGCTGCATCTGGCAGGACCTCTTCCTCCTCCTCCCCGGTCCCTCGCGCACAGTACAAGACCTTGCGCATCACGCCTTCCCCGCATGTCACGCTACACGCACCTTGCTTGTAAAACCACCTGAGTGGGAAGAAGAGAGAGACAGAACCCAGGTGAGAAAAGCAGGCCTGTGCCACCACGTTTCCTGTCCCTGTTTAGGCACCCTCTTCCAGGACTGAAGGTCCAGTCCAGGAACTTTAAAAAGCGCCGGTTGTCAAAATTATTATTATTATTTCACTTTTAACAGCCGTGGCATTCGCTTTTAACAGTCGCCACAAGAAAGGTGAGAAAATCCGTTTTGGCCGTGGGTTGATTACAACTGTCAGGACTTATGACCATAATAGGCGGGTTCCATTATACGGTCGTAACTCGAGGACTACCTGTATAAGTGGGGAAGGTTCTGCCGACCCCCCCTTACCTTGGTGGACATGGCTCAGGGTTGCAAATTTCTAGACGGCTCGCTGGTCTCTGGGTCTGGTTACAGCGTCTCTCCTCGGTTTCTTCTTTAGTGTCAAAAACCAGGCAGACGTAACTCAGCAACATCCGTCCTGTGGAAAGGAGCAGTCGGGGAAAATGTTATTAGCGGTATCCATTTTTTTCTGCTTTCCTTTTAGCTCGCCCTCAGCGGGATTATTTCTTCAAATGCTGTCGTATATCCAGTGAACGTGACTTTATTTTAGCTGGGGATTCTGGGAGTTGAAGGCCACCCATCTTAAAGTTGCCAAGATTGAGATCTATGGCCTTAGTCCCTTCCTTCCTTCCTTCCTTCCTTCCTTCCTTCCTTCCTTCCTTCCGTCCGTCCGTCATCTGGGGAAGGCCCAGATGAGGGCTTTGCATTGGAGGCAGAGATGGGGCCAGGGCCATCTGCGAGTGATGCACGGACTCCGGAGCCCCCAGAGTCGGACAGCAGAGAGGCAGAGGAACAGGAGGAGCCTGTTCCTAGTGCACGCATACACAGAGCTGCCAGAAGGCAAGAGCAGCTAAAGCAAAAGGGACGACTCGGGAGTAAGGCCAGGAGATGATTGGCCCCTCCCATAAGGCTTAAAAGAGAAAACAAAAAGGCACTTGGGGCCTTTTGCAGGAAAGCAACGTTGCTAACTCTGTTTCCAGTCGGCATCTCGTTTGTTTCTGAACTTTGTGGGGCTTTGCCAAGTAAGGCCTTTGGCAGGGTGTCAAAGAAGATCAAGATTGGTGATTATCCCGAAGGACTTCTTCCAAGGACTTGTTTTGCAACTAATTGGGATTCAGCTGGGAATGAACATAATTCTCAGCTATTACAATAAAGTAGGTTTGTTTGGGACTAATTGTATATTGTAATGACTCATTAAGCCTAGGTCACAACAGATATATCAATGTGTAAAAGATCTCTTAGCCCAAAAAAGAAATGATGTGCAAACAGCAGAGCTGGACCAGATACAGAAACCGGATCCACAGGTCAAGGAATCCAGGGGAAAAAAAATCTTCACCTCCTCCACAGGAAACTGAACAGTTCCCAGCCAAAGGACTCCAGACGTATACAGATTGATTTCCAATCCGGTCTCGCTGTTCTGGAGCACCAGACCTCAATTCCTGTTTCAGGAGACACCAAAACCATCAGAAGGATACGGGTGGAAAGAATCGTGCTGACAATCTTAACGGGGCTTATTTTGGGGGGGTAGGATGTCAAACTTCGATGCTATCTCAAAATAAATGAATTTCCAAACTGCCAATCTTTAAGGAAATCTTTTCTTTAATTGAGCACAGCCACCGGATCATGACTCGATGCGGACAGGACTGACCTTTTGCCCCCCAATCCCTCCCTTTCCGATCCCCAAATCTCTGCTTCTCTATCTTCCAAGTCATTCTTCAGACTTCTTGTCTCGTCATTTCCCAGGAATGTCTCCCCCCCTCTTCATTTCCACGACAACCCGACTTCAAAGGGATTTAGCAGGCAAAAGTTCAGAGCTTATCTCTCTCTCTCTATGCCAGCGTTGAAGCGCTGACATAGGACTTATATTACGAGCATCCTGAAAAATCATGCTAGGGTTTATTTTCCGGTTGGGTCTTATTTTCGGGGAAACAGGGTAGTTCTGTTAAGTCTGTAAAGTCAGTGACCCTGTAGGAACTAACTGTTGTCTTCACCTGGCGGCTAAACAAGGGCCATGGTGGTCACTAAACGAATGGTTGTACGGCGAGGACTACACGAAGGCCAGAGATACATACCGTGTTCCAACCCAACGGGCAGACATCCACGGTGCATGGCACGAAGGCCGGGGGTTTCTGGTCTGCTGGACACAGCCTCATCCACGGTGGATTCCAGCCCACCGTCAACCGCCTGGACGCAGGTCACATTCCACATGGCCGCTCCCAAGCCACAAACGGCAGAACATCTGGCCAGCTGTGATTTCTTCCAACTGGATGGGGAAGAAAGAAGAGTCCAGGATTGGCTGCCCTTTTCCTATCTTAAGAGATCTTCAGGGGAAAAAAAAGACTCTGTGACTCTTTTAATCTGTGTTTCGGCCAAAATATTTAATAATTTTAAGGGATTTTTAATATTTGTATTATCTGTATTTTATCTTGGCTGTTCACCGCCCTGAGTCCTTCGGGAGTAGGGCGGTATAGAAATTTGATTAAACAAATAAAGAAACAAACTCTGCATCCATCGATAGCCTTCGGAACTTGTGGGAGCTTCATCACTGCAGGCTTTCGAGAGGAGATTGGACTGCCATTGGCCAGAAATGGACTGCTTAGGCAGGGGGTTGGACTAGATGACTTTCAAGGTCCCTTCCAACTCTTTTTAATCTGTTAAAAATAGCGGAGGTCTGGATTTCGATGGGAAAGAGCCAGCTTTAGGTCCCTGTTGGGCCAGCTCAGAGAGAATCTAAAGGTAAAGGTTCCCCTCGGACATCTGTGCTAGTCGTTCCCGACTCTAGGGGGCTGTGCTCATCTCCGTTTCAAAGCCGAAGAGCCAGCGCTGTCCGAAGTCGTCTCCATGGTCAGGTGGCCGGCATGACTCAACACCAAAGGTGCACGGAACGCTGTTACCTTCCCACCAGAGGTGGTCCCTATTTTTCTAATTGCTTTTACGTGCTTTCGAACTGCTAGGTTGGCAGAAGCTGGGACAAGGAACGGGAGCTCACCCCGTTACGCGGCACTAGGGATTCGAACCGCGGAACTGCCAACCTTTCGATCGACAAGCTCAGCGTCTTAGCCACTGAGCCGCCGCGTCCCTTAGAGAGCACCTAGGACCCCACAGAAAATGGATAAATTTGGAAACCGGCTCAAAGATGCTTGAGAGGACAACAGATTGGATGGACACTGGTCCGATTGATCTGGCTTGACCTTTCAGAATGAAAATGGAGCAGAGAATATTTTACTCACTACGGTTGGCAGAGTTTCACAGTGCACATTTCTTGCCTAGAAGGAGGTTTGGGCATCTTGAGGCAATAGAGGTCATCCACCTTCTCAACTCTTGCCTGGTAAAAGCAGGAGTAACGGACTTGTAGGGTGCCTGCAGAGTAAAATTTAGCGGAGTCCTCTTAGTAAAGACGATAGTGTTTCCACAGAAGGAGAAGTGGAATTCGAAGACGACCGAAAAGGAATCACTCTGGCTGAAAAAAAGATATATAGGTACCGTGTTTTCCCGAAAATAAGACCCTGTCTTATATTTTTTTTTGAACCCTGAAATAAGCGCTTGGCCTTATTTTCGGGGAGGTCTTATTATTTTGGGGCGCGTGGAGCAAGACGGGACTCCTCTTGCTGTCTTACATGATTTCCAGCTCTGTGTTTAAATATTTTCAGGGAGGGCTTATTTTCGGGGTTGTGTGTTTTATTTTAGCACATGCGCTCAAAAGCCCGATTGGGCTTATTATCAGGGGATGTCTTATTTTCAGGGAAACAGGGTAGTCCTTGGCTCACGACCAAAACTGAGCCCAGACTTTCCATTGGGGGTAAGCAAGACAGTTGGTTCAGTGAGTTTTGCCTCCCGATTAGTACAAGCAGCTGATTGTCGGTTGGATCGGCCTCCCGAAGATCAGCTGTTTCAGGCTGCAGGGATAGCCATAGCCTATTGCCGCCTCCACACGCCCATTTTCCAGGGGGGCGGGGCTACATTCAGTATATAAGACGCACCCAAATTTTCACTCTCTTTTATGGGGGGGGAAAAGTGCGTCTTATACACCGAAAAATACGGTATAACAGAGCGCGAAACCGCTTCCTTAAAGACCAAAAGTGGTTCACCTTGTGTGTTCTCCGAGATGTTTCCTTGCTCCCCCAAATACCCGATGCTAAAGATAAAGAGGTATAAAAGGAAATAAAAGGACAATTGAGCAACTGACCGTCCCACAGGTGACTGAGCAGTGGCTGAACTGGGCCTTCCACATGTAATTCTCTTTTTCGCTCGGTCTAAAGTAGCTGAAGGCGATATCGGGGCTGGTGGCGCTCCCATATTCTTTTCCGTATTTCCTGTAAACCTGGATGGAAAAAGAACAGTGCTCAACTTACAACCGTTCGTTTAGTGACCGAGGATCTCTTTCCACACTTACGACCCTTAGAGCATTTTCCCCCATTGTCACACGATCAAAATCCAGATGTTTTGGGACTCATATTTATGGCGATTCGCGGAATGTCCCGGGCTCACGAGATCTCCTTTTGCGGCTTTCTGACAACGGGGAAGCCAGATTCGCGTAATAACCGCACGGCTCACTTAACCACTGTAGCGATTCACTTAACGGTGGCAAGAAAGGTCATAAAATGGGGCAAAACTCACTTAACAACTGTTTCGCTTGGCAACGGAGACGTTAGGCTCAACTGTGGCCATAAGTCAAGAACTACCTGCAATTCCATCAACTGCTACATTATCCCACACATGTATCCCATTTGCCACGGTAGTTTAATTTTTATTTATTAAGTTTCTTTGCCTTCCATTTAGAGTCCCTGCTCCTTAAAGGTAAAGGTTCCCCTCGCTCATATGTGCTAGTCGTTCCCAACTCTAGGGGGCGGTGCTCATCTCCGTTTCAAAGCCGAAGAGCCAGCGCTGTCCGAAGACGTCTCCGTGGTCATGTGGCCGGCATGACTCAACGCCAAATGCGCACGGAACGCTGTTACCATCCCACCAAAGGTGGTCCCTATTTTTCTACTTGCATTTTTTACCTGCTTTCGAACTGCTAGGTTGGCAGAAGCTGGGACAAGTCACGGGAGCTCACCCCGTTACGCGGCACCAGGGATTCGAACCGCCAAACTGCCGACCTTTCGATCGACAAGCTCAGCGTCTTAGCCACTGAGCCACCTGCTCCTTAGCTGCTGCGATTTCACTACCTTACCTGTATCTCTATCTCTTCCTGGATTCGTCCAGCCAGATGAATCTCCTCCAAATTGGGCAGATTATCTTCTGTAAGGAAGACCTTGTACTCCAACCGGTTGTCTTCCAAGATCGAAGGATAGGTGACGTTTAAAGAAATGAGTCCTTTCCCAGCTACTGTGTATTGTCCTCGCACTTTCACCGCTAGGATTAACGCAATAACAAGAGTTTGCAAAGAACCTTGGAGGTCTTCTAACTTTATCTTTCTTTATCTTTCTTTGATTTGTATACCGCCTACTCCCGAAGGACTCAGGGCGGTGAACAGCCAAACATTAAAATACATAAATACAAAATTTAAAAACAAGATAAAATCGAATTAAACAATTTGGCTCAGTCCAACCCCCTGCTCCTCCTCCTCGCACTGAAGTTGTTACTTAGTTGGGCAATGAAATGTCAGAGAGCACCAAGGATCCCACAGAGATGCTTTATTACAGATATTTGGGGAAGAACTCCTGCGGCAGGAGATCAGATTTGATACCAATTTGAATCTTAAGTCTTATCTTCCCATCCTTTAAACCTTGAATATACTCTTCCCTTACTCAAGAGACATTTGTCTCGTGGCTGGCCTGGGAATTCTGGGAGTTGAGGTCTACACGTCTTAAAAGTTGCCAAGGTTGGACGCCCCTGCTCTAAAGGCTACAAGGGATCTTCTCCCATGGGAGAATCCATAGCAATGTTCTCCTTGGCCATCGCCCTTATCCCGCCAAACCAATTTCTGGGCTTCATTGACTCACCCAAGTGGGTGAAGAGGGGTTTCCGGTTGACCACGTGGACTGAGGTGGTGTTAGGAGACAACATCAGGAAGGTGGTGTACTCTGAAAGAGAATGCAAGCCACGGGGAGATAGAAGATGCTTGTGAAGACCTCAACCAGGACAGTGAAAAGCTTGAGCAACTTGGAGGGAGGGGAGTGACAGTGAATGGAGGCTCTACATCTCCTGTCCAGCCCTTGAGGTTCCTCAAAGCATCCAGTTGGCCACAGAAGTTGAGTGAGAGACCTTCCTAATTCAACCCAGCAGGATTTGTTCTCGTGTACAAGTTAACAACCATTCGAAATTTACGATGGCACTGGAAAAAAAAGCAATTTGCGGCAGATACTCATATCTACAGCCGTTGCAGCATTTCCGTGGCCACGTGAACAAAATTGGGGAGCTTAGCTTACCGGCAATGTATTTGTGAGAATTGCAGAATTCCGTAAAGTTACGTGACTTTCCCAGCTGGCTGCTGACAAGCAAATTCCACGAGGGAAACCAGATTGGTTTCATGGCCATGTGAGTCACTTAACGACTGGTTGGTTCACTTAACAACCATCCCAAAATGGTTGTATAATCGGGTGTGACTTAATTAACAACCACTTTGCTTAGCAACCCAAGTTCCGGTCCCAATTATGGTCATAACAAGGATTATCTCTAGTTAGGACTGGACAAAAAAGGCAATCGACAGGATAGAATGGAATTATACCTCTGGCTTTTCCCTCAGTGAAAGAGCCCTTCACGTTTACGCATGATGTGCCGTCTCCCCCGCATATTTGACATGCATCCATTTTCTTTCCAGAGTCCATCCGTCCATCACACCCAAACACCTGAAGAAAAGGGGGAGAGGGAATGAGCTGAAATTGCTTGCTGGGAACCATGGATCTAGAAGCCAGCCTGGCCTATTGAGTCCTCCCCAGGTACGGCATCTCCCAGAATTCTTTGGGCCATGCAGGCTGGGAATTCTGGGAGATTCAATGGTAGAGGATTAAACTTTTTCAACCTCAACTTCAATTAGAGTTTTGGGAAGACTGGTACGTAGCATGGAAATTATGTGTCAAAGAAAATGTCCACTCAAATGCCCCCACTCCAAAATATACAAGATACGGAAAAATTACTACTCCAAAGCCACTCTAATTCCATTGTTTGATCATCTGGGAAGGAATAAAAAGAATCAGAATTGATAAGGAGACGTTAACTGTGAGTGGACGTTTAAGGAAGGAAAGAAGCAAGAAGAGGATTTGGAAGTCCTTCATCCTCACCCTGCAGCTGCCCATCACACACAGAGCAAGGGTATCCTTGTCCGCCAGACCACTTTTCTTGCATCTTGTCCCATCAGTGAATTGGTCCCCACGGCTCACCATGAAGTTCTTCCAGCTGCCTGGCACATATATTGGCACAGAGCATCTCCTGGAGGTAGAAGACAATGAGGAGTTCAAATAATGGAGGAGGAGGAGGAAGGAAGAGGAAGAGGAGAAGAAAAGGAGGAAGGGGAAGAGGGAGAAGATGAAGGAGAAGAAGTGGGGGATGAAGGAGGGGGAGGAGGAGGGGGAGGAGAAGAAGAGAGGAAGAGGAGGGGAAGGGGAAGGAAGAAGAAGAAGAGGAGGAGGCGAGGAGTAGAAGAAGGGGGAAGGAAGGAAGGAGGGAGAGGAGCAGAAGAAGAAGAGAGGAGGAGGAGGGGAAGGAAGAGAAGAAGAGAAGGAGGAGGCGAGGAAGGAGGAAGGAAGGAAGAGGAGGAGGAAGGGAAGAAGAAGGAGAAGAAGAAAAGGAGAAGGAAGAAGAAGAAGAAGAAGAAGAAGAAGAAGAAGAAGAAGAAGAAGAAGAAGAAGAAGAAGAAGAAGAAGAATTTGCTGCTACACCAGACCCAAGGCTTCTCCAATGCAATGTTCTGACCCGATCTGGTGGCAACCCAGACTCATGTCCTTCATGAATTCATCCAATCCCCTTTCACAACCATCCATCTAATTTAGTAACCATCCCTCTGTCTCTCTCTCTCTTATGGTCACGAATCTCCGTCTCTTTCCAGTCAAGGCGTCCTCCTTGCTCTTCGAAAGAGGGAGAAAAAACCTTCCCTACCTTTGTTACCCTTCTCCAGGCTAGGTGTGCTTTTGAACCCCGAGGGAAAAAAGGTTGCCACCCGAAGCGATTACCTTTGGCATAGCCAGCTGCTGAAATCCACCTGTAGAAGGAAGGCAGCTGCCGATGAAGGTAGAGCGGCTTCACATTGGTGGCTGAGCACTGCTCGTTCATGAAGTCCATCTGGGTCTTCAGGCAGGTCTACAGGAGAAGAGAAGTCAGAAGCTCAGGATCACGTTCTCACCGGAAGAGACTTGGCTTTTTGGAGGGGTTAGTCATCCCCGAGAACTTCTCACAGGTGGCTTCCCAACGCGCTCTACCTCCAGACCAGGGGTGCAGTTCAGCAGGTTCTGACAGGTTCTGGAGAACTGGTAGCGGAAATTTTGAGTAGTTCGGAGAACCAGCAAATGCTACCTCTGGCTGGCCCCAGGAGTGGGTAGGGAATGGGGATGTTGCAGTATCCTTCCCCCAGGAATGGGGTGGGAACGGAGAGTTTGCAGTATCCTTCCCCTGGAGTGGGTTGGGAATGGAGATTTTGCAGTATCCTTTCCCTGGAGTGTGATGGGAATGGAGATTTTGCAATATCCTTCCCCTGGAATGGGGTGGGAATGGAGATTTTGCAATATCCTTCCCCCAGGAGTGGGTTGGGAATGGAGATTTTGCAATATCCTTCCCCCAGGAGTGGGGAGGGAATGGGAATTTTGCAATATCCTTTCCCTGGAGTGGGGAGGGAACGGAGATTTCGCAGTATCCTTCCCCTGGAGTGGGTTGGGAATGGAGATTTTGCAATATCCTTCCCCCAGGAGTGGGGAGGGAATGGAGATTTTTCAATATCCTTTCCCTGGAGTGGGGAGGGAATGGAGATTTCGCAGTATCCTTTCCCTGGAGTGGGATGGGAATGGAGATTTTGCAATATCCTTCCCCCAGGAGTGCTCCTTCAAACTAAGGTTGCAAACGCATTCTTACACTCAAGGGAAATCCTGCACCCCCAACCGGTTCCTTCATTAGCGGCCAGGACTCCTTTCAAAGAGAACTTTCAGATCTGAAGTCCACCTACCTGCACATGACACATCTCGGCTTGCAAGGCTTCTCCCTGGCATGATTGCCCACCAAAAGCAGGTCTGAAGAGAAAAGAAAACTTTTCAAGCCAGACTTTTACTTGTTTCCTAGTACAATGGCTTATTAGTAACTTGGACTATCATTGAGTGTTGTACTTTATGATTCTTGATGAATGCATCTTTTCTTTTTATGTACACTGAGAGCTTATGCACCAAAGACAAATTCCTTGTGTGTCCAATCACACTTGCCCAATACAGAATTCTAATCTACTCTAACCCTTGATCCCATGCCATTTAAGCCCTGGACGAGTGGCATGTGTCAAATTGAGAAGATCCAGGTCTTATTTACCGAGGGTTGTTGCACTGTCGTTGTCTTGACCTGATCCCTCCTCCGCAGCTCCTGGAACAGGAAGTGAAGGAAGTCCAGCTGGACCATTGTCCGTGCACCATGCTAACCGGAGACAGATCTTCTAGGGAGCTGCAGCGTCCTTTGGAACACCACTGGAGGAAGAGGCATCAGAGTAGTCAGGGCTGGGATTCAGCCGGTTCGGGCGAATTGGATGCTAATTTTACATCTGGTTTCACCGAACCGGTAGTTGCAAGAACTGGCTGGCCCTGCCCACCACTCCCCTCACACCCAGCCCCTCCCAGGAGTCTCTGCACGGCCTGTTTTTTATGTGAGGTAAATGCAGGGCCCGCGTGGAGGCTCTGGGAGGGTGAAAAATGGGCCTCCCGGAAGTCCAAAAACGGACCAGTTTCCGGCCTCCGGACGCTCAAGGGAAGCATCCAGAGCTTGGGGAGGGTGAAAAATGGGCCTACTGGAAGTACCAGAAGCCTGAAAACGGGCCTGTTTCCGGCTTCTGGAGTCCGGGGGAGGCTGTTTTTGCCCTCCTGGACGCTCAAGGAAAGCCTCCGGAGCCTGGGGAGGGCGAAAATGCCCCCACCCCACTGTGGTGCAGGAGGCTGAGTAGGCCACGCACCCATGGTCACGCCCACGCCCTCATGGCCATGCCCACCTAGCAACCGGGCAGAGAACTGGTTGCTAAAATTTTTCAATCCCACCCCTGAGACCAGTTATCACCCTAGAAGCGGTTCAGGATAGAACCACAGTTTACAACGAAACAGACATTTACATTTCAAATGGCTTGATGCCTTTATAGGAGCATCTGGCAGGAGATAATCAGATCTCCCGGGTCCAAAGCTGAGTGTGAATCTGAGAAGCGCGCGATGACCCTCCCGCCACCAAGAAAATCTGATTTTACCTTGTGGATCCCACATTCGGTTCCATCCAGAAGCGGGACATGGAGCCGAGAGCAGGTGGATTGATCGGCCGAATTGATGTGGCAAGAGAGAACACGGCACATGTCCTGGGAAAAGGGGATTGGGGGAGGGTGTCAAGGAAAGGGAAAAAGATATTCGTGACTCATACAAATCTATTTCTCTGGCCTCCTTTATCCCACAAAAATGTAATAATGCTAAAACAAACAGAGAGACAAGGGTACAGTATATATACTCCCCTGGATGAAGAGAGGAAAGATTTAAAAGAAAAAATTTGCCCAGGAACAAAGATAAAGAATCAGGGAGAGAACAAAAAAAAAAAAAAAGAAGTTGACTCTGGAGAGACAGAAGATGAGATTGTATTCTTCAGTTTATCCCTTCTGGCATTCTTTCTTTCCACCCTTTCTTTTTTCTCCCTATTTTTTTTTTCTTTGAAACTTCATCTGGCTTTCTAATCCTCATCAGCAGTTGGATGTGCTCTAAAGAATTTGGTGTCCAGCTGAAGATGCTCAAAGCTAAGATGGAAAAAATTCACTGGGCCATCACACTGTCTCGACCCAATGTAGATGACAGAATTGTTATTGGGAGGATTAAACAGTCGTTTTGCAGAGTGAGATGAGAGAGGAAGGAAGGAAGGAAGGAAGGAAGGAAGGAAGGAAGGAAGGAAGGAAGGAAGGAAGGAGAAACTGAAAGATGCTGATATCGGAAGGAAGGAAGGAAAATTGAAATGCTGAAATCAGGGAAGGGAAGAGAGGGGAGGGAGGAAGGAAGGAAGGAAGGAAGGAGAACTGAAAGATGCTGAAATCAGGGAAGGGAAGAGAGGGAGGAGGAAGGAAGGAAGGAAGGAAGGAAGGAGAACTGAAAGATGCTGAAATCAAGGAAGGAAGGAAAATTGAAAGATGCTGAAATCAGGGAAGGGAAGAGAGGGAGGAAGGAAGGAAGGAAGGAGAACTGAAAGATGCTGAAATCAAGGAAGGAAGGAAAATTGAAAGATGCTGAAATCAGGGAAGGGAAGAGAGGGAGGAAGGAAGGAAGGAAGGCAGGAAGGAAAGAGAACTGAAAGATGCTGAAATCAGGGAAGAGAAGGGAAGGAAGGCTGTTTGAATGAATCCTTTCAACCTTCTAAAGCCTCTTCTGTCTTCAGAGTGATGAAAGTCCACCTAACCCAGAAATGACAGTTTTACCTACCACGTCATAGCTGAAAGTGCAGGCCGAAGCCCCCGAACCGAAGGCAATTTTGCACTGTTCCTCTGCTCCAAAATACAGGCCAGGCTTCGCCTCCGGCAGGCTGCTCTTTAACACAGGCAGGTCATCTGTGCAGCTTGCTTGGCCTGTACTGGTAATAAACCAGAAGAAACCAAGGTTGCTGGGTTAGTTGGGAAGAATACAACAGACCAAATCAAGAATGCAGGCGGAGTTCTTTGGTGCTTCCTGAGCTGGGCTGTTTTCCTGCAGACGTTTTCCGACCCAACTACGTAACAGTGCTAGAAGGGAGTGGCGTTTCCAGAGAGGAGGAGGAGGATGAAGAGTAGCAGTAGGAGATTATGGAGTCCTTGGTGGTCTCTGAACTTGGCTGTTTTCTTGCAGATGTTTCATGACCCAACTAAGTAATATCATCAATGTTGCCGAATGCGCCTTGCTCCCTTTTTATGTCTAGTAGCTCTGAGCACACATTCTTGGCAAAAGATAATTGAAGGAAAGATCTGGAATCTTTCTCTTGAATCTCTGCGTTAGATGAGGATCCGAGGAAGAGAGAGAGAAAGCACAACCTTGGTCCTTTTACCTGACAAATGCCTGGAGCTGCTCTCTGCTACAGGCCGACCACGTCAGATCCACGCTGTTGTGTCCCCCTTCGGAGCCCATAACGTGTCGGTCTCCCACGCAGCCGTTCCCTTCCCCATCGTGGTCAATCCCAAAGCTGTCATCAAAAACAGAATGAAAAAAAAAAAAAAAGAAGAAGAAGAAATCAGAGGAGCGGTAGAGATCGAGATTTTTCTACGGTTATCCAAAATCCCAGAACTGCCCTCGTTCTGGTCCTTCTTGCCCACAGACCTGTGAGCAATCTCATGCGCAATGGTGATGCCCAAACCGAAGCCCGTGTCTTCGGTGATGACGCAGCTCCAAGACTTTGAACAGGCTCCTCCCTTCGAGGTGACCCCACGCACCTGCTTATTTCCATCCGGGAGTTCTAGATCAAACCTAGGCCGGCAAAGAAAGAAAGAAAGAAAAAATTGAGGGGAAGAAAAGAAATCTAAGCTAGGCTCAGATTTCCCGCCAATTGGGCGGCTTATACCTAGGTTCAGATTGCAGTTTTCCAGCGTTGCGGAAGTTACTCAAAAGGAAAGCGATTTTGTCCCCAAATCTTTGGCAAATCTCTGGGCGTGGCTTGGTTGGCCTGGCAGGGGAAGGATACTGCAAAATCTCCATTCCCTCCCCACTCCCAGGGGAAGGATATTGCAAAATCCCCATTCCCACCAGCCAGAGTGGTATTTGCCAGTTCTCCGAACTACACAAAATGTCCGCTACCAGTTCTCCAGAACCTGTCAGGACCTGCTAGATTTCACTCCTGGAACGGGGGAAGGACCACTGGAACTTAGAATCCGGGTCATAAATCCCCTCCTAACTGACCAGTTGAAGTTCTGACGGATCGACCTAGAAGGTACTTACGATCTGGATTCTAAGTGACCAGTTGTTAAATCTGAAGACTACTTACGCTTCCTAATATTTCACGCAAAGCATTATGGCTCTGGAGAATGGAATTTTTTCTCCCGAGTGATGAGCTTGTTGCCTCGCTAAACCATTCCTCAAAATTAACGGTAATTACTTGGTTACGTAAAGAACGAGGTCCGCGTGATAAGGATCCAGGTCACTCTCTGGGTTGATCTCCAGGCTCCATCGGCAAACACTCAGGATTGAGTTTGTGATGTTGGTGGAGATCTGGATGCCTTCCTGGGAAGAGGAGACACGTTGACCTCCCATTAGACCCAGATTCAAGGGGACACAATTAAGGCTGAGAGTCGACAGGTTCCTATGATAGCAATGAAGTCTTCAAGGATGGAACTCCCATAACTTTAGGTGGTCAACTTTAAACTTCAGAACCACAAATTTGGATTGTCCAGACAGGTAGGTCTATTAGAAATGAGAAAGGCCTGAGCTTTTTCTCTCTGGACAGTCCAAATACTTTACGTAGCCTCGACAGTTAATATTTTATCTCTATCTGAAGAGGTTTCCACATCTGAATGCATATTTCATTTCATTTTTTTTATTAGATTTCTATTTATTTATTAGATATGGTGGACTGTCTCAGGTCAAGTCCTGGGCTGGGTCACAAATATCACAATTTCAGTTTCATTTTTCTGGAGAATATGGAGGAGGGAAAAATCAATTTATCTCTCTCTCTTTTTACCTCAGGTTCTGTGAGGATAATCATTTTGATCAGATGAACCCTGAATTGAATACCCAGTGAGGGATCTCGAAGAAGCTCTGCTCCCTACGTAAGAGAAATATATATAAATACGTATATTCAGATGATTTGTAGGGAGAAATTCAGATTCTGAGATTAACACATTATTATTTGCAGAGAGAAAAAAACGCAACTAGGGAGGGAAGGGAAGAGAGAGACGGAGGGAGGGAGGGAAGGAAGGAAGGAAGGAAGGAAAAAGGGAGGGAGGAAGGAAAAAGGGAGGGAGGGAGGAAAAGGAGGGAGGAAAGGAGGAAGGAAAAGGAGGAAGGAAGGAAGAAAAAAGAGGGAGGGAGGGAGGAAAAAGAGGAAGGAAAGAAGGGAGGAAGGAAAAAGAGGAAGGAAGGAAGGACGGAAGGAAAAGGAGAGAGGAAGGGAGGAAGGAAAAGGAGAGAGGAAAGAAGGAAGGAAAAAGAGGGAGGGAGGGAGGAAAAAGGGAGGAAGGAATGAAGGAAGGAAAAAGAGGGAGGAAGGAATGGAGGGAGGGAGGGAGGAAGGAATGGAGGGAGGGAGGGAGGAAGGAAGGAAGGAAAGGAAGGAAGGAAAGGAAGAAAGAAAGAAATTTTCCCTGTGTGTAGCCCAAAAAGAACTCACAATGTTGAGGTTGGTGAGGATGTACCTCTCAGTGTCTTCTTTGTGGAACTGGTGAACATCTGGCCCTACCACCACTAAGAGCTCCAGATGTTTCACCTTCTCCTCAACCCCTCTGCGAATCCGAGAGGAAACCTTTCCATCTGCAACGGCCCAAAGAGAGACAAAAGAACCATGAAGCAAAGTTGGAAGACATGGGAGTATGACAGATGCAGAACTTCAGTTTTTTTTAATTTGAGTTTCCAAGAACCACTGACCCACAAATGGACAGGTTTAAGAAGAAGGCTGTCCCTTCGCTTCTCGCTTCTCTCTAATTTCCAAGGGGAAAAAAAACCGAACAACTTACTGGTCTGTGCTGATGTTGAATCGTCCTGCAGACTGCTGAAGACGATGTGGGGCCTAGGCAGATGGAGTTCCATCAACTGGCGTTGATGTTGCTTTTTCACCGGTCTAATGTGAACCTTCTTGCCACGGACACTGATAAAACCTTGCTAAGGGAAATAAGATGTCAGAGTTTGTTGCAAAAATCAAATCCAGAAAGCACACACAGGCAGACGGATGCAGCAGGATTCGTTAACTTCTTTATATACATAATAACGCATGAAGATAAAATGTACAATGCCAATATAGATTCTTCTTCAACGTAGTAGCAGTTACAAGCAAAACACAAGGCAGGAGACAACAGTTAGTTTCATTTCAGCAGTAACCTGACTTGCAGTTGCATTGAACTGTTGTAATGTATTTTGAACCCTGAACACACTGGGAGGGTTTTAATGGAACTCGGCACCTTGGCAGCCTGAAAGATCTTGAGATGTTACTCACCAGCTGTCCTTCACAATATGTGACACGGCATTTTGCCCCCAGGGGTTTGAGTGGCTTCCCTCCAGCAAAGCAAGGATGCCTTAAACGCCGCAGCAAACTAGCGGAAGAGTTTAATCTTCGGGTGGTCACGAAATACGGAGGGGAAAGAGCTTGATCTTGAGAGAACTCAAAGGTGAAGTGATCTCCTGAAGCGTGGAAGGAACAACGCTGGCCTGGACAAGACGCCTGTCTGTCTGCGCAGGAGCAAGTCAGAGGCACGAGCTCAAATTCGGGCACTGGAAAAAAGGAGAATAGAGATGCGGATATGTTGGTCCTGAACAGAACCAAACTTCGATTGATTTTATATCTGGAGTGTTCTGCTCTACTCTCTATTTCTATTCTATTCTATTCTATTCTATTCTATTCTATTCTATTCTATTCCTTATTCTATTCTATTCTATTCCTTATTCTATTCTTTATTCTATTCTATTCTATTCTTTATTCTATTCTATTCTATTCTTTATTCTATTCTATTCTATTCCTTATTCTATTCTTTATTCTATTCTATTCTTTATTCTATTCTATTCCTTATTCTATTCCTTATTCTAGTCTATTCCTTATTCTATTCTATTTCTATTTCTATTTCATCTCATTCCATCCTATTCTGCATTCTATTCTATATTGTAGTATTCTATTCAATTCTCTATTTTCTATTCTTTTCTATTCTATTTTCTATTCTAATTTCTATTCTATTCTGTTTTTTATTTTCTACTCCTTTCTATTCTGCTTTATTTTCTATTCTACTTCCTATTCTATTCTGCGTTCTACTCTACTCCAATACCAATTCCAGTCTAAATATGCAACACAACTGGGCTAGACCCATATACTTTGCCTCATTGCATCTCAAGCCTAATTAAAATCAGGGCAACCATCATTAAAATCTTTGCCAGACGTGGCGTCTTCTTACCTGCGAGGCTTGAATTTGTCCCGAAATAAAAGTAAATGTCAGGGGCTTCCAAGCTGTTCAGAAACGTCTACAAGGAGAAAGGGGGGAAAAGAAAGTCAAAACCTCACAGATCAAGATCAAAAACTCCCAGGCCACAGATCAAAAGATCACGGATCAAAGCAGTCAGACATCAAACCAGCAAGCAAGAGAGAGAGACAGAGCTGAAAAGAGATATAGTTGAAAGTTTGCAGAGGTTGGATCCAAGACTGGACGTGGAAAAATTAATGCGGGCTGCGAGGAAATGAAAGAAAACCCCCACTGGTGTCATTTGCAAGATTGCACGTTTTCCGATTGCCCAGCTGGACACTTCGCAGATCAATCCACACCAGCTCTTTCTCTCTCTCTCTCTCCTGCACCCCCAAATCCTTATTCAGTGAGAGGTCAAACTTACCTTGTGTGTTTCGGATGGCTCGCAAACCTTCAGTGTGAAAAACAACATCAAAAGGCTCTTAGCCATGATTCAAGAGCTGAAGCCACCCTACTGAGCAGCCGAGGGGGGAAAAAACGCGGATTTCTTTCGGCTTCTGCAAACAGGCAGCTGTGGGGCAGAGGGCCCCACATTTAAAGAAATGTGACAAGCAATCAGGGGACAATGTTTTTGCTAAAGGCGCCAGTGGGCAGAGGGCGAGCTTACGCAATATTTGCAGATCAGCAGCAACCAAATAATTGAGATGGAAATGAGGTTAAAAGGGAAGGGGTTTAAAAGCTATAGAACAGAAAGGAGGAGCAAAAAATCCGTGTGAGGCTGTTTCCCAGGTTTATTTTTCCAGTAACAGCCTAATATCTCTAGAAAGCACAAAGAAGGCTGAGTTAATATCATTTAACGGACCCTGTGACTTTAGGTAGCAATAGCTCAAAATTTACTTCTTTTTTTTTTTTTAACCAATCTTTCTTTACTCACTGTATAATTCTGGAAACTCCCCTACTGTTGAAGCAAAGCCGGGAATATCCAATTCGTAAAAAGTGGAGCTGTTCATTCAAATATTCCCTGTCCTATCTCAAGGGAAATGTATGATATTGACGAACCTTAAGAAACTGAAAAATTGGATCAGTTAGTCTAATGTTTTTGGGGAAATTGTCTCGGTGGGAAAGCAGGCGCTTCCGTTTTAGCATATCTCTAAATTTAGTGGCATAAAGACAAGGAAAGTGTCAAAATCATAAGTCAACTTTAAAATCATTTTTCCATTGAGTTCAACGCCTGATCACTCGTGACCAGAGTCATGGTGAGTTTTTTGGGACAAGGTGATAGTAACGAATGGTCATTGCCTGATTCCAAAATATTGTTTAAACTCCTTCCCCAGCTAGCTAATACTCTGGGATTTTCTGGTTAATCTCCTGTCCAACTCCTAACTTTTTTAAAAAAACAACCAAGATTAGCTAGAAACTATTTTTTAGCTGGACCACCAACAGCTAGCCACTAGTAGTCCCAACATTGTGGGATGCTCTCGACTGGCTTGATGCTCTCTGGTGGTTTTCTTGCAGACGTTTCATTACCCAACTAAGTAACATCATCAGTGCAGCGCGATGAAACATCTGCAAGAAAACCACCAAGCTCAGAGAGCACCGGACAGCTCAACCCTGAGCTATTCTCTTCTACCAGTAATTCCATCATCCTCTGCTTAAAATGTCGCCAAGCCAAGCTTTTCACTTTCTGCCCAAAATACCCTGGATGGCTGCAATCCTTTTCTTTCTAGAGTAAGGCTACTCAAGCTTGGCCCCTTTAAGATAGGAGGACTTCAAATCTTATTCCATATTTCTATCCTATCCTATCCTATTCCATATTTCTATCCTATCCTATCCTATCCTATCCTATCCTATCCTATCCTATATTATCGTATATTTATTTTCTATCTATCCTATCTATTCCTTATCCTATCCTATTCCATATTTATTTTATCTATCCTATTCCTATCTTTCCTATCTATCCTATCCTATTCCAAATTTATTTTCTATCCTATCCTATCCTATCCATATTTCTTTTCTATCCTATCCTATCCTATCTATCCTATCCTATCCTATCCTATCCATATTTCTATCTATATCCTATCCTATCCTATCGTATATTATTTTCTATCCTATCCTATCCTATTCCATATTTATTTTCTATTCTATCCTATCCTATTCTATATTTCTTTCCTATCCTATCCTATCCTATTCCAAATTTTTTTCTATCCTATCCTATCCTATTCCATATTTATTTTCTATCCTATCCTATCCTATCCTATCCCATATTTCTATCCTATCCTATCCTATCCTATTCTATTCTATCCTATTCCATTCCATATTTATTTTCTATCCTATCCTATCCTATCCTATTCTTTCTATCCTATCCTATCCATATTTCTTTTTATCCTATCCTATCCTATTCATATTTATTTTCTATCCTATCCTATCCTATTCCATATTTCTTTTCTATCCTATCCTATCCTATCCTATCCTATCCATATTTCTATCCTATCCTATCCTTTCTATTCCATATTTCTTTCCTATCCTATCCTATCCTATTCCTATTTCCTATCCTATCCTATCCTATTATTTTCTATCCTATCCTATCCTATTCCATATTTATTTTCTATCCTATCCTATCCATATTTTATCCTATCCTATCCTATCCTATTCTATTCTATTCCATTCCATATTTATTTTCTTCCTATCCTATCCTATCCATATTTATTTTCTATCCTATCCTATCCTATTCCTATTTTCTATCCTATCCTATCCTATCCTATCCTATCCTATTATCCATATTTCTATCCTATCCTATCTATCCTATCCCATTCCATATATTTTCTATCCTATCCTATCCTATCCTATCCTATCCTATCCTATCCCATTCCATATTTATTTTCTATCCTATCCTATCCTATCCTATCCTATCCTATCCTATCCTATCCTATCCTATCCTATCCTATCCCATTCCATATTTATTTCCTATCCTATCCTACCCTATCCTACTCTTCTGTTGAATGCTGCCTTGCCGGTAGGAACCAAAGTCCCCGGCCTCGTGTTTCCTGCCGGCGCCACCTGGGGAAAGGACCTACTTCCGGTTTCGGTTTAAAGCAGCGCTGCTGCCAGCCACGTGGGTGGGGCTGCTGCAGCAGGAGCGGCTTTGCTGACAGGGACGGCGGGGGGGAAGCCGGAGGGTCTTTTCGTCCGCTCAGGAAGTGATTTATGGAGCTTGGGAGCCCATAAAAGGCCAGGTGAGCGGTTTATAAAGAAGAGACAAGCTCCCTCTTAAACCACCCTTAGCCTAGGCAGGGGGTCGGACTAGAGGACCTCTAATGTCCCTCCAACTCTGTTAATTCTGTCAATTAAAGAGTGGAAAGGCTCCCTCCAGAAGTTGTGGGGGCTCCATCCCTGGAGGCTTTTAAGAAGAGATTGGACAGCCATTGGTCTGGAATGGCATAAGGTCTCCTGTTTTGAGCAGGGTGGGGTTGGACTAGAGGACCTCTAAGGTCCCTTCCCAGCTCTACAACTACTACTTTACTAAGGATAGCTGGTTGTGTAAAATGCAACTGCAAGAACTTAGAAACAGAAGAACAGAGCCCTTGAAGGGTTATTAGGTGCTGAAAGGACAGAAGGACAATTTTTATCTGTTTTCTGGCCACTAAAGTAAAGGTATCCTTTTTAAAATATTCCAGGTGGTTTTTCTCTCTGCTGTATGAATGATAAAATGTGAGTCTTTGTGTTTTTTCAGTCCTAGTGCTTGCGGTCAAAGCTCCTATCAGAAATGACCAAAACGAAGAAGAAGGACTCCCCGTCCCCAACAGATAACTCTACAACTAAACCAGAAAACCTTAAGAATCAGCACAGAAAGAAGAAGAAGAAGAAGAAGTTATTTTGGAAAAAGTTCAGCCAAGTAGAGAAGAGAGCAAGCAAAGAAGCCAAAGCAGTGGTAGACTTGCCTCCAAAAACTTCTCAGGAGGTTTCATCAAATTGGAAAGCCCTACAAAAGGTATATTTGGGTAGGGACTTTTCCTGGAGATCTTTTATTTTGGCCAGGGAAGTTGGGGGCTTTTTAAGGAACACATTTTTAATGTAGAAAGGAATAGAATCAGAGGTGGGTTTCAGCAGGTTCTGGCCAGTTCTGGAGAACCGGTAGTGGAAATTTTGAGTAGTTCGGAGAACCGGTAGTAAAAATTCTGAGTGGTCCCGCCCCCATCTATTCTCTGCCTCCCAAGTCCCAGCTGATCGGGAGGAAATGGGGATTTTGCAGTAACCTTCCCCTGGAGTGGGGTGGGAATGGAGATTTTACAGTATCCTTCCCCTGCCACGGCCACCAAGCCACGCCATGCCCACAGAACCGATAATAAAAAAATTTGAAACCCACCACTGAATAGAATGTCAGATGCTGGGTGTGAAATCATGTTAATCTTGGATTAATCATATAAAAGGAAGGAAAATAAGAGCTAACGGTTCTTCACCAACTTAGTAAACAAAGGTTGGACATCCTACAATCCTATTGCTAACATTTCAGACCAAGTCAAGTTAATAATTCCGGGCTAGAATTTTACTTAAAATGCTCACAAATGCAAGAAGAGATTAAAAAGCATGCTTCTTGGATTTCATAAAAATACACCTCTTGAGGAGGTATTATGGTGACAAAATTAAAATCATCTTAAACTGAAGTTGGTTGGAATCTCCAGCAGGATATTCTAAATATGAGACCAGGCTGAAAAATGTTATATTAAGATGGTTTTTAGCTCAGGAAGTTAGGTAAATCCAACCAGTTTGTGGTTTTAACAAATGTGGAAATCTGGTTGAGTATGCAAATCCAACCTGAATACATGTGCATTTTTGGTTTCCTTTTAGCTTCTGCAACAAAAGGCATCCAACAACCATTTGAATTCTGCTGTTACTGCTCCTGATACTTATTCCAAGAAAAAAAACTCTGTCAAGGACGGAAAAACTGTACCACACGTATCGGGACCAAATGGAATTGGGAAGAAGCTGACATCAAAGGTTCAGGTTCGAAGTTTGAATCCCGCAGGTGTCACAGGATCGAAAAAGTCCACTCAAGTGAAGAAGAATCCGCAACAAGTTCAAGAAGCTGGCAAAGAGCAGAGAAGCCTCCAAATGGACAACGGAGAGAAGAAGCAAGGAGATATTAAACATAAAAGAAGGAAACAGGATGAATCCGTGGAAACAACGCCAGTGGAGTAAGTCTTGAGGGCTTTGGACTTAATCCCAAAAATGCATTTTTTAAGAGGCAACTGGACTTTCTGGTTTTTCTTTGAAGACGTTTCGCTTCTCATCCGAGAAGCTTCTTCAGCTCTGACTGGATGGTGGGGAATGGAAGGATTTATACTCCTTGCAGGCAGCTGGTCATTTGCATCCTTTTAGAGAGCTGTTGAGGCCACTTGGAGGTTTGTCTGTGTCATCAGGATCAACTGAGTGGTGCAAATTGGGTGTGGAGCCTTCTTGAAAACTGTTGAAAGGACTGTGTTGTAGATTGGAGATAGGTGATGACACAGAGAAACCTCCAGGTGGGGAGACATGATAGCATCTTCCAATATCTCAGGGGCTGCCCCAAGAAGAGGGAGTCAAACTATTCTCCAAAGCACCTGAGGGCAGGACAAGAAGCAATGGGTGGAAACTCATCAAGGAGAGAAGCAACTTAGAACTAAAAAGAAATTTCCTGACAGGGAGAACAATTAATTAAAGTGGAACAACTTGCCTGCAGAAGTTGTGAATGCTCCAACACTGGAAATTTTTAAGAAGATGTTGGATAACCATCTGTCTGGAGTGGTGTAAGGTTTCCTGCCTAGGCAGGGGGTTGGACTAGAAGACCTCCCAGGTCCCTTCTAACTCTGTTATTCTATTCTATTTCACAGTGGGTAACTGAAGTGGGCTTTCTTAAGCCCCCTTCCCCTCATTTGTGGTTCCTTTGGCTTTCTAGCATCTGGTTTGATGATGTGGATCCAGATGATATCGAGGCAGCTTTGGGACCAGAAGCCGCAAAAGTAGCCCGAGAGAATCTGGGCATCCGAAACGAGAGAACTCAGCAGGTGCCTGAACCTGAACTGGTGAAAGAACATGCTTTTGAAGGGTAATTATGATTATATCGATTCAGAGGGTTGAACGCTGAGGGAGTTTTATTGCGGGGTGGGGGGTGGATGTCCTTGACTTAACGACCGCAACGGAGCCCCAAAATTCCTGTTGTCAAGTAAGACATTTCTTAAGAGAGCTTTGCCCCATTTCACAATCTTCCTTGTCGCCATTGTTAAGTGAAACACGGTTGTTCAGTCAGCAACAAACTTGCGAAGCGAATCTGCCTTCCCCCGACTTGGCTTTGCCAAAAGGCCGCAGAAGGGGGATCGCGTGACCACAGGATATTGCAATGGTCGTAGGTATGAAAAGATGGTCATAAGTCCTTTCTTCAGCGCCGTTGTAACTTCAGTCGCTAAATGAACTGTTGTAAGTGGAGAATTACCTGCAGTTAGTGGTTGCTCTGTTTTTCATTCAAGGCATCAGTTCAACCGTACAGCGTTTTAAACTCTTTTCTTGGCAACCAGCCCGCTGGAAATGTGGACAAAATCAGGGAACATATTAACACATGTGGTGGACGTGCCCAAAAGTAAAACAATATTGGACTAGAATAAGAAAATGCCTGGAAGAGATAACCAAACAACAAATAGATATGAAACCAGAAATATTTTTATTAGGAATATTTACAGGGAACTATGACAAAAAAAAATACAATATTTAATTTTACACATCACAACAGCAGCGAGAATAACGTATGCACAAAATTGGAAGAATAACAATGTACCATCAGAGGAAAATGTAATAAGGAAACTTTTAGAGTGTGCAGAGATGAACAGACTCACAAAAGAAATAAAAGATAAAAGAAGAAACATGGTAATGGGATAAATTGGTAGAAATGGTTAGAGGATAGATGTAAAGGTTAAGGAAAGACTAAATGAAGAAGATATAGGAATTAGAAATTAGTAACAAACTTGTATATATGGAAACGACACAAAATGTACAGTTTGTAATTTAACATATTAATATATCAATATGTATAAAAAATAATGTATAGCTAAAGGTAAATTGAAGGGGAGGGGGAAATGAACATACAACAGAAGTATACCGATGTAATGTTGTAAAGAAGAAAACTCAATTTTAAAAAAAATAAATAATAAAAATTATTTTAAAAAAATAAACTCTTTTCTTGGCAGGCTAACCAAAGCAGTGGCCATCGACTGCGAGATGGTGGGGGTGGGGCCCACGGGCGAAGACAGCATCCTGGCCCGCGTCTCGGTTGTGAATTTATTCGGCAAATGTGTTTATGACAAGTACGTCAAGCCTTCGGAAAACGTGACGGACTACAGAACCGCAGTTAGTGGGATCCGGCCTGAGAACTTAAAAGCAGGTAAGGAAGCTGGCTGATGGCGGTTTGAACTTTTATGTCTGGGTTGCTGTTGTACCCGGCTAAATCAAACTGCGGTTTATCGGGCATCTAGCATTGTTGCCTATTGCCGTAGTTCTTTTAAATATGGTTTGTGGAATAAGGCCTTGGGGGGGGGGGGGGTTAGGTCTGTTCTTCTGTACTAAATTCCTGAGGCTAATTTAGTAGAGTTTCACATAAAGGTTTCCTGGGCATTATTGTGCCCCCCCCCTCCTCTTTGTTCCTATTCCACTCACCGCTTACGTGGATAAACCATGATTTGTCTCCCTCTTTACTGTGGATAAACCACAGTTTCCTTTTTCTTCCTAAAGGAATCCTTAACAAAGCCAGGATGGCCTCATTCCAAAAGACTTGCACAACCCTTTACAGTATAAATTCACTAAATAAATAAATAAATAAAATTCTCTGCAACATTGTCCTTTTTTTGGGGGGGGTGGGGAATTTTAGGGGAGGATTTCAAAGCTGTCCAGAAAGAAGTCGCTGACATCCTAAGGGGTAGGATCTTAGTTGGACACGCACTTCACAACGACTTAAAGGTAACTACGGACTTTACATGCCTTTGGTTCAGAATGTGTTTCTACGGTGTAGTGTGTTTTTCTGATTTATCTTTTCTTCTCTACCTGCCGGAAGAAAGGTGGGTGGGTGGGTAGATGGGTAGATAGATGAATAGATAGATAGGTGGGTGGATGGATGGATGGATGGCTAAGTAGGTAGGTAGATGGGTAGATGGATAGGTAGGTAGGTAAGTAGATAGATGGGTAGATAGATAGATAGATAGATAGATAGATAGATAGATAGATGATAGATAGATGGATGGATGGATGAATGGGTGGATGGATGGATGGGTGGATGGATGGATGGATGGATGGGTAGATAGATAGATGAATGGGTGGATGGGTAGATAAATGGATAGATAGATGGATGTATTGGTGGATGGGTAGATAGATGGATGAATGGATGGATGGGTAGATAGATAGGTAGATAGATGGGTAGATATTAGAGAATAGATGAGATGATGGATGGATGGATGGATGGATGGATGGATGGGTGGATGGATGGATGGATGGATGGGTAGATAGATGGATGAATGGGTGGATGGGTAGATAAATGGATAGATAGATGGATGAATTGGTGGATGGATGGATAGATGGATGGGTAGGATAGATAGGTAGATAGATGGGTAGATATTAGAGAAATAGATGAGATTAGAGATAGATAGATAATCATAATCTCTCTGTGTGTAAACAATTATTAAACTAAAATTAAGTGCCTTTTTAGTTTTAATATCCATAGATTTTATCTGGCCAAGCAGCTTTTTCAGCCCCATCCCCTTCCTGGCCTTTTAAGTCCTCCAAATGAAGAAATATTTATTTTCAAACATGGCGTTTTCCACTCCCCATCATTCTTCTGTGGCTGAGGTTTAAGTAATACATTGTCGTTTAGCTTCTTCTCACTTTAGAATCATAGAATCCTCGGGCCGGAAGGGACCTCAAAGGTCTTCCGTTTCAGCTCCCCCACTCAAGACATTCTACCATCCCAGCCAAATGGATGTCTTGTCTTGCCTTTAGCTTGCATGTCTTACTTCTGTCTGTCAACTAATTTAACTATCTGAGGACATTTATTTATTTATTAAATGTAATACACCAGTCATCTTACTGTCAAGTGACTCTGGGTGGCGTACAAAGCATCATAAAAACAGTGCTACAGACATTAAAACATTCAATATTAAACAAAAAATTAAATAATCAGAATCCTGATTATTGGGGAGGAGGTGGAATTTTCATCCAAGTCCACTAATCACATTTTGGGGGCCCCAAGTAATCATTCCAAATAGGTCTTTTTATTTATTTACTTACTTACTTACTTACTTACTTACTTACTTACTTACTTACTTACTTATTTTCCAGATTCTACTTCTTGACCATCCCAAAAAGAAAATCCGAGACACACAAAGATACAAACCTTTCAAAAAGCAGGTCCAGGTGAGAAGAGATCCTTTTTTTGACTTCGAGGGAACCGATTCTATAGGGAGGCCACTGACGCTTACAAGCCATTTTTCATCCGCTTATTTATTTATTCACTTCACAACCAATTTAATAACTGCAGTGATTCACTTAAAGAAAGGCCGTTGCAGAATGAGGCAAAACGCACTTAGCAAATGTCTCGCTTAACAACAGAAATGTGGGGCTCAATTGTGGCCCTAAGCCGGGGACTACCAGCACAGGAAATTCAAGCGTTCGAGTTCTTCTCTCTGATCAATGCTTCCCTATTTCCGCAGAGCCTCCGACCTTCCCTCAAACTGCTGTGCGAGAAACTTCTCAACGTAAAGGTGCAAACATCAGAACACAGTTCGGTAAGTGATTAGAACCCGGGTCCCGGCGGAGAGACCCGGGAGGCTAACGGAATGATGGGGGAAAGCGTTCTGCCCCATTGAGACCGGGGGGGCGGGCGGGGGTGTGTGTGTCTGGCTTCTGCAGAAGTTTTTAAAAACAGATGCAAGGATGGAATCTCCAGAATTTCAGCCTTTCACCTTCTTAGCTTGTCATCTTTGGACCGAACTCCGAAGCAGCATGTTCTGCCTTTAATTGCCTGCTTCTTTCTCTCTCTCTCTCAGGTCCAAGATGCTCAAGCGGCCATGAGACTTTACACTTTGGTGAAAAAACAGTGGGAAGCGTCCCTGAAAGAAATCCCCAAGGCCAAGAAAATTTAACTCTTGCCAGACTATTTTACGTCTGGCTGTGTTCGCTGTTTGATCTGGCTGATCGAACGTTTTGCCTGATCGCTTCTGTAGCTGTTCCTTTGGCCCTAAATTGGATATCGGAGAGAAATTAATTGGGGAGGGAAGGTTTTTTTTTTACTTCATCAGAAGATGAAGCTTCCCGTGCGGTCGGTCATAGATTTGGGATACTGCTGAATTGATCTTCTTCTGACTTAAATCTCCAGTCAGGGATCAGCTGTTGGGTCTTCAGGGAGGATCAAAACCGGGAAAAAAATCCTTTGCACGTTGCTGGGCCAGACACCTCGATCCCTAAATCCAGTCCAGAAACGTTTGCAAAATGGCAATTGGGTTCCTCTTTTTGGACCACGCGTCGCCGTGCCTATTGGATTTCTCATCTGCCTCTTGAATTATATTTTACTTTTTCAAAATAAGCGTTAAAAGAGCTACGCAAGGGCCTTGGGAGATGGCGAGGCGCTGTTCTGCCCCAGCTACAGACCCCAAAGAACGCAGCACACACGAAGTCTGTACAAACCTTAGTTTACTAAATTAAATCAGTCCTTTTCAAACAAAGGCTGTTAATTAACTTTCTTAACAGCCTACAAGAATCCAAAGAATAAATAATCGTAATCTTACTATGGTTGGCAGAAAGCCCAGAAGCAATTTGCAGAGAACTAAGATCCAGACGCGAAGGAGAGCGAACGAAGTTGTTCCCTGCAAATTGCCTCAGTTGTCGTCCTTCTTTAAATAGGCTAAGGGAGTGGCCAATTAGCCCCAAGCCTTACTCTCGAGGAGACCTCCTCCTGAGGAGCCACTCCTGCCTTTTGGCAGCTCTGCGCGCCCGTGCATCGAGAAGAGGCTCCTCCTCTTCTTCCTCTTCACTTATGGGAGCTTCTGAAGGCCTCTGGCACCACATCTTCTCCAGCCTCCTCATTGTCCGACTCGAGTGCCAGCTGCACAGGCTACTGGCGCAACATCACACCAGCCTCCTTGCTGTCGGAATCAGCTACTAGCTGCACAGGCCGCTGATGGGCCACAACAGGCGCTGCAGCGTTTGGGCGATCTTAGAAAGAGAAGTGAACATGTGATCTTTAAATGTGAAACCTTCTTCTGCGTCTATGGAAATGTCCTACGGGAATTGATACGGGTATTCCTCGACTTTTCGGCCATTAATTGTAAATTGTGATAGTGGCAAAACAGGCCGATGATGTGAGCGACCTGCTTTTACGACCTTTTTTTTGTGTGTGTGTGGCAGTCGTTAAGCGAACCAGTGGATCGCTGGGGGCCTGGTTTTGCCAAAAGCTGGATTTTGGCGAAACCATCGTAAACAGCAAGTCCTTGACGGCTGTAAATCCATTGTAACTTTTGTCATAAGTCGGGGACTACCTCCACAAGTAGTGTATTGGCAATAACAGTTCACTTTTTATTGTATTTTTTATTAGGCCACTTCGTCTGTAGACACCAGTAGGGATTCCTTTTAAATCACTTGAGTTTTTAAGTGCCCAAACTATGCTTTGGATAGCATTTAAGTGAATTTTTTCTCCTTACCTGTCTTGCCTTAAGCAGATGCTTTTGAAATTGTGTCAAGGTTCCGAAATTAGCAGTAATCTAGCAGAGGAAAGCGGAGTATATCTATCTATTGCAATCCCCTGTTGAAAAAAAGACTTCATCGTTGCAACTCGTTTTTCCTATTTATTGCACAGCCTTTTAATATTTTCAGCAAAATGTAATATTGTTTGCATTTTGCAAATAAATAAATACTGAAGTTCCGTCAAAGCAAAACTTTTCCCTCCTGTTCATCTTGGAAATAATCAACAGGGCGAGAGAAAGAGAAAAAAAATCAAAGAAAAGTTATCTTCTATCAGGGATCGTCCTTTATGAGAAGCCCTGTGGGAGTGTGAAAATTGAGAAGAAGTTACGTTTTATTTTTAAAAAGGCACCGTCGTCGTTTAGAAAATAACATTTTTTAAATTTAGATAAATAAATTTAAAGAATTTTCACCTTTTTTCTGTAGTTTTGAGAGTGCCTTCTCTGACAGGGCAACAATTTCCTGAGGGTAAATGCATACAACATTTGGGGCATCAGACCGTTATCAGATCTGGTGTCCGTTATCAAAAACACACTTGTAAATTCGCGTAGCAACTGTTAGGTAAATAAAGAAACACCTTCCGATTTCATCTTCCTTCCTTCTTGTTTACCCATCTTTTTCCGAGTTACTTTGATCTTTTTTTAAACAGATTAACAAAGTTGGAAGGGACCTTGTAGGTCATTTAGTCCAACCCCTCGCTCAAGGACCTCGATGACGTTAGTGAGGCCAGACCGGATTGAAACAAATCTCGTTGCCAACGAAAAGTGTCCCCTTCATATTCCTCCTTACCCCCTTACCAAACTAGAGGTAAATCTGTCCTTCATTTCTCTCAGCACATCCGTAATGCTTTGGGAGACCATCTCGACAATAATTTCATCTGCAATTTGAAAGAAATTAAAAAGGCTGGAATCATTTTGGCATGGTTCACGGGGGCCTGAGCAGAACGGGATATTCCGCGCAAACGTTTACCATATTTAAACATCTCGTCGATCAGGACGCAAATGTTTTCCACCACTTCGGGATCCTCCCTGTGGATCTGGTAGCAATCTTTAAGCAGGATTATCCCGTTGCCCTTCTCATCCGTAACTATGAATCGGAAACCGGATAACTCTAAAAAGGAAGAGATTTTATTAAATCACCGACTGATTTTTTTCCCCCTTCACTTTCATGCAGCTAAAGTTCACTCCGCACACACATTAAAGGTAAAGGTTCCCCTCGCACATATGTGCTGGTCGTTCCCAACTCTAGGGGGCGGTGCTCATCTCAGTTTCAAAGCCGAAGAGCCAGCAATCTTTTCTTTAATTGAGCACAGCCACTGGATCATGACTCAATGCGGACAAGACTGACCTTTTGCCCCCCAATCCCTCCCTTTCCGATCCCCAAATCTCTGCTTCTCATTGGCTATCTTCCAAGTCATTCCTCAGACTTCTTGTCTCGTCATTTCCCAGGAATGTCTCCCCCCCCATTTCCACGACAACCCGACTTCAAAGGGATTTAGCAGGCAAAAGTTCAGAGCTTATCTCTCTCTCTCTCTCCTCTGCTCTCTATGCCAGCGTCGAAGCGCTGACATCCTGCAGCGATTCCCTTCTAAAAACGGCGAGAAACGTTGTAAAACAGGGCAAGGCTCAGTTGAGAACTGTCTCGCTTTGCAACGGGGCTCAATAGCAGCCGTTAAGCTTTTCAAGCAATGCCTTGAAACCTCGTGGCTTGGTAGATGAGCGCAGTCCACTGAGCGATGGGGGGAAGGAAGGTTCAAGGCACTCCTTGAAAACTCCTTACCGGACATCCTCAGGAGGCTGGCCAGGGCGAGACAAGCGTTCTTCACCAACACGGGGCTGTCGGGATGCTGCCTCAGAGCTTCGAGCAAAAGCAGAGAATAAGGCTCGTATTTGACTTCGTCTATGCATCCTGCAAGGGAAGCCAGAGGATGAAATTGTTATTGTATTTCCAGAACTACTTGCAAAGGAAACTGGGAAGCATTTTTTTTTTAAAAAAATGAACTGGCCTAGTAGAAATCAATAGAGGTAGTCCTTGATATACAACAGTTCATTTAGAGTAGAGTAGAGTAGAATAGAGTAGAGTAGAGTAGAGTAGAGTAGAGTAGAGTAGAGTAGAGTAG